>JAEIFT010000052.1:7500-167500 GCA_018904225.1 Lordiphosa mommai | reverse complement strand
TGTCTGTCCGTCTGTCCGTATGAACGAAGAGATCTCAGAGATGGTAAGAGATAGAGGTTTGAAGTGTATGGAACATATATTTCTTATACTTGCAGGCAGATCAAGTTTAGTTTTGATTTTTGCCACGCCCCCCGCCTCCCCCACAAATTTAAAAAAACGAAATAACTCCCACAATTTTCAAGATAGATAGTTCGAACATTCTAGACATATATTCTACTACTTATTTTGAATCGACCCGCCATACATCATTTTTCGATCAGATGAACGATATTAGAGCTATATGTAAAAAGAAAATAAAAACCAACGCCAACAACAACACCGTTGCCATTGGTAGAACTTACGAGAAAGAGAGAGCGAGAAGGCAATAGCTAACTGGTAATTTCCCAATTGGACCTTGCTATGAGTGGAGCGATATAATTGAGATGGCCTGCGGTCAGAAATCACGCGTGATTCCCGCGTGACTAATATAGATACGTTTTTGTTAATAGGAAATTATATACAAATTTTATAATTTTACGGGTTTGTACTAGGTACTAGCCCCCATACATCGTTTTTCAACCAGATGAACGATGGTTGAAAGAGTTGCCACCCTCAGATTTTGAAAAAACCTCACACTTTAAAGTTATTATTTTCGTACAAACAGGTACAGAGTATATTACAGTCGGGCTTGACCGACTTTCTTACTTGTTTTTATTTCGTCATTGACACTTAATCGCCTCGCTCACAGCACACACACACGAACGCACACGAATGAAGTAGGCCGAAAAGGTAGGTAGGAAAAAATAAGAAACTTTTCTTGTTTTTAGAAAATTTCTTTCTAAATTTCAGGGTAATTTAAGTCCTTATTTTTAGAAATCAAAACCTACTCTAACTTTTCTAAATATAAGAAATATTTTTCTAAATTTTAGGGTTTTTTGTTTTTATGGTTAGCTTTTTTTTAATTTCAGGGCAAAAATTTCACCAATGTAGAAATTTTTTCTTAAAATAAGGGTAAATTCATTTTATGGCTAGGTTTTCTTAAATGTAAAAAAAAAATTTTCTGAGTGTGCCATAGGACCGATCGGTCGGAAAATGCGTTTTACTAAGAAAAGTTTTTTTATGGTATCAAAATTTTTATTATCAATGATTTAAAAATTTTAAATATATGATATCTATATCTATATCTTATATATATTTTACCGGTTAAATCAGTTGGAGTAAAGTTTTTCAAGTGTATTAAAACTTCGGCACAGTCGAAGTTAGCTTTGCCTTCTCGTTATATATGAGTTCATATTTCTACATGCTCGTTTTTATCCAGATTTGTACACCTACGGTTGATGCATTCTAATTCATGAAGGGCCAAGTCCATTTTCCGCATAATTAATGTTTGTTTTTCACTTTGTCTTGGCATTTTCATTTGCTCTAAATTAACTTTAGCTTTGTCACTTAAGTAAAACGAAAATATACTGCTTGTCAAAAACAGCTGCTTTACTACAACAATTTTTACACTGCATCAAAAAGGCCTGCTCACTAGCTCATGTGTGGTAATTTTATCATTTACCATTTTACGAGGACTAGTGAATACCCTCTATGTTATTAGGTTACACTTTTCTATTAATTTAGTAATTAATGTGCTTTCCATTTGCCGTTATAACCTTATTTAGACGATCAGGCATGGAATCTACCAACTTTTTCAAAGTTAAATTGCTTATTAGTTCCCATTCTGCAACCAAAATGTTCTTAAGTTGCTTAAGTTTGTCAAACTGTCGACAATTCTTGAAAACTCTGGCTGACAGGATTCCCGAAAGGTCCTCAGTGGGTTTTAAGTCCGGGCTAATCGCTGGCCACTCTAAAACCGGTATGTTTCTGGACGACAGAAATGACTTTATAGTGCGTGCACTGTGAATAGGGGCGTTGTCTTGTTTAAAATTCCAATTATCCGCGTAAAAAACGAGAGCGTAAGTTGAAGTCGGCCCTGCTCGACTTCGATATACCCGTTACTCAGGGTAAGGTTGCCCAAAATGTGGGGGATATGAGGAATTTTTCAAATTGCGGGGGCGGTAACTCTACTATGGTTCATCTGATCGAAAAACGAGAAGGCAAAGCTAACTTCGACTGTGCCGAAGTTTTAATACACTTGAAAAACTTTACTCCAACTGATTTAACTGGAAAAATATATATAGGATATAGATATCAGATATTTAAAATTTTTAAATCATTGATAATAAAAATTTGATACCATAAAATAAAACTTTTCTTAGTAAAACACATTTTCCGACCGATCGGTCCTATGGCAGCCATATGCTATAGTCATTCGATTTTGATAATTTTTTTCAAAATTATGTGAAAGCATATAAAACTAATATATACCAAGATTGGAGACGCTACGATAAAAAACAAAAAAGTTTTTCTCACTAGACGTTGTTTTTTGACCGACCGTTTATATGGCAGCTATATGCTATAGTCATCCGATTTTGATAAATTTGTTCAGAATTGTGTGGAAACATATAAAACAAATATATACCACGATTGAAGACGCTACGATAGAAATCAAAAAAGTTTTTCTCACAAAGACTTATTTTTCGACCGATCGTTCCTATGGCAGCTATATGCTATAGTGACCCGATTTTGATAAATTTTTCCAGAATTATGTGGAAGCATATAAAACTAAGATATACCAAGATTGGGGACGCTACGATTCAAAACAAAAAAGTTTTTCTAACTAGAACTTTTTCTTAGACCGATCGTTCCTATGGCAGGTATATGATATAGTCATCCGATCCGGCCGGTTCCGACATATTAGTTGCGTGCAGTAAAAAAAGACTCTGTGCAAAATTTCAGCTCGATAGCTTTAAAACTGAGAGACTAGTTCGCGTAGAAACAGACAGACGGACAGACGGACAGACAGACAGACAGACAGACGGACAGACGGACAGACGGACAGACGGACAGACGGACAGACGGACAGACGGACAGACAGACAGACAGACAGACAGACGGACAGACGGACAGACGGACGGACGGAAATGAACTCGACTTGTTGTCCTGATCAAGAATATATATAGTTTATGGGGTCGGAAATGAATATTTCTATGCGTTACAAACTTCTGGGCAAAATTAATATACACTTTTCAAGTGTATAATGATGTATGGCGGATCGATAGGTAATGATGATTAAAGTATATGTCTTGAAGGTTCGAACAATTTATTTTCAAAATTGTGGGAGATATGAGGTTTTTTTCAAATTTCGGGGGCGGGAGGGGGCGTGGCAAAAATTTGAAACAAACTTGATCTGCGTGCAGAAAATACAAGTCTACACTGAAAAAATGGTAGCACTAGCTCTTATAGTTCCTGAGATCTAGGTGTTCATACAGACGGACAGACAGACGGACAGACGGACATGTCTATATCGACTCGGCTATTGATGCTGATCAAGAATATATATACTTTATGGGGTCGGAGATGCTTCCTTCTGCGTGTTACATACATTTGCACGAACTTAGTATAACCTTTTTACTCTACGAGTAACGGGTATAAATATATCTGCAAATTCAAAAAGTTCACTTTCCAAAAACTGTAAATAGATATCGGCATTAGTTTTAGTTGGAATAAAACAGATCAGAGACCTTCCAGCATATACAAAAGGAAGGCAAATCATTAGTGATCCGCCACCGTGGTTCCGATTATGCCGGGACTACCGTGGGTGGCGTAAATCGCGCCATTATTTATGGCAGCCATCTGGTCCGTCTAAATTAAACTTTTTCTCATCTGAAAAAACCACATTGTGTAACTCAGTTGAACAAAATTTTTATCTTTCAGCGAATGCCAAAAAAGCCTTCAGATGACGTGGGAGGAGCTTTGTTACAGGCACTCGGGAAGTATGATATGTTGTTTATTTCAACTAATACTTGATGAACACGTCTCCTAGTAACATTGAGGTCTAAGTGGTGCGTTATCTCGTTACAAGACATGTCTTTCTGAACCGCAAGACGACGAAATTCCTGTTTGCAGCTTTCGTCGATTATGGTTGGTCGGCCGCAACGCTTGATCTGACCTTAAGAATCTGGGTTTTTCAAAAAGTTTGATATCGAGTTTCTATGTTGATTGACTCTGCCAGCTATATTAGCAATTTTAGGGCTTCCTTGAACCCCCTTATTAATCCGCGCTCTTCTGCCGACAAATGCATTCCACGTGGCATTCTAGGATAAAAACCACTTCTAGAACAATTTTTACTTGTTTTAAATGCACACACTAGTTAACTTACGTTTTTTTTTTAAAGTTATACACTTATTCCACTAAAAATATATTAAGTTATTAGCACGCTCTCCGAAAAATGCACATCAAACCAGAATGACACATATACTTATTTCCTAAGAAAATGCAGTCCCACCACATAAAATACATGATAACGGTACTAAGATCGGTGACCAAAGAAGATTTTTGCAAAAGTATTTTAAAAATAGAATACAAAAGCACACTTTTGTATACCAACAACCATTGTACCGCTAATATTATTGAAGAGAGAGAGAAAGCCCAGTATGCACATATACTTATTTCCCTGAGGTATATGCTAAGGTCATCCAATTTTGATAAATTTTTCCAGAATTGTGGGGAAGCATATAAAACTACTATATACAAGCATTGGGGACGCTACGATGGACAACCAAAAAGTTTTTCTCACTAGAGCTAGTTTTTTGACCGATCGTTCAAATGGCAGCTATATGTTATAGCCATCCGATTTTGATCAATTTTACCAGAACTACGTGGAAGCAAATAAAACTAATAAATATTAAGATTGGTGACTTGTAAATACTCCCTCCATCTAATTTATTCTAGGCAATATATTTAGGATATAGATTATCTATATATACACACAAAAAAAAAAAAAATTGTAAAAATCACATTTTTCAACTTTGGCTAAAAAGTATTGTAATTAATGATTTTTCTTGTTGATTTTACCAATCTACACGTAAAAACGACATTTCAATCAACTGCGTAATTGTTTGATTTTAAAGAGCAGGCAAAAGTGCCTTCAAATTACAAGTTCACTTTTGATTTCCATATAGAATCAAAATGTTCGCAATTTTGATCAATTGTGTGCGATTTTTGTCAAGTCGATATGCTAAAAATAGAACAGAAACAAAAAAACCCTGGTCGGCTACCACCACCAGCTTAACATGTGCTCTGCGCTCGATTCCTTCGCGAGCGTGCAGTAGCCGAATGCGTTGAGGCGTTTGTCTTTCAGTATGTGTGTGTCCCAGAGGTCGTGTGTTCGAGCCCCAGACAAGGTAAAGATTTAATAATATTAAAAAAATAAAGAAATTTCAGAAACAAACGAATTCAAGTTTCAGCATCGGGGAAAGACCGACTTTGTTTGTAAAGGTTTGGTTGTTGGTGTGTGCAAAAAACACACACAACCCACTAGAGAAAACTGTTTCACAAAATTTTTATTTTTTTTATTTCAAAAGTAACACTCTTTAAAATCAAAATGGAAACAATTTTGAAAATCAAAAGTGGAAACCATTTATTTTTGAAATGAAAAATTGTTGGGCGAAAAACAAAATGGGAAATTGGCGGATTTACCAATGAAAAATGTCGGATTTACCAACGTTTTTTTTTTGTGTGTGTATATACTAGCATATAACCCGGCGCGCTTCGCTTCGCCACCATCAGTATAGCCGCCAAAATAATGAAAAAAACGTTGGCAATGATACCACCCCCCCCCCCATTTTCCGACCATCAGAAATGAGAAAGTTATTTTCCACCTACTTGGCCCGTTAAGCGTACAAACGCTAAAACCACCCCCGTCACCCATTATCCGACCTTGAGGGTGAGTAAGCGCAAAGCTAAAACTTTATCCTATTTAATTGGCCCATAGAGCTTTCAAACCAAATTTAATACATATCGGCTTAAAACCCACCCCCGCACCCATAATCCGACCTTTGCAGTGAACTTCCCGAAATAAAAATACACGTGTTTCCATTTATTCTGACCCTAGATCTTACAAAACGAATTTTATTCAGATCGGCTCACAAATAGCCATTGTCACTGAACCGAAATACGCCCACCATTATTCTTGCCTGTGGGCAGAAATTCTACCACCCAGAAATCAAATGTATAATTATTTTCTATAATGTGTTCACAAACCGATTTTGAAGCCAATCGGATTAAAAATAGGTTTTACCATATAGAATTTTCCAGGCATTTCCCCACTCTTGGGTCGAATTTTCCAACATCGGAAAATCTCATGTCAACTTATTTTGTATACTATCGCTACAAACCGAGTTTGAAGTCAATCGGATGAAAAATAGTGTTTTCCATATTGAATTTTCCGGCTATTTTCCCTGTGGGTGGATTTTCCATAATCGAAAAATCACATGTCTAATTATTTAGCATACTATCCTTACAAACCGAGTTTGAAGACAATCAGATAAAAAACAGTTTTTTCCATATGGAATTTTCCGGGAATTTCCCGACTTTTTGGGCGCATTTTCCAACATCGGAAAATCTTATGTCTAATTATTTTGCATTCTATCCTTACAAACAGAGTTTGAAGTCAATCGGATCAAAAATAGTTTTTCATATAGAATTTTCCGGGTATTTTCTTTGTGGGCGGATTTTCCAACATTTGAATATCTCATGTCCAATTACTTAGCATATTATCCTTACAAACCGAGTTTGAAGCCAATCGAAAGAAAAATTGTATTTTACATATGGAATTTTCCGGAAATTTCCCGACTTTTCGGGCGGATTTTCCAACATTTAAAAAATCTCAAGTCAAATTATTCTGCTTACTATCCTCACAAACCGAGTTTGAAGCCAATCGGATGAAAAATAGTTTTTTCCATATGGAATTTTCCGGAAATTTCCCGACTTTTCGGGCGGAATTTCCAACATCGGAAAATCTCAAGTCTTATTATTCTGCTTACAATCCTCACAAACCGAGTTTGAAGTCAATCGGATGAAAAATAGTTTTTTCCATGAAGAATTTTCCGGCCATTTTCCTTGTGGGCGGATTTTCCGAAAATCTGGGAAACAGGTGTCCAATTATTTCGCTTACTTTACTTACAAACCAAATTTCAAGTCAATCGGATGAAAAACAAAATTTTCCCCATAGTAGCTTTTCCGGGAGTTTTCCACCCTTAGGGGTGGAATTTTCCAAAACCCCGCCTTAGTGCTCACTTTCAACTCATAAGGAAACTTCTGTGAAAATTTCAGCTTTCTATCTCTTACCGTTCAGGCTCTGCGTTGATTGCCAATGAATCAGTCAGTCAGTCAGTCAGTCAGTGAGTCAGTCAGTCAGTCAGAGAGAGATATATAATAATCTCTCTATATATAAAAGAGTTTGTCCTGATTGGCAATCAACGTAGAGCCTGAACGGTAAAAGATAGAAAGCTGAAATTTTCACAGAAGTTTCCTTATGAGTTGAAAGTGAGCACTAAGGCGGGGTTTTGGAAAATTCCACCCCTAAGGGGTGGAAAACTCCCGGAAAAGCTACTATGGGGAAAATTTTGTTTTTCATCCGATTGACTTGAAATTTGGTTTGTAAGTAAAGTAAGCGAAATAATTGGACACCTGTTTCCCAGATTTCGGAAAATCCGCCCACAAGGAAAATGGCCGGAAAATTCTTCATGGAAAAAACTATTTTTCATCCGATTGACTTCAAACTCGGTTTGTGAGGATGGTAAGCAGAATAATTAGACTTGAGATTTTCCGATGATGGAAAATCTGCCCGAAAAGTCAGGAAATTCCCGGAAAATTCCATATGGAAAAAACTATTTTTCATCCGTTTGGCTTCAAACTCGGTTTGTAAGGGTAGTATGCTAAGTAATTGGACATGAGATTTTCAAATGTTGGAAAATCCGCCCACAAAGAAAATACCCGGAAAATTCTATATGAAAAACAATTTTTGATCCGATTGACTTCAAACTCGGTTTGTAAGGATAGTATGCAAAATAATTAGACATAAGATTTTCCGATGTTGGAAAATGCGCCCGAAAAGTCGGGAAATTCCCGGAAAATTCCATATGGAAAAAACTGTTTTTCATCCGATTGGCTTCAAATTCGGTTTGTAAGGATAATATGCTAAATAATTAGACATGCAATCTTTCGATTGTGGAAAATCTACCCACAAGGAAAATAGCCGGAAAATTCTTCATGGAAAAAACTATTTTTCATCCGATTGACTTCAAACTCGGTTTGCAGCGATAGTATACAAAATAAGTTGACATGAAATTTTTCGATTGTGGAAACTCCACCCACAAGGAAAATGCACGGAAAATTCTATGTGGAAAAATCTATTTTTCATCGGATTGACTTCAAACTCTGTTTGCAATCATGACATGTGATTTTTCGATTGTGGAAAATCCACCCACAAGGAAAATGACCGGAAAATTCTGTATGGAAAACACTATTTTTCATCCGATTGACTTTAAACTTGGTTTGTAAGGATAGTATGCAAAATAATTAGACATGAGATTTTCCAATGTTGGAAAATTTACCCGAAAAGTCGGGAAATTCCCGGAAAATTTCATATGGTAAAACCTATTTTTAGACCGATTGGCTCCAAAATCGGTTTGTGAACACATTATAGAAAATAATTAGACATTTGATTTCTTGCTGGAGGAATTTCCGCCCACAGGCAGGAATAATGGTGGGCGTATTTCGGTTCAGTGACAATGGCTATTTGTGAGCCGATCTGAATAAAATTCGCTTTGTTAGCTC
The DNA here is from genome assembly GCA_018904225.1 of Lordiphosa mommai. Lineage (NCBI taxonomy): Eukaryota > Metazoa > Arthropoda > Insecta > Diptera > Drosophilidae > Lordiphosa > Lordiphosa mommai. The sequence goes on along the minus strand of JAEIFT010000052.1, from coordinate 158,797 downwards.
TAGGGTCAGAATAAATGGAAACACGTGTTTTTTTATTTCGGGAAGTTCACTGCAAAGGTCGGAATATGGGTGCGGGGGTGGGTTTTTAGCCGGTATGTATTAAATTTGGTTTGAAAGCTCTATGGGCCAATTAAATAGGATAAAGTTTTTAGCTTTGCGCATACCCACACTCAAGGTCTGATAATGGGTTGCGGGAGTGGTTGCAGGGTTTGTACGCTCAATGGACCAAATAGGTGAAAAATAATTTACTCATTTCTGAAGTTCGGAAAATGGGTGGCGGGGGTGGGATCATTGGCAAACGTTTTTTTTCATCATTTTGGCGGCTTTACTAATGGTGGCGAAGCGAAGCGCGCCGGGTTATATGCTAGTCTCTATATATATAAAAGAGTTTGTCCTGACTGACTGACTGATTGGCAATCAACGTAGAGCCTGAACGGTGAGAGATAGAAAGCTGAAATTTTCACAGAAGTTTCCTTATGAGTTGAAAGTGAGCACTAAGGCGGGGTTTTGGAAAATTCCACCCCTAAGGGGTGGAAAACTCCCGGAAAAGCTACTATGGGGAAAATTTTGTTTTTCATCCGATTGACTTGAAATTTGGTTTGTAAGTAAAGTAAGCGAAATAATTGGACACCTGTTTCCCAGATTTCGGAAAATCCGCCCACAAGGAAAATGGCCGGAAAATTCTTCATGGAAAAAACTATTTTTCATCCGATTGACTTCAAACTCGGTTTGTGAGGATGGTAAGCAGAATAATTAGACTTGAGATTTTCCGATGATGGAAAATCTGCCCGAAAAGACGGGAAATTCCCGGAAAATTCCATATGGAAAAAACTATTTTTCATCCGTTTGGCTTCAAACTCGGTTTGTAAGGGTAGTATGCTAAGTAATTGGACATGAGATTTTCAAATGTTGGAAAATCCGCCCACAAAGAAAATACCCGGAAAATTCTATATGAAAAACTATTTTTGATCCGATTGACTTTAAACTCGGTTTGTAAGGATAGTATGCAAAATAATTAGAAATAAGATTTTCCGATGTTGGAAAATGCGCCCGAAAAGTCGGGAAATTCCCGGAAAATTCAATATGGAAAAAACTATTTTTCATCCGATTGGCTTCAAATTCGGTTTGTAAGGATAGTATGCTAAATAATTAGACATGTGATTTTTCGATTGTGGAAAATCCACCCACAAGGAAAATGGCCGGAAAATTCTATATGGAAAACACTATTTTTCATCCGATTGACTTCAAACTCGGTTTGTGGGGATGGTAAGCAAAATAATTAGACATAAGATTTTCCGATGTTGGAAATGCGCCCGAAAAGTCGGGAAATTCCCGGAAAATTCCATATGGAAAAAACTGTTTTTCATCCGATTGGCTTCAAATTCGGTTTGTAAGGATAGTATGCTAAATAATTAGACATGTGATTTTTCGATTGTGGAAAATCCACCCACAAGGAAAATGGCCGGAAAATTCTATATGGAAAACACTATTTTTCATCCGATTGACTTCAAACTCGGTTTGTGGGGATGGTAAGCAAAATAATTAGACATAAGATTTTCCGATGTTGGAAAAAGCGCCCGAAAAGTCGGGAAATTCCCTGAAAATTCCATATGGAAAAAACTATTTTTCATCCGTTTGGCTTCAAACTCGGTTTGTAAGGGTAGTTTGCTAAATAATTAGGCATGTGATTTTTTGTTGGTGGAAAATCCACCAACAAGGAAAATGGCCGGAAAATTCTATATGGAAAACACTATTTTTCATCCGATTGACTTCAAACTCGGTTTGTAAGGATAGTATGCAAAATAATTAGACTTGAGATTTTTCCAATGTTGGAAAATCTGCACGAAAAGTCGGAAAATTTCTATATGGTAAAACCTATTTTTAATCCGATTGGCTTCAAAATCGGTTTGTGAACACATTATAGAAAATAATTATACATTTGATTTCTCGGTGGTAGAATTTCTGCCCACAGGCAAGAATAACGGTGGGCGTATTTCGGTTCAGTGACAATGGCTATTTGTGACCCGATCTGAATAAAATTCGTTTTGTAAGATCTAGGGTCAGAATAAATGGAAACACGTGTTTTTTTATTTCGGGAAGTTTACTGCAAAGGTCGGATTATGGGTGCGGGGGTGGGTTTTTAGCCGATATGTATTAAATTTGGTTTGAAAGCTCTATGGGCCAATTAAATATTATAAAGTTTTTAGCTTTGCGCTTACTCACCCTCAAGGTCGGATAATGGGTGACGGGGGTGGTTTTAGCGTTTGTACGCTTAACGGGCCAAGTAGGTGGAAAATATTTTTCTCATTTCTGATGGTCGGAAAATGCGGGCGGGGGTGGTATCATTGCCAACGTTTTTTTTAATTATTTTGGCTGCTATACTGATGGTGGCGAAGCGAAGCGCGCCGGGTTATATGCTAGTCTCTATATATATAAAAGAGTTTGTCCTGACTGATTGGCAATCAACGTAGAGCCTGAACGGTAAAAGATAGAAAGCTGAAATTTTCACAGAAGTTTCCTTATGAGTTGAAAGTGAGCACTAAGGCGGGGTTTTGGAAAATTCCACCCCTAAGGGTGGAAAACTCCCGGAAAAGCTACTATGGGGAAAATTTTGATTTTCATCCGATTGACTTGAAATTTGGTTTGTAAGTAAAGTAAGCGAAATAATTGGACACCTGTTTCCCAGATTTCGGAAAATCCGCCCACAAGGAAAATGGCCGGAAAATTCTTCATGGAAAAAACTATTTTTCATCCGATTGACTTCAAACTCGGTTTGTGAGGATGTTAAGCAGAATAATTAGACTTGAGATTTTCCGATGATGGAAAATCTGCCCGAAAAGTCGGGAAATTCCCGGAAAATTCCATATGGAAAAAACTGTTTTTCATCCGATTGGCTTCAAATTCGGTTTGTAAGGGTAGTATGCTAAATAATTAGACATGTGATTTTTCGATTGTGGAAAATCCACCCACAAGGAAAATAGCCGGAAAATTCTTCATGGAAAAAACTATTTTTGATCCGATTGACTTCAAACTCGGTTTGCAGCGATAGTATACAAAATAAGTTGACATGAGATTTTCCAATGTTGGAAAATTCGCCCCAAGAGTGGGGAAATGCCTGGGAAATTCTATATGGAAAAAAAATTATTTTTCATCCGATTGACTTTAAACTTGGTTTGTTAGGATAGTATGCAAAATAAGTGGACATGAGATTTTCAAATGTTGGAAAATCCGCTCACAAAGAAAATACCCGGAAAATTCTATATGAAAAACTATTTTTGATCCGATTGACTTCAAACTCGGTTTGCAGCGATAGTATACAAAATAAGTTGACATGAGAATTTTCGATTGTGGAAAATCCACCTACAAGGAAAATGGCCGGAAAATTTTAAATGGAAAACACTCCGATTGACTTCAAACTCGGTTTGTAAGGATAGTATGCAAAATAATTAGACATGAAATTTTCCAATGGTGGAAAATCCAAACGAAAAGTCGGGAAATTCCCGGAAAATTCCATATGGTAAAACCTATTTTTAATCCGATTGGCTTCAAAATCGGTTTGTGAACACATTATAGAAAATAATTAGACATTTGATTTCTCGGTGGTAGAATTTCCGCCCACAGGCAAGAATAATGGTGGGCGTATTTCGGTTCAGTGACAATGGCTATTTGTGAGCCGATCTGGTCCAATTAAATAGGATAAAGTTTTTAGCTTTGCGCATACCCACCCTCAAGGTCGGATAATAGGTGCCGGGGTTGGTTTCAGCGTTTGTACGCTAAGGTGGAAAATAATTTTCTGATTTCTGATGGTCGGAAAATGGGGGCGGGGGTGGAGTCATTGCCAAACGTGTTTTTCATCATTTTGGCGGCTAAACTGATGGTGGCGAAGCGAAGCGCGCCGGGTTATATGCTAGTCTCTATATATAAAAAGAGTTTGTCCTGACTGACTGACTGACTGATTGGCAATCAACGTAGAGCCTGAACGGTAAGACATAGAAAGCTGAAATTTTCACAGAAGTTTCCTTATGAGTTGAAAGTGAGCACTAAGGCGGGGTTTTGGAAAATTCCACCCCTAAGGGGTGGAAAACTCCCGGAAAAGCTACTATAGGGAAAATTTTGTTTTTCATCCGATTGACTTGAAATTTGGTTTGTAAGTAAAGTAAGCGAAATAATTGGACACCTGTTTCCCAGATTTTGGAAAATCCGCTCACAAGGAAAATGGCCGGAAAATTCTTCATGAAAGAAACTATTTTTCATCCGACTGACTTCAAACTCGGTTTGTGAGGATGTTAAGCAGAATAATTAGACTTGAGATTTTCCGATGATGGAAAATCAGCCCGAAAAGTCGGGAAATTCCCGGAAAATTCCAAAGGGAAAAAACAATTTTTCATCCGATTGGCTTCAAACTCGGTTTGTAAGGATAGTATGCTAAGTAATTGGACATGAGATTTTCAAATGTTGGAAAATCCGCCAACAAAGAAAATACCCGGAAAATTCTATATGAAAAACTATTTTTGATCCGATTGACTTCAAACTCGGTTTGCAGCGATAGTATACAAAATAAGTTGACATGAGATTTTACGATGTTGGAAAATTCGCCCCAAGAATGGGAAAATGCCTGGAAAATTCTATATGGAAAACACTATTTTTCATCCGATTGACTTTAAACTCGGTTTGTTAGGATAGTATGCAAAATAAGTGGACATGAGATTTTCAAATGTTGGAAAATCCGCCCACAAAGAAAATACCCGGAAAATTCTATATGAAAAACTATTTTTGATCCGATTGACTTCAAACTCGGTTTGCAGCGATAGTATACAAAATAAGTTGACATGAGATTTTTCGATTGTGGAAAATCCACCTACAAGGAAAATGTCTGGAAAATTTTAAATGGAAAACACTCCGATTGACTTCAAACTCGGTTTGTAAGAATAGTATGCAAAATAATTAGACATTAAATTTCCAATGGTGGAAAATCCAAACGAAAAGTCGGGAAATTCCCGGAAAATTCTAAATGGTAAAACCTATTTTTAATCCGATTGGCTTCAAAATCGGTTTGTGAACACATTATAGAAAATAATTACCAATTTGATTTCTCGGTGGTAGAATTTCCGCCCACATGCAAAAATAATGGTGGGCGTATTTTGGTTCAGTGACAATGGCTATTTGTGAGCCGATCTGGGCCAATTAAATAGGATAAAGTTTTTAGCTTTGCACATACCCACCCTCAAGGTCGGATAATGGGTGCCGGGGTTGGTTTCAGCGTTTGTACGCTTAACGGGCCAACTAGGTGGAAAATAATTTTCTCATTTCTGATGGTCGGAAAATGGGGGCGGGGGTGGGATCATTGCCAAACGTTTTTTTCATCATTTTGGCGGCTTTACTGATGGTGGCGAAGCGAAGCGCGCCGGGTTATATGCTAGTATATATATATTATAGATATCAGATATTTATATATTCAAAATAGGAATCTGGTTGTTTACTTCAAAATTTGATCACGTTATCATCAAAAACAAATAAGAGATCTGAGTACGACACATTTTCCGACTGATCGGTCTTATTGCAGCTTAAGGATTTAGTCATCCGATCCGGCCAGTTCAGTTTGATAGCTTTAAAACTGAGGGACTAGTTTGCGTAGAAACAGACAGACTGTCGGACAGACAAACGGACGGACGGACGGACAGGCGGAAATGAGCTCAGCTCGTCGTCCTTATCAAGAATATATATAGTTTATGGGGTCGGAAATGAGTATTTCTATGCATTACAAACTTCTGGGAAAAATATACACTTTGCTAGTGTATAAAATCAAAATATTCATCGTATTTTGATAAAACTCAGCAAAAATGTGTTGAATTGGATAATGTTATTAACTGAAAAGTTCAATGACTCGTTCAAAAAAACCAACAAGAGCGTCAGTTGAAGTCGGCCCTGCTCGGCTTTATTATACCCGTTAATCAGGAAGAGGTTAATTAAAATGTATATTATTAAATCACAAATTCCCAGCGTAATTATTTGTTTAGCTAAGAGCTCGACTATACTTCATCTGATCGTAAAATGGTGTATGGTTAATCGATAAGTAATGATGATTTAAATATATGTCTTGAAGGTTCGAACAATCTATCTTCAAAATTGTGGAAGATTTTATGCTTTTTCCAAATTGCGGGGGTGGCAACTTTACTATCGTTCATCTGATCAGGAAAAGGTTTATGGTTAATCGATAAGTAATGATTACACAGGCCAACAAAATGACTACTTTTGTGAGCTCTGGCCTTCTCGATGCAACATTTTGTTCCTGTTCTGTGCCCTGATTCCAAAACTGGTCTCGGTTTTTCTCCATCTGCTCTTGTTTTCTAGAAATCGCTGAAAATCCATTTTGCAGTTTTTTTAGCTTATGAAAAATTATGGGGGTCACACCAAGCACAAATTTGTAGGTTTTCAAGTTTTATGCGATACTACATACATCAATGCAGCCATAAAAAATCAATCGAGCTGCATCAGCAAACCCCAAAGTGACTTAATTGGACCTTGAAGATAATTTTTCAAAGTAAACCGTCGTCTACAAGCTAGTGCGTAAATGGGAAAACCAAAACAACTATTTTAGCATATAGCCTAACATATCCCCTATTTTTACGAATTTTGTTGCACTTTTATCATCTTGTTGGACTAAGCAACAGCCGTTTTTTCACGAAAAAGTGAATTAAAATTTATGGCAGGACTACTAGATTAATTCACAAAATGTGTATAGGAAATATGAAAAGGCTACTCGTTTTAACATAGCTCTTACATTAATAGTCAACCAAATGTACAATAACATTCCGGCAGTACTAGATTAAAACGAGAAGGCAAAGCTAACTTCGTCTGTGCCGAAGTTTTAATACACTTGAAAAAATTTAATCCAACTGATTTAACCTGTAAAATATATATATAATATAGATATCAGATATTTTAAATTTATAAATCATTGATAATAAAAATTTGATACCATAAAAAAAACCTTTCTTAGTAAAACACACTTTCCGACCTATCGGTCCTATGGCAGCTATATGCTATTGTCATCCGATTTTGATAAATTTTTTCAAAATTATGTAAAAGCACATAAAACTAATATATACCAAGATTGGGAACGCTACGATAGAAAACAAAAAAGTTTTTCTCACTAGAATAATTTTTTTAACCGACCGTTTCTATAGCAGCTATATGCTATAGTGATCCGATTTTGATACATTTTTTCAGAATTATGTGGAAACATATAAAACTAACATACACCAAGATTAGTGACGCTACGATGGAAAACAAAAAAGTTTTTCTCACTAGAACTAGTTCTTAGACCGATCGTTCCTATGGTAGCTATATGATATAGTCATCCGATCCGGCCAGTTCCGACATATTAGTTGCGTGCAGTAAAAAGAAGACTCTGTGCAAAATTTCAGCTCGATAGCTTTAAAACTGAGGGACTAGTTTGCGTAGAAACAGACAGACTGTCGGACAGACAGACGGACGGACGGACAGACGGACAGACGGAAATGAACTTGGCTCGTCGTCCTGATCAAGAATATATATAGTTTATGTGGTCGGAAATGAATATTTCTATGCTTTACAAACTTCTGGGCAAAATTAATATACACTTTTCAAGTGTATAAGCTAGCAATATCAGGATTTTTTAAAATCATGGTTTTTAAAATGGTGCTGCAAAACGAAAATCACGCTTTTTGTAGAGTGGGATGCCACTTACTCAAAATTTTAAATAAGGTGGCATCACTCTCACGCTGTCAGGTGATTCACGTTGTGAAAAATAAATAAACAAGCGATAGAAATTAAAATGGACAGAAAAACAGCGACATTGTTATTTTTATACCCGTTACTCGTAGAGTAAAAAGGGTATACTAAGTTCGTGCAAATGTATGTAACAGGCAGAAGGAAGCATTTCCGACCCCATAAAGTATATATTCTTGATCAGCATCAGTAGCTGAGTAGATATAGACATGTCCGTCTGTCTGTATGAACACCTAGATCTCAGGAACTATAAGAGCTAGAGCTACCATTTTTTCAGTGTAGACTTGTATCTTCTGCAGGCAGATCAAGTTTGTTTCAAATTTTTGCCACGCCCCCTCCCGCCCACGCGATTTGAAAAAAACCTCATATCTTCCACAATTTTGAAAATTGACTGTTCAAACCTTCTAGACATATATCTTAATCATCATTACCTATCGATCCGCCATACATCATTTTTCGATCAGATGAACGCTAGTAGAGTTGCCGCCCCCGCAATTTGAAAAATACCTCATATCTCCCACAATTTTGAAAATAGATTGTTTGAACCTTCAAGACGTATATTTTATTAATTATTACCTATCGATCAGCCATACATCATTTCCTGATCAGATGAACGATAGAAAAGTTGCCTCCCCCGCTATTTGAAAAAAAAAACTCATATCTCCCACAATTTTGAAAATAGATTGTTTGAACCTTCTAGACATATGTCTTAATCCTCATTACCTATCGATCCGCCATACATCATTTTTCGATCAGATGAACTATAGTAGAGTTGCCACCTCCGCAATTTGAACGAGAGCGTAAGTTGAAGTCGGCCCTGCTCGACTTCGATATACCCGTTACTCAGGGTAAGGTTTATTTAAGAATATTTTTTTAGATCACAACATGCCCAAATTTTGAAAGATATGAGTTTTTTTTCCAAATTGCGGGGGTGGCAACTCTACTATAGCTCATCTGATCTGGAAATGATGTATGGCGGATCGATAGGTATAGATGATTAAAATATATGTATAGAAGGTTCGAACAATCTATTTTCATAATTGTGGGAGATATGAGGTATTTTCCAAATTGCGTGGGTGGCAACTCTTTAATCGTTCATTTGATCGAAAAATGATGTATGGCGGATCGATAGGTAATGATGATTTAAATATATGACTAGAAGGTTCGAACAATCTATTTTCAAAATTGTGGGAGATATGAGGTATTTTCCAAATTGCGTGGGTGGCAACTCTACTATAGCTCATCTGATCGGGAAATGATGTATTGCGGATCGATAGGTATAGATGATTAAAATATATGTATAGAAGGTTCGAACAATCTATTTTCATAATTTTGGGAGATATGAGGTATTTTCCAAATTGCGTGGGTGGCAATTCTTTAATCGTTCATTTGATCGAAAAATGATGTATGGCGGATCGATTGGTAATGATGATTTAAATATATGACTAGAAAGTTCGAACAATCTATTTTCAAAATTGTGGGAGATATGAGGTATTTTCCAAATTGCGTGGGTGGCAACTCCTTAATCGTTCATTTGATCGAAAAATGATGTATGGCGGATCGATAGGTAATGATGATTTAAATATATGTATAGAAGGTTCGAACAATCTATTTGCAAAATTGTGGGAGATATGAGGTTTTTTTCATATTGCGTGGGCGGGAGGGGACGTGGCAATAATTTGAAACAAACTTGATCTGCGTGCAGAAAATACAAGTCTACACTGCAAAAACGGTAGCTCTTGCTCTTATAGTCTCTGAGATCTAGGTGTTCATACAGACAGACGGACGGACGGACAGACGGACAGGTCTATATCGACTCGGCTATTGATGCTGATCAAGAATATATATACTTTATGGGGTCGGAAATGCTTCCTTCTGCCTGTTTCATACATTTGCACGAACTTAGTATACCCTTTTTACTCTACGAGTAACGGGTATAAAAATACCTCATATCTCCAACAATTTGGGCATGTTGTGATCTAATAAAATATTCTTAAATAAACCTTACCCTGAGTAACGGGTATATCGAAGTCGAGCAGGGCCGACTTCAACTTACGCTCTCGTTTCAACAGCAAAGACGGACATCAAAATTATTGCTTAATCTTATGAACAGAAAAGTTTTTTGTGTGATGAGTTGCCAGACTGTTTTGTATAAAAAGCGTGATTTTTCTCAAAAATCATAGTCAAAATACGTGTGTAGCAAAAAATCATGATTAGGTGTTTATGCTTGAATTTTTTGGAAAAATCATGATTTGATATCATGCTTTTTTGTAAGCATAAACACAGTGAGTCCCTCAGTTTTAAAGCAATCAAGCTAAATTTTTGCACAGAGTCTTCTTTTTGCTGCACGCAACTAATATGTCGGAACCGGCATAGAATCGGTCGGACAAAAAACTACTTCTAGTAAGAAAAACTTTTTTGTTTTCCATTGTAGCGTCGCTAATCTTGGTATGTGTTAGTTTTATATGCTTTTACGTAATACAGGAAAAATTTATCAAAATCGGATAACTATATTATATAGCTCCCATAGAAACGGTCGGACAAAAAACTTCTTCTAGTGAGAAAAACTTTTTTTTTCCATAGTAGCGTCCCCAATCTTATATTATATTAGTTTTATATGCTTTTACATAATTTTGAAAAAATTATCAAAATCGGATAACTATAGCTGCCATAGGACCGATCGGTCGGAAAATGTGTTTTACTAAGAAAAGTTTTTTTTATGGTTTCAAATTTTTATTATCAATGATTTTAAAATTTTAAATGTCTTATATCTATATATATTTTACGGGTTAAATCAGTTGGAGTAAAGTTTTTCAAGTGTATTAAAACTTCAGCACAGTGGAAGTTAGCTTTGCCTTCTCCTTTAGTTTTAATTTGATTTAAGTGGTGACATACTGTTAAGTGGACCACAAAAAAACGATTAAAGAGAATTTTTCGTGAGAAGACTTTTCAATTGAATTATGTAAAAATTTATTTACAAATTTAAGTAACGTTTAACTGTATTTTGACAAACATTTCTTATATGTAAAAATTATAATAATTAAAGCTTCTACAGTGACCACGATATAGCTTGACTTGATCATCCAAAATTGAAAAATCTGAACGGATTCCGTTAAAGTATTGTAAAATATGGAAATTAAACGAAGAAATAAGAAAATACATTTTTATTTTGACAAATGGCAGCTTTTTTTAAAATAAGTATTTTTTCCCCAATATGTTGGCTTTAAATTGTTTTTAAAAAAAGTTGCCAGATCAACTTGAAATTCTGTGGGAGTATTTAGTTAAATTGATTGATATATATAAATTTTTTTTTGTAATAAACTGAATATAAACCCTTACTTTAATTGATGCTATAATTCAATTCGATTACAGCAGCACATATTTATAAGGGATCATCTCCGACCACATAAAGCAAATATATTTTAATTTAAAAACTCATACTAGTCACAAGGGGCTTAAATAGCCCAATTTATGAAATTTGAATGTCATTATCGCGAGGTTGTTTAAATAGAGCAAATGTGAATTTGGAGAAAATTTATAATCTAGTACTGCTGGAATGTTATTGTACATTTGTTTGACTATTAATGTAATAGCTATGTTAAAACGAGTAGCCTTTTCATATTTCCTATACACATTTTGTGAATTAATCTAGTAGTCCTGCCATAAATTTTAATTCACTTTTTCGTTAAAAACAAGTAAGAAAGTCGGTCAAGCCCGACTGTAATATACTCTATACCTGTTTGTACGTAACTAATAACTTTAAAGTGTGAGGTTTTTTCAAAATCTGGGGGTGGCAACTCTTTCGACTATCGTTCATCTGGTTAAAAAACGATGTATGGGGGCTTGATAAGTAATGATGAGTACAATTACCCTAGTACATAACTCGTAAAATTATAAAATTTGTATATAATTTCCTTTTAACATAAACGTATCTATATTAGTCACGCGGGAATCACGCGTGATTTCTGACCGCAGGCCATCTCAATTACATCACTCCTCCTCTCATAGCAAGGTCCAATTGGGAAATTACCAGTTAGCTATTGCCTTCTCGCTCTCTCTTTCTCGTAAGTTCTACCAATCGCTAAGGTGTTGTTGTTGGTTTTTTTTTCTTTACGTATAGCTCTAACATCGTTCATCTGATCGAAAAACGATGTATGGCGGGTCGATTCAAAATAAGTAGTAGAATATATGTCTAGAATGTTCGAACTATTTATCTTGAATATTGTGGGAGTTATTTCGTTTTTTTTTATATTTGCGGGGGAGGCAGGGGCGTGGCAAAAATTAAAACTAAACTTGATCTGCCTGCAAGTATAAGAAATATATGTTCCATACACCTCAAACCTCTATCTGTTACCATCTCTGAGATCTCTTCGTTCATACGGACAGACGGACATGGCTATATCGACTCGGCTGTTGATGCTGATCAAGAATATATATACTTTATAGGGTCGGAGATGCCTCCTTCTGGCTGTTACATACATTTGCACAAACCCAATATACTCTGTGTACCTTCGGTACAGAGTATAAAAACCTCTGTAGCTTAGTCCAACAAGCTGATAAAAGTGCAACAAAATTCGTAAAAATAGGGGATGTGTTAGGCTATATGCTAAAATAGTTGTTTTGGTTTTCCCATTTACGCACTAGCTTGCAGACGACGGTTTACTTTGAAAAATTATCTTCAAGGTCCAATTAAGTCACTTTGGGGTTTGCTGATGCAGCTCGATTGATTTTTTATGGCTGCATTGATGTATGTAGTATCGCATAAAACTTAAAAACCTACAAATTTGTGCTTGTTTAATGATGCGGCAATGATGCGGAAAGAGTGGCCGTATATTGCCAAGTATCGAGTATTGTTTCACGGCATCGATTGTAAACAGCTGATTTTGCCATCGAATTTCGATAAGCAACAACAACATAATTGGACCGCGTAACTTAAATAAATAAATTATCCGCAAATACAAGCTCCATTTCCATTTTGGTGAGCACAATGCCATTGCCAAATACACCTCGTGCCACATTTAAAATATTATCGCTCATAATTGTCTCTATATCAATAAATTGCAGTTGTTCTCTTCTTCTTACTACTTGGGTTTGTTTACGTTTGGCAGGGCGAACAGCTGTTTCAATGATGCGACTGCGGTCTAAACGCCTGCATCATTTTTTCGCATCTTCGACAATGATGCGCCCTGTGTAACTCCGGTATTAGACCGCAGCCGCATCATTGAAACAGCTGTTCGCCATGCCAAACGTAAACAAACTGAATTAGTAAGAAGAAGAGAATAAATGTAATTTATTGCAATAGAGACAATTATGAGCGATAATATGTTAAAAGTGGCACGCGGTGTATTTGGCAACGGCACTCTGTTCACCAAAATGGAAATGGGGCTTGCTTATGCGGATCATTTAATTTTTTAAATTACGCGGCCCAATTATGTTGTAGTTGCTTATCGAAATTCGATGGCAAACTCAGCTGTTTACAATCGATGCCGTAAAACAATACTCGATACTCGTCCATATACGGTCACCCTTTCCGCATCATTAAACATGCGGCTCTTTTTCTACCCACAGGTTTCTTATACGCTGTTTAGACCGGCCGCATCATTGAAATTTTCCGTTAAACGGAAGGTGCGGAATTGTTTCCCATAAGAAACCTGTGGATAGAAGAAGAGCCGCATGTTAAATGATGCGGCAATGATGCGGAAAGAGTGACCGTATATTGAGGAGTATCGAGTATTGTTTCACAGCGTCGATAGCGAGCAGCTGATTCTGCCATCGAACTTCGATAAGCAACAACAACATAATTAGACCGCGTAGTTTAAAAAAATAAATGATCCGCATAAACAAGCTCTATTTTCATTTTGGTGAACGCAGTGCCGTTGCCAAATACACCTCGTGCCATATTTAAAATATTATCGCTCATAATTGTCTCTATTTCAATAAATTACATTTGTTCTCTTTTTCTTACTAATTCGGTTTGATAAGATAAGATCTGAGAACATAAGTAAATTTGCATACATACTTTTTCTTTCCACAGACATTGTCTTGATCCATTTTTGCTAAAACATACATTTGACAAATTCAAGTTTTCTTTAAGATTTATATATTACTTACAGGCAATATTCAAATATGGGGCTTCCAAGTATCAATTATAATATTATATATAATTAAATATCGATAGGTAATGATGATTAAGATATATGTCTAGAAGGTTTGAACAGTCAATTTTCAAAATTGTGGAAGATATGAGGTTTTTTTCATATTGCGTGGGCGGGAGGGGACGTGGCAATAATTTGAAACAAACTTGATCTGCGTGCAGAAAATACAAGTCTACACTGCAAAAACGGTAGCTCTTGCTCTTATAGTCTCTGAGATCTAGGTGTTCATACAGACAGACGGACGGACGGACAGACGGACAGGTCTATATCGACTCGGCTATTGATGCTGATCAAGAATATATATACTTTATGGGGTCGGAAATGCTTCCTTCTGCCTGTTTCATACATTTGCACGAACTTAGTATACCCTTTTTACTCTACGAGTAACGGGTATAAAAATACCTCATATCTCCAACAATTTGGGCATGTTGTGATCTAATAAAATATTCTTAAATAAACCTTACCCTGAGTAACGGGTATATCGAAGTCGAGCAGGGCCGACTTCAACTTACGCTCTCGTTTCAACAGCAAAGACGGACATCAAAATTATTGCTTAATCTTATGAACAGAAAAGTTTTTTGTGTGATGAGTTGCCAGACTGTTTTGTATAAAAAGCGTGATTTTTCTCAAAAATCATAGTCAAAATACGTGTGTAGCAAAAAATCATGATTAGGTGTTTATGCTTGAATTTTTTGGAAAAATCATGATTTGATATCATGCTTTTTTGTAAGCATAAACACAGTGAGTCCCTCAGTTTTAAAGCAATCAAGCTAAATTTTTGCACAGAGTCTTCTTTTGCTGCACGCAACTAATATGTCGGAACCGGCATAGAATCGGTCGGACAAAAAACTACTTCTAGTAAGAAAAACTTTTTGTTTTCCATTGTAGCGTCGCTAATCTTGGTATGTGTTAGTTTTATATGCTTTTACGTAATACAGGAAAAATTTATCAAAATCGGATAACTATATTATATAGCTCCCATAGAAACGGTCGGACAAAAAACTTCTTCTAGTGAGAAAAACTTTTTTTTCCATAGTAGCGTCCCCAATCTTATATTATATTAGTTTTATATGCTTTTACATAATTTTGAAAAAAATTATCAAAATCGGATAACTATAGCTGCCATAGGACCGATCGGTCGGAAAATGTGTTTTACTAAGAAAAGTTTTTTTTATGGTTTCAAATTTTTATTATCAATGATTTTAAAATTTTAAATGTCTTATATCTATATATATTTTACGGGTTAAATCAGTTGGAGTAAAGTTTTTCAAGTGTATTAAAACTTCAGCACAGTGGAAGTTAGCTTTGCCTTCTCCTTTAGTTTTAATTTGATTTAAGTGGTGACATACTGTTAAGTGGACCACAAAAAAACGATTAAAGAGAATTTTTCGTGAGAAGACTTTTCAATTGAATTATGTAAAAATTTATTTACAAATTTAAGTAACGTTTAACTGTATTTTGACAAACATTTCTTATATGTAAAAATTATAATAATTAAAGCTTCTACAGTGACCACGATATAGCTTGACTTGATCATCCAAAATTGAAAAATCTGAACGGATTCCGTTAAAGTATTGTAAAATATGGAAATTAAACGAAGAAATAAGAAAATACATTTTTATTTTGACAAATGGCAGCTTTTTTTAAAATAAGTATTTTTTCCCAATATGTTGGCTTTAAATTGTTTTTAAAAAAGTTGCCAGATCAACTTGAAATTCTGTGGGAGTATTTAGTTAAATTGATTGATATATATAAATTTTTTTTGTAATAAACTGAATATAAACCCTTACTTTAATTGATGCTATAATTCAATTCGATTACAGCAGCACATATTTATAAGGGATCATCTCCGACCACATAAAGCAAATATATTTTAATTTAAAAACTCATACTAGTCACAAGGGGCTTAAATAGCCCAATTTATGAAATTTGAATGTCATTATCGCGAGGTTGTTTAAATAGAGCAAATGTGAATTTGGAGAAAATTTATAATCTAGTACTGCTGGAATGTTATTGTACATTTGTTTGACTATTAATGTAATAGCTATGTTAAAACGAGTAGCCTTTTCATATTTCCTATACACATTTTGTGAATTAATCTAGTAGTCCTGCCATAAATTTTAATTCACTTTTTCGTTAAAAACAAGTAAGAAAGTCGGTCAAGCCCGACTGTAATATACTCTATACCTGTTTGTACGTAACTAATAACTTTAAAGTGTGAGGTTTTTTCAAAATCTGGGGGTGGCAACTCTTTCGACTATCGTTCATCTGGTTAAAAAACGATGTATGGGGGCTTGATAAGTAATGATGAGTACAATTACCCTAGTACATAACTCGTAAAATTATAAAATTTGTATATAATTTCCTTTTAACATAAACGTATCTATATTAGTCACGCGGGAATCACGCGTGATTTCTGACCGCAGGCCATCTCAATTACATCACTCCTCCTCTCATAGCAAGGTCCAATTGGGAAATTACCAGTTAGCTATTGCCTTCTCGCTCTCTCTTTCTCGTAAGTTCTACCAATCGCTAAGGTGTTGTTGTTGGTTTTTTTTTTCTTTTACGTATAGCTCTAACATCGTTCATCTGATCGAAAAACGATGTATGGCGGGTCGATTCAAAATAAGTAGTAGAATATATGTCTAGAATGTTCGAACTATTTATCTTGAATATTGTGGGAGTTATTTCGTTTTTTTTAATTTGCGGGGGAGGCAGGGGCGTGGCAAAAATTAAAACTAAACTTGATCTGCCTGCAAGTATAAGAAATATATGTTCCATACACCTCAAACCTCTATCTGTTACCATCTCTGAGATCTCTTCGTTCATACGGACAGACGGACATGGCTATATCGACTCGGCTGTTGATGCTGATCAAGAATATATATACTTTATAGGGTCGGAGATGCCTCCTTCTGGCTGTTACATACATTTGCACAAACCCAATATACTCTGTGTACCTTCGGTACAGAGTATAAAAACCTCTGTAGCTTAGTCCAACAAGCTGATAAAAGTGCAACAAAATTCGTAAAAATAGGGGATGTGTTAGGCTATATGCTAAAATAGTTGTTTTGGTTTTCCCATTTACGCACTAGCTTGTAGACGACGGTTTACTTTGAAAAATTATCTTCAAGGTCCAATTAAGTCACTTTGGGGTTTGCTGATGCAGCTCGATTGATTTTTTATGGCTGCATTGATGTATGTAGTATCGCATAAAACTTAAAAACCTACAAATTTGTGCTTGGTGTGACCCCCATAATTTTTCATAAGCTAAAAAAAACTGCAAAATGAATTTTCCGCGATTTCCTGAAAACAAGAGCTGATGGAGAAAAACCGAGACCAGTTTTGGAATCAGGGCACAGAACAAGAACAGAATTTTGCATCGAGAAGGCCAGAGCAAAATGGCTGTTGCCCTGTATAATTAATGGATATGTCAAGAAAGCTTGAACAATTTAACTTCAAAATTTTGGTTTTTTTTTGCGGGGGAGGCAACTCCACCATCGTTCATCTGATCTGGCTCACCCTTCTGGCTACGCCCTTGAGTAGCAGTAACGCGGACTAATACAGGAGTTAAACAGGGCGCATCATTGTCGAAGATGCGAAAAAATTATGCTGGCGTTTATACGCTGTTTAGACCGGCCGCATCATTGAAATTTTCCGTTAAACGGAAGGTGCGGAATTGTTTCCCATAAGAATCCTGTGGATAGAAGAAGAGCCGCATGTTTAATGATGCGGCAATGATGCGGAAAGAGTGACCGTATATTGCCAAGTATCGAGTATTGTTTCACGGCATCGATTGTAAACAGCTGATTTTGCCATCGAATTTCGATAAGCAACAACAACATAATTGGACCGCGTAACTTAAATAAATAAATTATCCGCAAATACAAGCTCCATTTCCATTTTGGTGAGCACAATGCCATTGCCAAATACACCTCGTGCCACATTTAAAATATTATCGCTCATAATTGTCTCTATATCAATAAATTGCAGTTGTTCTCTTCTTCTTACTACTTGGGTTTGTTTAAGTTTGGCAGGGCGAACTGCGGTCTAAACGCCTGCATCATTTTTTCGCATCTTCGACAATGATGCGCCCTGTGTAACTCCCGTATTAGACCGCAGCCGCATCATTGAAACAGCTGTTCGCCATGCCAAACGTAAACAAACTGAATTAGTAAGAAGAAGAGAATAAATGTAATTTATTGCAATAGAGACAATTATGAGCGATAATATGTTAAAAGTGGCACGCGGTGTATTTGGCAACGGCACTCTGTTCACCAAAATGGAAATGGGGCTTGCTTATGCGGATCATTTAATTTTTTAAATTACGCGGCCCAATTATGTTGTAGTTGCTTATCGAAATTCGATGGCAAACTCAGCTGTTTACAATCGATGCCGTAAAACAATACTCGATACTCGTCCATATACGGTCACCCTTTCCGCATCATTAAACATGCGGCTCTTTTTCTACCCACAGGTTTCTTATACGCTGTTTAGACCGGCCGCATCATTGAAATTTTCCGTTAAACGGAAGGTGCGGAATTGTTTCCCATAAGAAACCTGTGGATAGAAGAAGAGCCGCATGTTAAATGATGCGGCAATGATGCGGAAAGAGTGACCGTATATTGAGGAGTATCGAGTATTGTTTCACAGCGTCGATAGCGAGCAGCTGATTCTGCCATCGAACTTCGATAAGCAACAACAACATAATTATACTGGAGTTACACAGGGCGCATCATTGTCGAAGATGCGGAAAAATGATGCAGGCGTTTAGACCGCAGCCGCATCATTGAAACAGCTGTTCGCCATGCCAAACGTAAACAAACCGAATTCGTAAGAAGAAGAGAACAAAAGTATTTTATTGAAATAGAGACAATTATGAGCGATAATATGTTAAATGTGGCACGTGGTGTATTTGGCAACGGCACTGCGTTCACCAAAATGAAATTGGGGCTTGCTTTTGCGAATAATTAATTTTTTTAAATTACGCGGTCCAATTATGTTGTTGTTGCTTATCGAAATTCGATGGCAAAATAAGCTGTTTACAATCGATGCCGTGAAACAATACTCGATACTCGTCAATATACGGTCACCCTTTCCGCATGATTGCCGCATCATTAAACATGCGGCTCTTCTTCTATCCACAGGTTTCTTATGGGAAACAATTCCGCACCTTCCATTTAACGGAAAATTTCAATGATGCGGCCGGTCTAAACAGCGTATTAGACCGCGTAGTTTAAAAAAATAAATGATCCGCATAAACAAGCTCTATTTTCATTTTGGTGAACGCAGTGCCGTTGCCAAATACACCTCGTGCCATATTTAAAATATTATCGCTCATAATTGTCTCTATTTCAATAAATTACATTTGTTCTCTTTTTCTTACTAATTCGGTTTGATAAGATAAGATCTGAGAACATAAGTAAATTTGCATACATACTTTTTCTTTCCACAGACATTGTCTTGATCCATTTTTGCTAAAACATACATTTGACAAATTCAAGTTTTCTTTAAGATTTATATATTACTTACAGGCAATATTCAAATATGGGGCTTCCAAGTATCAATTATAAATATAATATTTATAAAATTTAGGTTTGCTTTTATTTTTTTGATTGTTTGTTGTTCATCTCTGGTACCAGAATAACGGAGAAAATGCTTTGCACCTGGCAACGCAGCTCAGTAGAGTTGCCAAAATATCTTAAAATCATTCTAATGTAGAAACAAGTAGAACTATTATCTACACACTTGTGTAAAATGATCAAATACTAAAATTGACTCGAACGGTCATACTTAACGCGTCGTGGCATGTTGTATGTGGCTACTTTGAAAATATAAAATAATTAATTTCTCAAAATCTGTTCAGGCGATTGTATTAATTCTTTTTTCAAAAAATAGGCAATAAAAATACGCAACTTTGAAGGTATCGTGCATGTTGGCACATCGCCTAGATTTCCCGCAATTTGCAAAAGAATAGTTAGCAACGATTTTTATGGACCTAATTGCCACTTGCCATTTATTTTATTAGAAAAAATTAAATTTCTCAAAAACTGTTCACACGATTCTGTTAATTCTTTTTTTTAAATAATAGGTAATTGATAAGCGCATCTTTAGACATACCGTGCATATTGGCACATCGCCTAATTTTCCCACAATCTCCAAAAAAGAAAAATTAGCAACGAATTGGATTTTCTCAAAATCTGTTCAGGCGATTGTGCTAATTCTTTTTTCATAAAATCGTAAATTTAAATACGCATCTTTCAAGGTATCGTGCATATAAGCACATCGCCTAGTTTTTCCGCAATCTTAAATAGAAAAGTTAGCAACGATTTTTATGGTCATACTAAAACAGGCTCTAAAGCAGATGTTGTCACCCAAGACGTACACGGCCGAACACATTATGCAAATTCACACAGACACGAGCCGAACACATGCCGAGCCCTTCGCAAAGAGAGTAAAAATCAAGCAAAGCCAATCAGTGCTCGCATAGAGCAAATAAAATCTAGAGTGAAAGATTGCTCGGTCGCGTCGTTTTTGACGTTGGCTGTGCCAGCTGGTCGGGGCGCGCAAATTTGAATTTTCGAAGTGAGTTCGAAAGTTTATGAGGGGTTGGGACTTGCGTGCGTTAGAAGAGTAGAGCTAGTGTGGCGTACAAAATTGAAATAAAATTTGTTATTTGACGATTTTTTGGCAAAATACTTCGATTGAGTAGAATTTATTGATTGAGATCGATTTAATAATATTAAGTCAAGTTAACTTCATCGTTATAAATGAAAAAAGAGGCTAGTAAGCAGTAATAAAAGTGAAAAATATATTTTTTTTTTACAAATTGATTAAGCTAACTTTTTCAATTATTTTACGATTTTTTCATTACAATAAAAAATAAATTGGCCACACAATTAATAATATAAGAAGGTTCGCTGTCCAAAGTATCTCAAAAGATACAAAGCTGGCAGAGCAGTGGCAGAGCTCTGTTAAGTTACAGGAAATCCGCTCTTTCCCTGTTACGCTGGCGATAACAGTCCCCCCCATACCCGTCTTGGTCTATGTCATATGTTATTTACAGTAACAGCACGGAGTATCTGCATTGCTATTCATTAATGTTAACTTTTTTTATAAGCAGTAATGGGCAGTAATGGGAATACTTGGCTGAAGCTCAAGTAATTTTTCCTGACGAATTTTTATACATTATTTTTGTTTCAATTCAATTACTTTAATAAAATTTATTTATTTTTTAAAGCCAGAGAAAGAGTAAAAAAATGAAAGCAACTAGTACATAGCACATAGTCTTTGCTATTGTGGACTCGACTTTATTGTGAGTCTAATCTCACTGTCGAGCCATTTGCTTTTTTATATATTATTTATTATTTTTATAATGGATAAGTAACTCTAAATGTAGTCTTCAGATTATATTAATATAAAATAATGTTGCTCCCTCTTTTATTTCTTTTTAATAATTGCAATTGAATTGGATATTTAAAAAAAAATTGTTATTTGTAAAATGGTCAAATTTATATTTTCCAAAACATGGACAATTGATACTTTATTCAGGGAATCATACTGCTCTGCCGCGCAAAATAATCCTACAGAAATGATACGCCACAGATCCTTAATTGAAGTCAGATCTGGTCACCATGGAACTCTAGCGAATGGGACATATCTATTCCACCTATATTTGTCAGCAAATCATCATTTCATTTGTAACTAGAGCCCTTATGTGCCGTTTGGTGCGGTAATCCCAAATGGGAATTCCACAAATGCGATTGTTTCCACTTTATTTTAGAGGATTTTTGGAAAAGTTAGTTTAAGTGTTACAATGCTCAGTGGTTGATTTGGCCGATTGTCCGATGTATACTTTTTTCCCATTTGCTGATTGTCCGATTTCAATATTAATTAATTAAAGATAATTGTATATGAAATCTTAGATTATTCTATAAATTTAATGTTTCTTTGAAGAATGCGAAAGTGGTGCTATTATTATTTTTCGCTATTTTTTTAACCCTTTATCCCATTAAAAAAAAAAAAAACAACAAAATATAGTTAACTATATAAAGGCAGTACAATTTTTTTTAAAATGTGAATTACATAGCAATATATTGAATATCCAGACTTGATCAATTAGAAAAAGTGTCATAGTGGTCCTATAATTTTTTCCCCAATTGTATACCCACACTTTGGCTGATACAGAGTATATAACAGTCAGGCCTCGATTCCATGGTTTATTAAATGATTAATCAAATTAAGTTAATCCCATGTGTTCTACAAATCGCTTTCGACCCTATTCCCTTACTATTTAGGTAGTTTTTGGGGTCGAAAGCAATTTGTAGAACACATGGGAATAAGCAACAAATTTTTCCCGAATTGTTCGGTTACCAAACCATAGAAGATGTATTTTCAGTTTGAAATCACACGCGAATATTTAAATTTATTAATTATGAATTCATCTTGTGACGTCCCAAAGATTTTAAAATATTTCTCACCTGCTTGAAGAAGCATTTCAATTTGGGTCTTGCCCCCATATCTATTCCACATATTCTTTTTACTCATCTCCGGCAAAATCTCTGACGACATCCAGCAGGAGCAGGGGCATAGCTTGCCGGACCGGATAATAAATATTCCCCCACCGGGTCAGAGATTTCTGAATGATTTAATTCATCTTTATTTAAGCTTATATTTATTTTATTTTTAATTTAATTTAATTTAATTTTTTCCTTTTCAATTCTTTTAGTTTAAAATTTTATTTTTATATTTGTTTTATTTTATATTATTTTTGTTCATTCTTCTTCTTTATTGTTTGTATTTATGATTTTGTAAACATATTTTTAAGTTTTCTCTTTTTCTTTTTCTTCTCTCCTTTTTTTCCGACTTTTGTACTATTTAAATTTGTGTTATGTCGTTAAGCAATTTTGTTAGATTTTCCTTGTTAGGCTTTCTTAGTAAATTAAGCCTTTTTATAACGTATTTATTTTTTTTTGGCCACCATTTGTCGACTTTTTTTTAGAAATGAAAAAAATAATCAAAAAGCTTTGCGTACACAATTTAAATAAAGCGGGAACTCTAAAACGTGTTCTCCCAATTCCACTATTCCACTGTGGTGAATTACTTTTTGAAAGGTATGACAACCCTGGAACAGCAAACGCACGCACACATCCATACATTTCTTAACAACACTACATCAAGCAGACAAAGAAAGAGCACATTTTTCATTGTCTTTTCAAAAATACAAATAACTAAACTTACTAACTTTAAAAACTAAAATTAACTAAACTAACTAATTAAAACTAACCTATAATGTAAGTATATTATCATTAAAGTGACGCTTAAAGTATATAATCTTGATCAGCATTAATATTCTAATCGAAATAACCATGTCCATCTGTCTGTATTAACTTTTATATGTCATGTCAAAACAGCTGGCAGAACAAAAATCTCCGTAAAAAATACTCATACTTTTGTATGCAGTTTCTTCTTCTTCTTTGGCCTGAATATAAATCAGACCCGGCCAGCTCATAGCCCAGACCCGGCCAGCTCATAGCCACTGGGTGCCGACCGCATTCGTGTTTTCACACAGACGCGAGCCGAAGTCATGTCTGTGTGAAGAGGTGAGCACAGAAAAACTTGATTTTGCAAGTGAGTTGGCTGTCTACTGTGACAGTTACCAACACAAGCTTACGTTTCAGTCCTGACCATTTGGCCGGCCCTGATATAAATCACAACCGTCTGTCGCTTCTCTCTCGCGCTCTCTAGCTCCCCTTGTTTACACCAAGGCGGGAAAGGTCTTTCCCAACTTGGTCTTCCCATCTCAGTCTCGGTCGTCCTCTCAGGCGGGCTCTTCCAAAGAATGTCGCTTTCGAAATTTACACCTTTTTTTGCTGTAGCCTTATCTTTCATATGGGCTACATGTCCCATCCAGCGTAGTCGTTGCAATTTTATGCGCTTGGCTAGGATTGTGTCCCAGTGAATCATACGTGATTAATTTGGGAGCGAAATTCATCGTCCACTTTTAAAGGGCCATAAATCCTCCGTAGAATTTTTTTTGTCGAAAACGCCAATTAGCGGCTCATCCGCGGCTGTTAATGTCCATGCTTTTGCGCCGTATTGCAGGACTGGGATGATAAGCGACTTGTGTAGAGCTATTTTCGTAGAGAGGTCTCTACTATTGAGTTCCTTACTGAGCCCGTAGTAGCATCGGTTTGCAAGAGTAATTCTTCTTCGAAATTCGCGGCCGATGTTGTTGTCGCTGGTTATTGCTGTCCCTAGATAGACGAAATCCTTTACAACGTTAAAGTTGTAGTCTCCCATCTCCACAGATTGTCCAAGACTCGTAGACTCTATGCGCGTTTTAGGTTTATTTTTATACTTTGTACCGAAGGTACACAGAGCATCTCCGACCACATAAAGTATATATATTCTTGAATAGCATCAACAGCCGAGTCGATATAGCCATGTCCGTCTGTCCGTATGAACGAAGAGATCTCAGAGATGTTAAGAGATAGAGGTTTGATGTGTATGGAACATATATTTCTTATACTTGCAGGCAGATCAAGTTTAGTTTTGATTTTTGCCACGCCCCCTGCCTCCTACGCAAATTGAAAAAACCTCATATCTTCCACAATTTTGGAGTTAAGTTCTTCTAGACATATATTCTACTCATCATTTCTTATCAAGCCCCCATACATCGTTATTCGATCAGATGAACGATAGTAGAGTTGCCACCCCCCTCAATTTGAAAAAAATCTCATATCTTCCACAATTTTAAAGACAGATTATTTGAACCTTTGAGGCATATATTTTAATCGTCATTATCTATTGATCCACTATACACGGTGTTCCAGATCAGATGAACGATATTCGTGTTATAAGCACAGTTTGTGTGACCCCACACTTTAAAGTTATCTCTCTACATATAAAAGAGTTTGTCCTGATTGACTGAATGATTCATTGACAATTAAATATGTATATATTTTTTTTTCATTTATTAGGTTTATGCAAGGAGAACCTGAAGCGGCCGTGGCCTTGTTGACACTGTCAAAGCCGTAAGTAACAGTTGTAACGCTAAGAAGAAGTAAAAGTAAATAAACCCTACCCAGAGTAACGAGTATATCGAAGTCGAGCAGGGCCGACTTCAACAAACGCTCTCGTTTTTTGTAGTTTAGTTTAAAAAAAATAGTAAAAAAATTATTTTCCTCTTGATTGAGCTACGAGCCATAATAACATCAATTCTTCCTCGATTGCAACATGGCTGATCAAAATAGGTTCAGTAGAACTGGCGCAAAAATGGCTACCAGGTCAAAAAACGTAGTTTCGAGAAAAACTCGCTTAAAGTTTCGTGCAACGCACAGTGGCTCGTTTCGCCGATTTAGCGTTGCAAAAATCATAACTTTTGAACGGAAAGAGATATTTAAAAAATTTCAAAGGGACGATTAAAGAGAATTAATGTAGCTTTAAAATGAAAGCAAAATGAAGCTAAACCATGTCCTCGTAGGTCAATAGGGTAACTGAGGAATTGCTCCTAAAGCTCATATTTGAGAAACTGAAAATATTTCATGAAATAGGCAAATCATTTTAATTTTTTTTTAGCGATTTATTGAAAATGGTGTTTTAAAACTAACTTAATTTGATAAAAATATAATTTTAAATTACAAAAAAAAATTATTTTCACAAAAAATTAGTTCTAACATTGGAGTTGTTAATTTTCTTTAAAAATTTTCTTAATATAGGTATTCATATCATTAGTACTTAATAGTTCTAATATATCTGGTGAATATTCTTCGGTTAATACGTCGAGTGTTCTGATGTGTCTGAGAGATGAGATACGGGGATCAGAGGAGGCCGACAACATGTTAAAAGGTTCATGTTTTCTTGGCCTGCTTTACCTGCACGTTAATTGACATATATCACTGTAGCGGCTAGGTACGCCGCGATACGCAGCTGCAACTTTTACAATACATTAATTATTAGCTACCACATGATTTTCATGCTTCAAATTAATGGCGACGAGCGAACATTTTTTTTCCGGGCCTATTAATGTTAAAAAATTGACCCAAAAATAGTGTCCACCCAAAACGTGAGTTCCAACATCCAAATTTGAAATGATAAAAATGTGTAAATGCATTTACATTAGGAATTAATATATCTTTTGAATAAAATCAACCAAATTTAAATCGGAATATCCGTTTAATACTCTCCCAAAGTTGACATTTGAAACAAAAAAATCACAAATTCAAATGTTTAAAAAATTATTCAACCCCAAACCACTGTAAAATCTAAAGTAATCGACCAAATTAAAAAAACCAAAGTTTTTCTGGCTATCTGGAGTTTCCTTTATTGAATTAATTTTGAATTTTGGTCAAAAAAAAAGAACATCAAATTTTGATTTTTGCAACGCTCAATCGGCCAAACGAGCCACTGTGCAACGTATAAAATGCTCACTTTAGCAAGAACATTGCTCCACTAAAAAGGCTATATCTGCTAAACTATTTTGAATTTTGGAAAATGGATTAAAGGGGATGAAAAGGGAATGTCCAAGCTATAATAATAATGTAAAACAAAAAAATCTACAAACATTTTAAAAGGTCGAAGGCCCCCTTAAAATAAAATTTTTTGCACATCAAAATCTTTTATTTCAGATAGTGAGAGATACACCCAAAAAAATTCGTATCAATATTAGTTTGATAAGCGTTGTCTCAAATTGAAACTACAACGGATACGGCAAACTTGAAACAGTTTGTATAACTCTCACCAATTTTGCCATCTTGCGATTGATTAAGCCTTAAACACACGCTTTTTTTTTGTATGCCGGCTAAATTATCGCAACAAAATTTCAGAAAAATAAAAATGTACGATATTTTTTATTTACTATTTGTAATTGTAATTGTAAAAGGCTAGTTTCAAAATGATACAAAAAAGTTTCAAATTGATACTTTAAAATTAATACAAAGAAATGTCATTCTACATACATTTTTATAACAATTCTTTCTATTTTCACAGGACCGTTCCATTGAAAAAGTGTGTTGTTCGTGGGTGCTTAGGCCATGAACGGACATTTCGCTTTCCCAGAAACATAAAGCAATATAATGCATGGATGGACTCGCTAAAATTGGTGTACGCCACCTATACCGATTACGTTTGTGCCAGACACTTTAAGCCAGAGTGCTTGAAGGGTATCAGACTTAAACAATTTAGCGTTCCTACTGAAAACCTAGGTAAGTCAATTACGAAATACAAGATAGTGCATAAGATATTCTAGTCTGTTAAAAAAAAGGTGAATTTTCAATTTTTTTAAAAAGTATTTACTTATTCTTCAATATCCTGTCAAAAATGTATTTGGTTTGTCAGGATGGTTAAATACATTTATTGACTTAAATATTTAGGCTTCGTTGGATACATAAATATACTGAGCTATTAACTTAGCTCACGCTGCAGCAGTCATTTTTGACAATCCATTTTGTCCCCTTTAAAGTAATCCCCCTCATATATGATGCACTTATGCCAGCGCTTCTTCCAATCCTCGAAGTACTTCTAAAAAGCGCTTTTTTCAGACAAAGTAGACCCGCCGAATGACACAGTCAACATTTGAACATTTATTCCGTTTTTGACGCAAAATTTAATACAAATTCTTTAATCCATTTTATTTAGCAGTTAAAAATCGAAGAACACATAAAAACGTGACCAACGTTTCCAATTGTCAACAACAAAATCGAGTCGATTTTCGTGCTTAATTTCAAGTGAATTCAATTCGAGAGAAAAAGACAAGAGAATCTAGTAATCACAGATTTGATTGTCACTTGCATATACTTTTATTTAACTTGAATTCGAAATACAAACGTTTACACGAAATTCGACTCGAAATTCGGAACAGGGCCCATTGACTCAATTCAACGAGATACCTTTCCAAGGGAAAAAATACATTTTGGTTTAGTGTGGACTCGTGCAGGTCTCTAGTACATATAGCAATACTAAAATATTTATTATTAAAACACTAATTTATTTTGTTTCATTCTGTATTTAATTTTTTCAGGAACAGAATCTATCAATGATTCAATCATTTTGCCAAAAGATGGTAATTTGAGCATCTTGACAAAAGATGCGGAGTCCAATATCTTGACAAAAGATAATATTAAAAGCGTCTTGACAAAAGATGCGGAGTCCAATATCTTGACAAAAGATAAAAGTTTCAATATCTTGCCAAAAGATAACATTAAAAGCGTCTTGACAAAAGATGCAGACTCCAATATCTTGCCAAAAGATAACATTAAAAGAGTCTTGACAAAAGATGCAGACTCCATTATCTTGACAAAAGATAATATTAAAAGCGTCTTGACAAAAGATGCAGACTCCAATATCTTGACAAAAGATAAAAGTTTCAATATCTTGCCAAAAGATAACATTAAAAGCGTCTTGACAAAAGATGCAGACTCCAATATCTTGACAAAAGATAATATTAAAAGCGTCTTGACAAAAGATGCAGACTCCAATATCTTGACAAAAGATAAAAGTTTCAATATCTTGCCAAAAGATAACATTAAAAGCGTCTTGACAAAAGATGCGGAGTCCAATATCTTGACAAAAGATAAAAGTTTCAATATCTTGCCAAAAGATAACATTAAAAGCGTCTTGACAAAAGATGCGGAGTCCAATATCTTGACAAAAGTATATATTAAAAGCGTCTTGACAAAAGATGCAGACTCTAATATCTGGACAAAAGATAAAAGTTTCAATATCTTGCCAAAAGATAACATTAAAAGCGTCTTGACAAAAGATGCGGAGTCCAATATCTTGCCAAAAGATAACATTAAAAGCGTCTTGACAAAAGATGCGGAGTCCAATATCTTGCCAAAAGATTATATTAAAAGCGTCTTGACAAAAGATGCAGACTCCAATATCTTGACAAAAGATAATATTAAAAGCGTCTTGACAAAAGATGCAGACTCCAATATCTTGACAAAAGATAATATTAAAAGCGTCTTGACAAAAGATGCAGACTCCAATATCTTGACAAAAGATAAAAGTTTCAATATCTTGCCAAAAGATAACATTAAAAGCGTCTTGACAAAAGATGCGGAGTCCAATATCTTGCCAAAAGATAACATTAAAAGCGTCTTGACAAAAGATGCGGAGTCCAATATCTTGCCAAAAGATTATATTAAAAGCGTCTTGACAAAAGATGCGGAGTCCAATATCTTGCCAAAAGATTATATTAAAAGCGTCTTGACAAAAGATGCAGACTCCAATATCTTGACAAAAGATAATATTAAAAGCGTCTTGACAAAAGATGCAGACTCCAAAATCTTGACAGAAGATGCAGATTCGAGCATCTTGACAAAAGATGATAGTGCAATAATCCTGACAAAAGATGCAGATACAATCATCTTGCCAACAGATGAAGATTTCATTATTTTGAAAAAAAACATATATGATAAGTATTCTAAAAAAGAATACGTTTTCGAAAAAAAAATAGACAGCTTACAAAAAAATAATGTATCTCTTAAGATGCAATTAAAGGAAATGAAGACCGAAAATAGCATTTTAAAATTTGAAAATGCACAAAAAACCAGAGAAAATGAAAATTTTGAATTAAAAATTCAACGTTTAGAGAATGAAAAAGAATCTTTAAACTACTTAGTCACGGAGTTGCGAAAAGATTTAATCGAATTGACAAAAAAACACCAAAGCGCTCTTAAAGAGTTGAACGATGAAATTGTTAATCTAAATGCTAATGCAGACGGTCATGAAAAAACAAAAAGAATAAATGCAGCCTTAGAGATTCATCGAATGAAGATGCAACAAGAGAAAGACTTTCTTGCCACCCAAAATCAGAAATACAAATCTGATTTAAAAAAAATTGGAAATTATAAAATTTCTTTGACAGAAATGAATTATCACGCCAAAATTTTTAATGCGGTTTTGGCCACAAAACGTGGAACTCATTGCAAAAACGATGAAAAAAATTTGATCATGAACATATACATGAACAGCCCGAAAGCTTATAAGCATATGCGTGACAGTCTAGGCTTTAATTTACCTAGCATAACTTCACTTAGAAATTGGGTGCCAATTCAAACTTTTCCAACAGGCTTTTCAGGCCCACATATTAATTTTCTAAGACAATTTGTTAGCGAAATGGAAGAAGGTCATAAGAACTGTCAGCTAGTTTTTGACGAAATGAGCATAAAAACAGCTATCACGTATCTGCCTAAAGCTGACAAAGCTGTTGGCTTTATAGACCTGGGAGATGGTCTCAGTGATCATGACGAGTACTCGTCTCCCGCTACAGGAATGCTTGCATTCATGGTGCGCGGACTCCTTTCAAATTGGAAATATTTAGTGGGCGTTACATTCGTTAATCGAAACATTGGTCCCAAAAACTATGCTGAAATGCTGCAAAGGGCTGTCAAATGTTGTACTGACGTTGGCCTAAAAGTACGTGCCATAGTCGGCGACCGTGGAGCAGTTAATATGGCTGCATTCAAAATAATAAAAGAAAAGGATATGCTAAAAAAACCACGGCCTGAACTTTTGGTTGACTATGTGCACCTTTTTAAAAGTGTTAGAAATAACCTTTTAACACATAATCTGGTAACGCCTGATGGTACTGTTAGTTGGGATGTCATAAAGCAATTTTATGAGATTGACAAGTCCCAAACAGTACGTTTGGCCCCAAAATTATCGGAAAAACATGTTAATCCGAACAATTTTGAAAAAATGAGTGTCAAATTAGCTGTACAAGTCTTTTCAAAGACCGTCAGCGATGCAATTGAGCTAAGCTTCAAAGATGGCGCCTTAAAGCATAACAAAAATGCCCTTGCAACAGCTAAGTTTTTCAAAGCCATGAATGATGGCTTTGACTTGCTGAATAAGGGATGTTATGGGCTCGATGGCAAATGCGTATTGACACATACGTTGAATATTTGAAGTCTGTCCGCTTTCTCGACAACAACACTACAAAATCAGCTTCAAAATCGTCCTGCCTTAATCATCTTGGTACGACTTTTATAGAAATCGGCGTTGCATGCAACAAACTTCTGAAAGAAGATGGTATTGAATACATTTATTTAAGCCGATTCAACCAAGATGCACTTGAAAACTATTTTGGCTTGATTCGGAGCAGGTTTGGTGCCAACACCAATCCAACTCCAGCTGAAGCACTGTACTGCCTTAAAAATCTGTGGTCAATGAAAATAGTCCAAAATAAAATAATAAGAAATTCAAATTGTCAGTCAGATGATGACTATTCTTTAGATTGGGCATTTAAACCCGAAATGGGATATGAACTAACCGAAAATGGTGTTAGTCCTTTTGACGTGGCAGAAGCAAAGTCTCCGATTTGGCATCCTAGAACAGAAGAATCGGCTTGTCAAGATCAACATGTCCAGGAGCGTAATGCAGCTCGATATATGCTTGGCTTTATTTTGATGAGAAAATTAAATTCTCAAAATTGCAGTCACTGCGAGAAAGGTTTGCAAAAAATTGAGGAATTGAAAAGCCGAACCGAGCAGTTCATTGTAGCCAAGAACTATAGTTGTCACGAACTTTATTTAAAAAACCCATCTGATGCAATGTTCGAGATAACGTTGAACCATTTGGCAATATTCAAACAAATGTTCGACAAATATCCGAACCAAACAAATATTAAACATAATATTTTAAAAGCTTGTGTCATTGACACCAATCAAAAATTCCCATATTGGTTTGCAAAAACCGATCCCTGTCATGACCATAGGAAGAACATTCTTACTCATTTGATTAATGTTCTGTTGCTGAGGCACTGCAGATGGATGCAAGAAGACATACATAAAGCAGAAAAAGCGCGAATTGAAGCAAATCAGTTAAAAAAAGCAATAAAAAGACCTAGTCAACCTAAAATGGAAAATAACTTTGAGAAAGTGGAGGAAAAACACAGTCATCGTTCTAAAAAATTAAAAATATTAAAGCATTTGTAAAAATGCATATTTGAATAGTTGCAAAACTTAGTAATATTAAATCAATGCGATGGCAAATCGTAAAAACAAATAAGCTGTCCGATCTACCTGCTTCTTACCTTTCGGCTAAGCAAAGATCGCTGATGAGGATGAGTGGTTTCTTCCGAAACAGCTATGAAATTAAATAACTTTACTTATATGTGTTTTTAGTAATTTTTATACTCTGTACCAAAGGTTAGCAGAAAACGAAATTTTAACTACCTACTTCAGTCCAATAGCTTCACCTTAAAAAATGTAGACTCACCAAAAATTCTAGGAATCACAATAGAGAACAATTGACTTAAAAAATCTGCTTTGGCTTTGAGAGATAGGCCGCTCTCCAAGCGGTGAAGCCAATCCATCTTTCTAACTTTTAAGCGGGCAGAGCCACAGACTCGGTTAACATGGGGCCCCCAGGTCCAAAGTAACTCCCAAATATGTAAGTGTGTCCTTATGTTAGATCCTGACCCCGTCTAGGGTGAGTCGAGATGATTTTTCCCTGCGAAGTGCAAAAGTTGCGTACTGTGTCTTTTCCATATTAACACCTATGTTCCAACGGGACGCCCAACACTCATATTCATCCAGAAATATCTGCGCACGCCTGGATGCAGATCTGTGGCTGGAACTCGAAGCCAGAAACACTGTGTCATCTGCATAGGTAGCAGTAAGTGAGCCTCTTATATCTTACATCTAAAAATACTGCCGAGCAGTACTTCCTTTTTTCAAAGGCATCGAGAATATGATCAACTACCCTGTGATCAAGGGGGAAGCGTGTCCTCATCCATTTGCGTCGCAATGTACGTTTGCGCCACACCAGGGCAACAATTTCAGGCTTCCAATTTGACCAGGAGGACGGTGGCACACGCGACGCTCCAACAACCGGACCAGCAGCTATAAGGATCTTGTCAACAAAGTTGCAGGAAAGGGCATCAATCTCATCAGAGCGCGTCGTCAGCTATTGGAGGTGGATCAACGTTAAAAAAAAAAAAACGAGAAGGCAAAGCTAACTTCGACTGTGCCGAAGTTTTAATACACTTGAAAAAGTTTACTCTAACTGAATGAACCGGAAAAATATATATAGGATATAGATATCAAATATTTACAATTTTTCAATCATTGATAATAAAAATTTGATACCATAAAAAAAACTTTTTTTAGTAAAACACATTTTCCGAACGATCGGTCCTATGGCAGCTATAGGCTATAGTTATCCGATTAAGATAAATTTTTCCAAAATTATGTGATAGCATATAAAACTAATATATACCAAGATTGGTGACGCTACGATAGAAAACAAAAAAGTTTTTCTCACTAGAAGTAGTTTTTTGACCGACCGTTTATATAGCAGCTATATGCTATATTCATCCGATTTTGATAAATTTTTCCACAAATGTGTAAAATCATCTATACCAAGATTGGTGAAGCTACAATGGAAAACAAAAAAGTTTTTCTCACAAAGACTTATTTTCCGACCGATCGTTCCTATGGCAGCTATAAGATATAGTCATCCGATCCGGCTGGTTCCGACATATTAGTTGCGTGCAGTAAAAAGAAGACTCTGTGCAAAATTTCAGCTCAATAGCTTTAGAACTGAGAGACTAGTTCGCGTAGAAACAGACAGACAGACAGACAGACAGACAGACAGACAGACAGACAGACGGACAGACGGACGGACGGACAAGCGGAAATGAACTCGGCTCGTCGTCCTGATCAAGAATATATATAGTTTATGGGGTCGGAAATGAATATTTCTATGCGTTACAAACTTCTGGGCAAAATTAATATACACTTTTCAAGTGTATAACGAGAGCGTAAGTTAAAGTCGGCCCTGCTCGACTTCGATATACCCGTTACTCAGGATATAAACATGTCCAAATTGTGGGAGATATGAGTTTCTTTCCAATTTGCGGGGGAGGCAACTGTACTATAGCTCATCTGATCAGGAAATGATGCATGGCTGATCGATAGGTAATAATTATTAAAATATATGTCTAGAGGGTTCAAACAATCTATTTTCAAAATTGTGGGTGATATGAGGTATTTTTTAAATTGCGGGGGCGTGAACTTTTCTATCGTTCATCTGATCAGGAAACGATACATGGCGGATCGATAGGTAGTGATGATTAAAATATATGTCTATAGGGTTCGAATAATCTATTTTCAAAATTGTGGGAGATATGAGGTATTTTTCAATTTGCGGGGGCGGCAACTCATATATAGTTCATCTGATTGAAAAATGATGTATGGCGGATCGATAGGTAATAAAGATTAAGATATATGTCTAGAAGGTTTGAACAGTCTATTTTCAAAATTGTGGGAGATATGAGGTACTTTTAAAATTGCGGGGGCGGCAACTCTACTATCGTTCATCTGATCGAAAAATTATGTATGGCGGATCGATAGGTAATGATGAGTAGAATATATGTCTAGAAGGTTCGATCAACCTAACTCCAAAATTGCGGGATATTTGAGGTGTTTTTCAAATTGCGGGGGTGGCAACTCTACTATCGTTCGTCTGATCGGAAAACGATGTATGGGGGCTCCATAGGTAATGATAAGTAGAATATATGTCTAAAAGGTTCAAACAACCTAACTCCAAAATTGTGGAAGATATTAGGTTTTTTTCAATTTGCGGGAGAGGCGGGGGGCGTGGCAAAAAAAAAACTAAACTTGATCTGCCTGCAAGAATAAGAAATATATGTTCCATACACCTCAAATCTCTATCTCTGACCATCTCTGAGATCTAGGTGTTCATACAGACGGACGGACAGACGGACAGACGGACAGACGGACATGTCTATATCGACTCGGCTATTGATGCTGATCAAGAATATATATACTTTATGGGGTCGGAAATGCTTCCTTCTGCCTGTTACATACATTTGCACGAACTTAGTATACCCTTTTTACTCTACGAGTAACGGGTATAAAAACAGCCAAAGTTTCCTCATAAGTTAGATAAAATTTGCAAATTTATTTCGTTTCGACAAAAAGTCCATAAGAATTTATGTGAAAGCAAGAATATTTCTGTGTGTGTTAAATATAATAAATAAACGTGAGTTAAAGGAAAAGAGTCCCCAGCGCGAATAGTTGCGTGTACCTATATGTGCTGATTTTTTTGTTGTAGCGTGGTCGGAAGTTTGGAAAGGATCGGTCACGGTCCTTTATCCATCCTCCAGGAGAGCATTTTTTGCGGCCATAGACAACGCTTCCAAACAAGAAAAGGAAAACGACACCAGCTTGTCAAAACCTAAAAAGAAACATAAATCAGACAAATATAATAACATACAGAAAAGCAAATGCACAATACAGACGCGAAATCAAAATATCGAAACAAAAATCCACAACACTATTCACAGGTGAAATAAACCCAAATACACCAATATCCAAAGTGTGGTCCAATATCAGACGATTTTGTGGCCTAAACAAATCAAAAACCATTCATTGTATCAGACCCCCAATCAAGTCAGCATACACACAAAAAAAAAAAAATTGTAAAAATCACATTTTTCAACTTTGGCTAAAAAGTATTGTAATTAAACATTTTTCTTATGTGAAAGCATATAAAACTAATATATACCAAGATTGGGGACGCTACGATAAAAAACAAAAAAGTTTTTCTGACTAAAAGTGGTTTTTTGACCGACCGTTTATATGGCAGCTATATGCTATAGTCATCCGATTTTGATAAATTTTTTCAGAATTGTGTGGAAACATATAAAACAAATATATACTACGATTGGAGCCGCTACGATGAAAATCAAAAAAGTTTTTCTCACAACGACTTATTTTTCGACCGATCGTTCCTATGGCAGCTATATGCTATAGTGATCCGATTTTGATTCAATTTTCCAGAATTATGTGGAAGCATATAAAACTAACATATACCAAGATTGGGGACGCTACGATTTAAAACAAAAAAGTTTTTCTAACTAGAACTTGTTCTTAGACCGATCGTTCCTATGGCAGCTATATGATATAGTCATCCGATCCGGCCGGTTCCGACATATTAGTTGCAGTAAAAAGAAGACTCTGTGCAAAATTTCAGCTCGATAGCTTTAAAATTGAGGGACTAGTTCGCGTAGAAACAGACAGACAGACGGACGGACGGACGGAATTGAACTCAGCTCGACGTCTTAATCAAGAATATATATTAGGGCGGGTCGATTTATTTTTTGAATAGGCGTATAGCAGAATCGCAATCTATGGACAATTCTAAGAACATTTGCCCAAGAAACCATAGGTCTACAATAAAAACTTAGCCGCCGCATTTCAACCTTTAGGTTCATAAATAACACAGGTCAAAAAAATTAACAACATTGTGTTGTCCAGCCGTGCTGGTATATAAATATGATAAAGTTATCTGCCCAGATCCCAAAACTGGCTTCGGTTTAGCTCCATCGGTTGTTGGTCGCAAGAAATGGCGGAAAAAATAACTTCAGACACAGAACTCAACCGAATTTTTGCATATTGTCTTAAGATACAATAAAACCGGCAAGCGGTCAAGTGAAATTGACATCAAAAGAATAGAGCGGCAGCTTACAAAAAAATAAGCTACGTTTTTAACATTTATGCTTCGCGTCTTTATCCCTTTAAAACTCGATTAATATTCATACTGATGGCTGTTCTTTTGTCCCAAGGTGACATCGGAACATCGATGGCAAAACAAGTTAACTCGCACTAGGCACTCCTTCGCGAGTTGCTGCTGGGTCACGTGTAACTGCTGGCCCACGTGTAACTGCTGGGCCACGCGTTGCTGCTGGTTCACGTATTGCTGCTGGGCCTGGGGCAGCTGCATGGCATATTGCAGCACAGGGGGCTGCATTAAAAAGCGCCCTTGGGGATGCATTAAAAAGCGCCCTTGGTGCTGCATCTGTATAGCCCTCTTCCGAGAATCCTCCTCTAAAGCCGCCGATATTTCCGCCCTTACGGCCAATCTTTGGCGGCGGTTTAGGCCGCCATTTTCTGCATTGTTGATCGCCAACGCTGATACATTCTGTGCTAAGGCACTTATTTGGGGTCGACCTCCTTCACCGCCGCCGCCACCACGACCTCCTCCATCGCCGACACTACGACTTTCTCCACCGTTGCCACGACCTCCTCCACCGCCGCCACCACGTCTTCCTCCACCGCCGCGACCACGACTTACTCCACCGCCGCCACCACGACTTCCTCCACCGCCGCCGCCACGACCTCCTCCACCGGCGCCACCACGACTTCCACCACCGCCGCCACCACGACTTCCTCCACCGCCGCCACGACCTCCTGCACCGCCGCCACCACGACTTCCTCCACCGCGACGTCCTCCACCGCCGCCGACAACACCACGAGCTCGTCTAGCGACAGCACCACGAGCTACTCTACCGCCAGCACCACTTGCTAGTCCACCGCCGCCACCACGAGCTCGTCCACCACTATAGCCACTATGCCCTGCTCCTCCTCCCGAGGCTTCCAGAGAGTATTGTGAATTTCCCATCTGTACAAAAATATAATAGCAATTAATTTTATTAACAAAAATAAATAAAAAAACGTGCTTTTTCCATACCTTCTATTCGAATGTTTGCAGAGTTCTGATTAAATTCGACGCGGAACTTGGTAATGGGCCTGGCGTGTGGTGAGTTTCATTTCAATATACCACGTGTAGACTGGCCAGCACCCGACATAACGGCACGCAGGGGCAATACGCAGCAAATTGCACAGTTTGCTCGGCGCCAAATTTAAAATAGTTAGAATAGTAATATTTGGCTCTTGGCTCTTAATTGCTCACAGCTCCTCTATTTATCTATAGATTTTCTTCATCAATATTGACTTTGTCATTCCGTAACTTTTGTCTAAAGAATCTGACTTGAAGTCAGCAATTTTCATTGAAATTGTTTAATAATATATTTATTAAATTCATTTTATACATTAAGTATCCCCTATACAAAGTTTTTTTACATGTTACTGTTACTTTTGAGAAACCTTAAAAGTAGGGCAATATATAGTTGTATTTATAAAGGTGTTCTTCTACCTTTTAAAAAATAAATTTTTCGATTTTTTTCTTTTACATTATTATTATAGCTTGGACATGAATGTTATAAGTGTACATTTGGATAAATATTTACTTAAGCCAATTTTATATCAAGTAGCCTTTTGATTATTCCTATAAAAATTTTGGGTTGGAATCTAGTTGTCCTCCCATAAAATTAAATGTTAATTTTCGGTTTAAAAAGGCTCTAACGTTGCCAATTTACCTGTCATAAATTCAGCAAAATTGCTATAATTAGTGCATATGTTAAACTATATGATAATGTGGCTGCAAAAAATATCAGACCAATCCACTGGCTTGTAGCAGATGATTTAGTTTGACAAAAACGCTATAAATATAGAAAAATTTGACTTCAGAGGCAATTTTCCACTCCTTTGGCTTTACTTTTACCGCGTGTTTAATTTTTCTCAGTTGCATTGACATGTTAACTTTCAAATAGGCTTCATAAACCCATCAAAACTTATGGTAATCGAAAATATGCTTTTTCCGCAATTTCTTGGAAACGGAAACTAAGATATGACTTTGGCTTATCAACTCGTATTCAGCATGGGTAGACGAACATTAATTAGTTTAAAATGTTTGGAATACTTTTGGCTGTTGAATAGTGTTATTTATATTGTTGCCATAAAATTGATTTTATCAGAAATCTTGACTTTAATAACTATAGGTAAGCATCAAAAGCATCACATCATGAAACATAGGTTTCATATGTAGGTTGAGCAATTAACTATAATTTGCCATTTAAATTAAAGCTTGAATTTTGCACAATATCCACAAAAACGAGCTTGAATTTTAAAGCCCGTGACAGACTTAAATTACGAATAAAAAGATTGAATTTATCTTACCGTTTTTTATACATACATAAAAAAAATTTAAATGTCCTTAATGGGCCAATTTTGTTGTGTTAATTTTGTAAACTAGTTTTTCCACATAATAACGAATTTGATGATTTCTCGAAAAACGAATTGCTACGATTTTAGTTTGACCAGTTTTATGAACTACTAACATGAGGGTGAGTGTGCGCAAAGCTAAGAACTTTATCCTATTTAACTGGCCCATAGAGCTTTTACACCAAATTTGATACATATTCTGACCTTTGGAGTGAACTTCCCGAAATAAAAAAAACACGTGTTTCCATTTATTCTGACCCTAGGAGCTTACAAAACGAATTTTATTCAGATCGGCTCACAAATAGCCATTGTCACTGAACCGAAATACGCCCACCATTTTTCTTGCCTGTGGGCGGAAATTCCACCACCGAGAAAAACAATTTCTAATTATTTTCTATAATGTGTTCACAAACCGATTTTGAAGCCAATCGGATTAAAAGTAGGTTTTACCATATAGAATTTTCCGACTTTTCGTGCGGATTTTCCAACATTGGAAAATCTCAAGTCTAATTATTTTGCTTACCATCCTCACAAACCAAGTTTGAAGTCAATCGGATGAAAAATAGTTTTTTTCATAAAGAATTTTCCGGCCATTTTCCTTGTGTGCGAATTTTCCGGAATCGGGGAAACAGGTGTCCAATTATTTCGCTTACTTTAATTACAAACCAAATTTCAAGTCAATCGGATGAAAAACAAAATTTTCCCCTTGTAGCTTTTCCGGTAGTTTTCCACCACTTAGTGAAATTTTCCAAACCCCCGCCTTAGTGCCCACTTTCAACTCATATAGAAACTTGTGGATCAGCGCAGCCAACGACACAAGCGGTTTACCGAAGGACATTCTGACAAAGGTACTAAGGAAAAACAGAAACAAGGCAAAACGACAATGGGACATCGCAGCTGGCTGTCACTCCTCCCAATCTCTGACCAATATAAACACCCAAACTAACTTTTAAACTTGTACACTTTAGAAAGAACTGGATTAGGACTATGATAGGAGTCTATGATAGGCATTGGACCCATAGCTCATATCGCTGTCAGGACACAACGACTTCTGTGGTAGCTGAGGAAATGAGGAGGAGATAGAAAGCTTATTACACCTGGGATCTGGGCTCAGTTGCAAATTTGGCCCAAGAGGACCTGCCTGTTTACATGGAATTGTTAGAATGGTTTTTTTATAAAGATTTATAGACATTATTGATAGACCTTTACCACCCACATGCTTCCCCCATCCCCCCCACCACTACCATTCCTTCCTCATTGGGCACAACAATTGAACGGCTCCCACCGAGTAGCCTATTTAATGTAACCTTACCTATCGGACAGCATAGCTTGATTTGAAAGAAAAATATTTTTTTAAATATTAAAATAATTTATTAGAGTAAATTGAAAATAAAAAAAATTATGTAGTATTTATTTATATATTTTATACAAAAATAAATGCGTAGAAGTAAGAATCACATAAAAGAAAATAAGAATTTGTTGCCAAAATACACACAGCAACATCCTTCGCAACATAAATATTAGAGCAAAACAAAAATCATATGGTCACCCACAAACATTCTGTTTCTGTCCAACCCAGCTAATTTCATATGCCGTGCAGAAAACCCAACAACACCTATATTGGACTGAGGAGAACAGCACATCAACCCTTAGCAACATTTCGAACTCGCTGGCAACATGTTTAAAGTATCTCAACTCGTACTGTTAGTTAACAGCGCCTCATTTGAGAGCCGTCTCAATCTTCCTCTCTATCTCTCTTCCTCGTTGTTTGGAGTTCGTCGTCCAAATATATGTAGAGTTCTCAGTTCAAATGAATGACTTAAAACAAATTACACTTGACAATAGCCAACTAGGCTTCTAGCCATTTTTTCACTGTTTTCACATATTTCGCCATAGCTTCTATAATCCTAATCCAGTTTAAAAATGAAATATACGAAATCACTGCCTATAAATAGGTAACAAATAAGATAAAGAACTTTTATACTTTATATAAATCGTTATTGGGTTATTTAGCTCAAAACTTAAGAAAAAATATTTATAGACTTTAAATCTAGATGCCCAAAATACCATTTTTTCCTTGCGAGACCTCATACCGGCCCAGGCTGTGTAAAATAATATTTTTCAACAGTAGCTTAACAGAAAAGAGTTTTGTATGGAAGCCAGCCAGGCTTGCTTAAAAGGGAGTATCTCGGCCAATTGTACACAAATTTTAACACACAATAGCTAGTTTGACGACTAATTGTAGTATAACTACGATCAAAGAAGAAAATCAACCAACGAATTTCGTGAGTTTTTATACACTTGAAAAGTGTATATTAATTTTGCCCAGAAGTTTGTAACGCATAGAAATATTCATTTCCGACCCCATAAACTATATATATTCTTGATCAGGATGACGAGCTGAGTTCATTTCCGCTTGTCCGTCCGTCCGTCTGACTGTCCGTCTGTCTGTTTCTACGCGAACTAGTCTCTCAGTTTTAAAGCTATCGAGCTGAAATTTTGCACAGAGTCTTCTTTTTACTGCACGCAACTAATATGTCGGAACCGGCCGGATCGGATAACTATATCATATAGCTGACATAGGAACGATCGGGCTAAGAACAAGTTCTAGTTAGAAAAACTTTTTTGTTTTCCATCGTAGCGTCACTAATCTTGGTATATGTTAGTTTTATATGCTTTTACATAATTCTGGAAAAATGTATCAAAATCGGATCACTATAGCAGCTATATGCTATAGTGATCCGATTACCATAGGAACGATCGGTCGAAAAATAAGTCTTTGTGAGAAAAACTTTTTTGATTTCCATCGTAGCGTCTCCAATCGTAGTATATATTGGTTTTATATGTTTCCACATAATTCCGAAAAAATTGATCAAAATCGGATGACTATAGCATATAGCTGCCATATAAACGGACGGTCAAAAAACTACTTCTAGTGAGAAAAACTTTTTTGTTTTTTATCGTAGCGTCCCCAATCTTGGTATATATTAGTTTTATATGCTTTCACATAATTTCGAAAAAAATTATCAAAATCGGATGACTATAGCATATAGCTGCCATAGGAACGATCGGTCGGAAAATGTGTTTTACTAAGAAAAGTTTTTTTTATGGTATCAAATTTTTATTATCAATAATTTAAAAATTTTAAATATCTGATATCTATATCCCATATATATTTTTCCAGTTAAATCAGTTGGAGTAAAGTTTTTCAAGTGTATTAAAACTTCGGCGCAGTCGAAGTTAGCTTTGCCTTCTCGTTTTAATAAACATTTTGGGGTAATATTCATCAAATCCCACTTTTCGAAGTTTTGATTTAGCTCTCGAAAATAGTTAACTTAAAATATTGAGTGTTTAACTTTTTTGTAGACCTATTTATTGGCAGTGATTTATGGAAGCTATAGCGAAATACATCTTATTTCCAATAAGTCAAGAACTAGTAATGTGTTTAAATGAATTTTGTTATGTTTTGCTGTAAAAAAATAATTTGGTAATCTTTTCGTATAAAAATGAACTTTGTTATGTTTGTTATCTTGAGTATAATAAATAAATTAATAATAATTAAAAAATTACTCATACTTTTTATACACTTGAAAAGTGTATATTAATTTTGCCCAGAAGTTTGTAACGCATAGAAATATTCATTTCCGACCCCATAAACTATATATATTCTTGATCAGGACGACGAGCCGAGTTCATTTCCGCTTGTCCGTCCGTCCGTCTGTCCGTCTGTTTCTACGCGAACTAGTCTCTCAGTTTTAAAGCTATCGAGCTGAAATTTTGCACAGAGTCTTCTTTTTACTGCACGCAACTAATATGTCGGAACCGGCCAGATCGGATGACTATATCATATAGCTGCCATAGGAACAATCTGTCCAAAAACTAGTTCTAGTGAGAAAAACTTTTTTGTTTTCTATCGTAGCATCCCCAATCTTGGTATATATAAGTTTTATAAGCTTTCACATAATTTTGAAAAAATTTATCAAGATCGGATGACTATAGCATATAGCTGCCA
Organism: Lordiphosa mommai; assembly: GCA_018904225.1. Lineage (NCBI taxonomy): Eukaryota > Metazoa > Arthropoda > Insecta > Diptera > Drosophilidae > Lordiphosa > Lordiphosa mommai. The sequence goes on along the minus strand of JAEIFT010000052.1, from coordinate 115,982 downwards.
TACGACAGATCGGTCGGAAAATGTGTTTTACTAAGAAAAGTTTTTTTTATGGTATGAAATTTTTATTATCAACGATTTAAAATTTTTAAATATCTGATATCTATATCCTATATATATTTGACCGGTTAAATCGGTAGGAGTAAAGTTTTTCAAGTGTATTAAAACTTCGGCACAGTCGAAGTTAGCTTTGCCTTCTCGTTTGACATAATGTAGTTCGGAATTTTTATACCCGTTACTCGTAGAGTAAAAAGGGTAGAAGGAAGCATCTCCGACCCCATAAAGTATATATATTCTTGATCAGAATCGATAGCCGAGTCGATATAGACATGTCCGTCAGTCCGTCTGTCTGTCTGTCTGTCTGTCTGTCCGTCTGTATGAACACCTAGATCTCAGGAACTATAAGAGCTAGAGCTACCATTTTTTCAGTGTAAACTAGAATTATCTGCACGCAGATCAAGTTTGTTTCAAATTTTTGCCACGCCCCCTCCCGCCCACGCAATATGAAAAAACCTCATATCTCCCACAATTTTGAAAATAGATTGTTCGAACCTTCTAGACATATATTTTTATCATCATTACCTATCGATCCGCCATATATCATTTTTCGATCAGATGAACGATACAAAAGTTCCCGCCCCCGCAATTTGAAAAATTCCTCATATCTCCCACAATTTGGGCAACCTTACCCTGAGTAACGGGTATATCGAAGTCGAGCAGGGCCGACTTCAACTTACGCTCTCGTTATACCCGTTACTCGTAGAGTAAAAAGGGTATACTAAGTTCGTGCAAATGTATGTAACAGGCAGAAGGAAGCATTTCCGACCCCATAAAGTATATATATTCTTGATCAGCACCAATAGCCGAGTCGATATAGACATGTCCGTCTGTCCGTCTGTCCGTCCGTCCGTCTGTCCGTCTGTCCGTATGAACACCTAGATCTCAGAGACTATAAGAGCTAGAGCTACCAAATTTTCAGTGTAGACTTGTATTGTTTGCAGGCAGATCAAGTTTGTTTCAAATTTTTGCCACGCCCCCTCCCGCCCCCGCAATTTGAAAAAAACCTCATATCTCCCACAATTTTGAAAATAGACTGTTCAAACCTTCTAGACATATATTTTAATCATCATTACCTATCGATCCGCCATACATCATTTTTCGATCAGATGAACTTTAGTAGAGTTGCCACCCCCGCAATTTGAAAAATTCCTCATATCTCCCACAATTTTGAAAATAGATTGTTTGAACCTTTTAGACATATATTTTAATAATTATTACCTATCGATCAGCCATACATCATTTTTCGATCAGATGAACGATAGTAGAGTTGCCGCCCCCGCAATTTGAAAAATACCTCATATCTCTCACAACTTTAAAAATAGATAATTCGAACCCTCTAGACATATATTTTAATCGTCACTACCTATCGATCCGCCATACATCGTTTCCTGATCAGTTGAACGATAGAAAAGTTCACGCCCCCGCAATTTAAAAAATACCTCATATCACCCACAATTTTGAAAACAGATTGTTTGAACCCTCTAGACCCTCATTTCCTGATCAGATGAGCTATAGTAGAGTTGCCTCCCCCGCAAATTGGAAAGAAACTCATTTCTTCCACAATTAGGACATGTTTATATCCTGAGTAACGGGTATATCGAAGTCGAGCAGGGCCGACTTTAACTTACGCTCTCGTTTTTTTATTGGCATGGAGCCTTTTTTGAAGCTTTTTATACACTTGAAAAGTGTATATTAATTTTGCCCAGAAGTTTGTAACGCATAGAAAAATTCATTTCCGACCATATAAACTATATATATTCTTGATCAGGACGACGAGCTGAGTTCAATTCCGTTTGTCCGTCCGTCCGTCTGTCTGTCTGTCCGTCTGTCTGTCTGTCCGTCTGTCTGTCTGTCTGTTTCTACGCGAACTAGTCCCTCAGTTTTAAAGCTATCGAGCTGAAATTTTGCACAGAGTCTTCTTTTTACTGCACGCAACTAATATGTCGGAACCGGCCGGATCGGATGACTATATCATATAGCTGCCATAGGAACGATCGGTCGGAAAATAAGTTTTAGTAAGAAAATCTTTTTTGTTTTCCATCGTAGCGTCCCTTATCTTGGTATATATTGGTTTTAAATGTTTCCACACAATTCTGGAAAAATGTATCAAAATCGGATCACTATAGCATATAGCTGCCATAGAAACGGTCGGTCAAAAAACTACTTCTAGTGAGAAAAACTTTTTTGTTTTCTATCGTAGCGTCCCCAATCTTGGTATATATTAGTTTTTTATTCTTTCACATAATTTGGAAAAAATTTATCAAAATCGGATGACTATAGCATATAGCTGCCATAGGACCGATCGGTCGGAAAATGTGTTTTACTAAGAAAAGTTTTTTTTTATGGTGTCAAATTTTTATTGTCAATGATTTAAAAAATTTAAATATCTGATATCTATATCCTATATATATTTTACCGGTTAAATCAGTTGGAGTAAACTTTTTCAAGTGTATTAAAACTTCGGCACAGACGAAGTTAGCTTTGCCTTCTCGTTTTTCTTTTATGGAGCCGTTTTTGATTTTTTTGGAGCATTAAAATTTTTTAAAGTGGCAACCGTGACTATAGGTCCAATAAAATTCTAATGTATAAAGAATGTTTGGGGACATCCTATATTCTTTATTTAAAGGATAGAACATGTAATTCCGATTATTGTTTCAGATGTTATGACAACTTACCAATCTTTTCAAAAAATCCCAAAAATATACATTCGCTGATATCTGCAGAAAGACACTATTGAAAATTAGTGTACATTTTTGAACTCAGCGTTGCAAAATACTTCAGAAAAAGCTATCAAATCGAAGACACATCAGAACACTTGCTTTAGCTCATTTTAAAGTAACATAAATTCTCTTTCATTGTCCTTATTTTCAAATATCGTTTCAAAAGTTATGATTTTTGCAATGCTAAATTAGTCAATCGAACCACTGTGCGTCGTAGGTGCTGACAACTTAAATTTAAGTAAATTTTTTGTATGTTTTGGAGCTCATATTTTAAAATTGGATTATAGCCTCATTCCACTACGTTCACATATATCGATATGTCCATATAGTTTTTTAGAACGATTCCATTAGAATATGTACATTGTACATATTTTACAGTTTTGTGAATATGTTGACAATTTGACTGACAGCTGATTTTTGTTTGTGTTGATTTCTGTTTGCCTAACAAAAATGTGCGATGAAAATAATTATAACAGGCCACGTATTCTGGGCATGATACGAGCCTGCAATGAAACTCTTCGTTAATTTGTAGAGTGGAAGAATGACTTTGGGCCGTCAATTAATAAAAATAAAAAGAGAAAAGTACCGTCTGTTTGGTCATTGGTAAGTATATGTATTAATTAAATAATATAAGAACTTTTGATAAATGCAAATATATAAGGAGCGTTTTGGGAGCGAAATGTGCCAGAAAACTCCGATGTATTTTTTAAGGAGAGTTTCCGTGTGGACAAAAACAACTTTACAGTGCTCGTGGAGCGTCTGGGAAGCCTGGCAAAGCAGGACAAATTTCAGAAAGGCAATTGCTCTGGACAAGCGCATCGCCATTGCCCTTTATACACTTGGATCGTCGTCAGAATACCGCACAGTAGGTAGTAGGTATGGTGGGCAAAATACTTTTGGATTTTTGTGGGGAAGTGCGGCGGGTTCTTGGACCCGAATATTTGCCGCGAGAATTTATAACCCAGCAAAAAATTCAAAAATGTGTCCAAGGATTTGAAGCACTTGGATTTACACAATATTTCGGAGCAATCGGTAAGAGAATTTCTTTATTTAGTGTTATAAGGATTCTTTAATAGGGCATTTGTGGATGAAAGCCACATCGAAGTTCACCCAACTGCAAGTGAAGCCATTGATCACTACAATTATAAAGGATGGTACTCAAAAATTCTATTTGCATTAGTCGATTATCGGTAATATATGTTAAATATTATCTAATTAAATACGTACAATTAAATTTTTATGTGTTTAGTTCAGACGTCGTCGTCCAAGACGCAGGCGGCCGAACGCATTCGGCAAATTCACACAGACACGATCCGAACACATGCAGAGCCCTTCGCAAAGAGAGTAAAATCAAGCAAAGCCAATAAGTGCTCGCATAAACGAACTAACCTAGACTGCTCGTTTGCTCAGTCCCTCTTCTCTGCCAGCACAGGCAGAATTTCTCTCTCTTTGAACGGTATGAGTTCGACTTGAACGGTACGTGTATGATGTGGGCCTACTAATTTGTACTGAAAATTAAGGCAACAGCTTTTCGCAACCTCAGTTCGACGCAGTTTTTTATGTCAAACCATCGAACCTCAGCGTTTTTCTCTCTCAAACCATCGAACGACAGCGTTTTTCTCTCTCAAACAATCGAACGTCAGCGTCGCAACCAAAAAAGCAGCGCAAACGTTCAGTCTAGATATCTCTAGTCTGTGGTTCGAGCCGCTTTGCGTCGCATTATATTCGCACACCAATACACTCTCAATTTTTTGCCTCGCTCTTTGTGACTAAGGCTGGTTTAATTACAGATTTCTTTACGTGAACGTGGGCTCTCCAGGTCGCTGCCATGATTCTCAGGTATATGAAAGTGTCATATTAAAGAATATGGTTGATACAACAACTATTTTCGAAGAGAGTGCTAAGCGCATTGCCGCAGTCGACGTGCCAGTCCTATTGCTAGGGGACTCTGCATTTAGATTTTCGAGGAGCCTGATAAAGCCTTATCCGTTTTGTCCTTCAGAAGAGGAAGATAATAAGACTTTCAACTATGCATTGTCAAAGGCAAGGAGAGTGGTTGAAAATGCCTTCGGTCAATTGAAGGCACGATTTCGAAGGGTAGGCAAAGGCCTAGATAATCGGTGCGACAAGGTTCTAAACATTGTTATGGCCTGTTGCATATTGCACAATTTTCTTAATTGCCACAATAGTGCAAAGTATCTACTTTGATGGAAACGGAAAGTTACAGAGAGCAACCCGAAGACATAAACGCATCAAATGATTTTAATGTTCCCGCTGAGACTATCAGACGTGCTAATAAAAATTTTCCTGAACACTCTACAATAATTAACATAAAACAATATATTATATATATATGAAATTTATTATATTTATTTCATTTTATGATTTTCAAGCATTTTAGCTTGAAACTCCTCATTTGCTTTCTCCATGCGAGCCATTATCTCCAAACGAGCAGTCGCTTGCCGATCCAACACTTGCGTCCGTTCTTTTGTGGCCACCATAGCCTTCTCAAACGGAGTCATCTCCTTGTCCATTTTGCACTTCCTATTGGATCGTGGATTCACGTTTAAGGCACAAGAGTCACTCAGAGTCACGCACTCACTCGATGCGCGAGATGTGCAGGGCCGCTCACTACTCGCGAGGAACTGGATTCCGACTCCTCCCAACAGTCTTCCTCCAAAATGATGACCGGCACATCTGAAAATATTTAAAAAGTACCATTAACAATGGTCCATGATGTTAAATATAATAGGCAACTTTCCTGTACTTTCGAGCAAGTTTTGTGCAAAATTAATTGACTTCACTGCCCCTAGGATTTGATGCACTTTGGTGAAGTGCTTCCATTTTAATGGTGCACCCCCTGATACTCCTTGAGTCTTGAGTTCAGCCCTGTTTAAAATAATTTGATTAAAAATTTCACATAATTATAAATTTTAAATTATTCTTACTTATATTTGCGAGTCATATTGTCATTTTTTGTGCGAACATCCTTACACTCTAGTTCATCAAAGCCCACTTTTTTTTATTTTTGCTGTCATCCTTGCAAATATATGAGAGTTTCGCTGCGCGGACCTTAGTGCATCCAAGTTCTCCTCCCACAGAACAAAAAAAACAAAATACAAATGCGCTTACCTTAAATTTGTTATTTTTTGTTGCTTTCTTGCTTGCTGTCACTTGGCCCGACACAATAATTATTGTAAAAATTATAATTATACCCGTTACTCGTAGAGTAAAAAGGGTATACTAAGTTCGTGCAAATGTATGTAACAGGCAGAAGGAAGCATCTCCGACCCCATAAAGTATATATATTCTTGATCAGCATCAATAGCCGAGTCGATATAGACATGTCCGTCTGTCCGTCCGTCCGTCCGTCTGTCCGTCCGTCCGTCTGTCTGTATGAACACCTAGATCTCAGAGACTATAAGAGCTAGAGCTACCATTTTTTCAGTGTAGACTTGTATCGTCTGCACGCAGATCAAGTTTGTTTCAAATTTTTGCCACGCCCCCTCCCGCCCCCGCAATATGAAAAAAACCTTATATCTCCCACAATTTTTAAAATAGATTGTTCGGACCTTCTAGACATATATTTTAATCATCAATACCTATCGATCCGCCATACATCATTTTTCGATCAGATGAACAATAGTAGAGTTGCCGCCCCCGCTATTTAAAAAATACCTCATATCTCCCACAATTTTGAAAATACATTGGTAAAACCTTCTAGACATATATATTAATCATCATTACCTATCGATTCGCCATACATCATTTCTTGATCAGATGAACGATAGAAAAGTTCCCGCCCCTGCAATTTGTAAAAAAACTCATATCTCCCACAATTTTGAAGATAGATTGTTCGAACCTTCCAGACATATATTTAAATCATCATTACCTATCGATCCGCAATACATCATTTCTTGATCAGATGAACGATAGAAAAGTTCCCGCCCTCGCAATTTGAAAAATACCTCATATCACCCACAATTTTGAAAATGGATTGTTCGAACCTTCCAGACATATATATCAATCATCATTACCTATCGATCCGCCATACTTCATTTCCCGATCAGATGAGCTATAGTAGAGTTGCCACCCCCGCAATTTGTAAAAAAACTCATATCTTCCACAATTTGTGATCTAATAAAATATTCTTAAAAAAAACCTTACCCTGAGTAACGGGTATATCGAAGTCGAGCAGGGCCGACTTCAACTTACGCTCTCGTTTTATCCTTCAATTTGTAATTTATTGTGAATAGGTTGAATTTTTTGTGACATCGCAGTAGTCGGGTTGAATATATGTGTACACTAGAGTGTCCATCCATAAGGAAAAATGAGAAAACCTAACTCTCACCATCTGAAATGGTAGGTTTTCGTTTGCAAAGAATTTATAAAAAAACCAAAAAATTTTATTTGAAGTTTTAGACGTTGCGAGATGGATTCTAAGATTCCCTTAGCCGGGCTCCAGTTTTTCTTAAAATAATCTTTAATACATTTTAAGTGTTGTCATAATTTGATTCTCATGCTAACTTGTCAAAAAAATGGCAAACGAAAATATTTTTTTGGTTGGGAAACTTAATTCGAAATTGGACAACGGAACCGCTATGCCGGCAAAGAGGTCAGTCTTGTCTATGCTCCTCTACGGGACGAGGATATCTAAAATCAGTCTTAATGAGAGTGCTACCATAGTAGCAAATGATTTAGAAGCAGTGTGGACTAGAACGAAGGCTCGCATTAGGCCAATTCAACATATAAAGACGCAATTGAAGAGCCTGTACCAGGAATATTACAACTTAAAAACAAATATTAATAGGTTGGGCGAACTTTTCCGCAATCGGGAAAAAACCTTTTCAATTGACTTAGATAAGGTCTTCAATATTAAGCATGCTGAGCTAAGTGATCACAGCGCCTATGAGCCACATACAGAAGTCCATTACAAGACCGCAAAAAAAGAAAAGTTGTGTATTGCAAGGAATCTGTTAAGAAAACATTTATAACCACAAAATTGGTTGCGGTTCTAGATAGGTACCAAGTCAGCGCCCGAAATGCCGTTTATATTTTAGAAGCTGCTGCTGAGGCATTAGGCTTTGATATAAGCAGACTAGTAATAAATAAAAGCAGCATACACAGGTGCCGAAAGAAAGAAAGAAAGACTGCCGATTTTAGTTACTGGACATGGCGTAGAAAAGCTGTTAAATGCTCCCGCAATACCCAGTTCCTCTGGAAAAGAGCAGTCAAAGGCTATTTACGATACGTTGGTGAGCTGGGCATGGGCGAATTTAAAGAAGGAAGAGTGGGATTATAGCATTGCCTTCCCAAGGTGTTGGAAACACATAGCCAGAATAAAAAACGAACTGGTTGATTTTGCAGAAGGGCAACTTGAAATGAAGCAAAATCGAGGCGATTACAAGGAGCTTCTTGAGCTATCCATTTTATTTGTAAATGGCAAATCTAACGAGAAGGCAAAGCTAACTTCGACTGTGCCGAAGTTTTAATACACTTGAAAAACTTTGCTCCAACTGATTTAACCGGTAAAATATATATAGGATATAGATATCAGATATTTAAAATTTTTAAATCATTGATAATTAAAATTTGATTCCAGAAAAAAAAACTTTTCTTAGTAAAACACATTTTACGACCGATCGTTCCTATGGCAGCTATATGCTATAGTCATCCGATTTTGATAATTTTTTTCGAAATTATGTGAAAGCATATAAAACTAATATATACCAAGATTGGGGACGCTACGATGAAAAACAAAAAAGTTTTTCTCACTAAAAGTAGTTTTTTTACCGTCCGTTTATATGGCAGCTATATGCTATAGTCATCCGATTTTGATAAATTTTTTCAGAATTATGTGGAAACATATAAAACAAATATATACTACGATTGGAGACGCTACGATGGAAATCAAAAAAGTTTTTCTCACAAAGACTTATTTTTCGACCGATCGTTCCTATGGCAGCTATATGCTATAGTGATCCGATTTTGATACATTTTTCCAGAATTATGTGAAAGCATATAAAACTAATATATACCAAAATTAGTGACGCTACGATGGAAAACAAAAAAGTTTTTCTCACTAAAACTTATTTTCCGACCGATCGTTCCTATGGCAGCTATATGATATAGTCATCCGATCCGGCCAGTTCCGACATATTAGTTGCGTGCAGTAAAAAGAAGACTCTGTGCAAAATTTCAGCTCGATAGCTTTAAAACTGAGAGACTAGTTCGCGTAGAAACAGACAGACGGACAGACGGACAGACAGACGGACAGACGGACGGACGGACAAGCGGAAATGAACTCAGCTCGTCGTCCTGATCAAGAATATATATAGTTTATGGGGTCGGAAATGAATATTTCTATGCGTTACAAACTTCTGGGCAAAATTAATATACACTTTTCAAGTGTATAAAAAGAAGCATATCTCCTTTAAAGCACCTGGAGGTATTCATCAGGCAAGATGGATGGCCAAAGCAATATACAGCATAAAAATTTTAATGTTTCACAGGCAAATAACCATATCGGATAAAGAACGTAGTGCTTTGGAAGATATATGTACTTTTGTAACAACAGTATATATTAAATTTTGGTTTAAGTGCAATCTGGCAAACAAATCACCATATTTGGACATTAAATTTATCAAGTGCATGGAAAACTACAAGCAAATTGATGCAACGATTTCACAAGTGGCAATAAAAAAGATCTCAAACCACTTATGGTACCTAAATGATGAGGTGGCATCGCTAAGCTTTTTTGATGATGAAATTTCACTACATGATAAAGTTTTAATGGTTAAAGCTTTAACAAAAGAACCAGCATCTACTGGAGGAAAAAAATATATATTACATTACGAAGACATTAAATTATTTCTCGGTAATATCCTTTTTAAATAGTATATTTGTAATTTATTAATGGGCTACCCACAGAGAAAAAAATGGACTCGTTCATATCACAGAGAAGTCTCAATTTCTTTTATCGTCTCGGACTTTCAACGGAATTTTTGAAGAAGTCTCCCTCAATGTGGTCTAAAGAAGAAGACTATAAAAAAATATGGAGATAGTGAATAGTTTATCCGTAATAAATGATGTCGTTGAAGGATCGGTGCAGATGGTGGATGAATTTATTCACAAGCTAACAAAAGATGAACAACAAAAACAATGTGTGCTGCAATGTGTAGAAAATCACAGAAAAACATATCCAAATTGTCACAAAAAAACACTTTTTAATAAACTTGACTAAATATTTTTGTACGAAAATCATTTTTATTAAATAGTATCATTTTTGCAAGCAGTTGCCATTTAGTTTTTTTTCTAGACGAGCTACCTTGCAACACGTCCTATAGTCCAGAGGGACAAACTAAGGCTGCAGTCATTGGACGGTTAATTGGCTGGCTTGAACGAGTTGCTGGCTTTCTTTATTATTAGGCGCTAATCATGGTCAGAAAGTTTTGGGCCTCTTAAGAAATATCTTGTATCAACACGCCCTTACTCTTAAATGCAGTAATTTGACCGACCAATCGGTCCTATGGCAACTATATGCTATGGTTATCAGATTTTAATAAATTTTCCAGAATTACGTGGAAGTATGTGAAACTAATATATACCAAGATTGGTGACGATACGATGGAAAATAAAAAGTTTTTCTAACAAGAACTATTTTTTTGACCGGTCGTTTCTATGGCAGCTACCCAGCAAGCAAAGTTAGGAGCGCTCAAAACTATGTGTCTGAAAAGAGCCGAGCTTCAGAGCGTTTTTGGAGTAAACACATACATTGGAGCGTTCTCGGAGCACATTCAGTGTTTTCTAAGCACGGGCTCATAAAAAGCTCTTATGTCTGAGCATATTCGGAGTAAAAACGGCGCTTAAAAAAATTAAGAACCTTTTATGAGGCGATTCAAGTGCCTAAAAAATCAACTTTTATGTGCCTTTTCTGAGGGTTTTCAATGCTTCACTGGGAGGGTGAAAGCACTTAGATCAGAGTCAGATTGGACTCAGAAATCTTTCACATTATGTGCGACCGTTTTCATAGAAAAAAACGCTCTTTCCGGACTCTTTTTTGGACACTATATGACTGTGAATGCTCATAAAAAAGTGACAGAAAAGAGTCAGAAAACGCTCAAATTGCTTGCTGGGTATATGATATAGTCATCCGATCCGGCCGAAATATTAGTTGCGTGCAGCAAAAAGAAGATTCTGTGCAAAATTTTAGCTCGATAGCTTGAAAACTGAGGGACTAGTTCGCGTAGAAACAGACAGACAGACGGAATTGAACTCAGCTCGTCGTCCTGATCAAGAATATATATAGTATATGGGGTCGGAAATGAATATTTCTATGTGTTACAAACTTCTGGGCGAAAAATTAAATATTTACATATGAGCTAAATAGAGATCATATTTTTGTTGTTATGTGCTAATTTGTATTCCTTTTTACTTCTCATTAACACTTTTGAGCTATTTTGTCTTTCACGGACTGTACGCAAAAATAAAGTGTGTGCGTTTATAGATATGCAGCAGAGCTTAGCATGCCAAATAGTTCCTGTTAGAAACAAGTATACCTTTTTGTGAAGGTTCATGTATTTCAATACGTAGTCTACGCCAACTTGTAAAAAAAGATGTAATCTGGCAAGGTGTAAGTGGAAACTTTGAATCCATTGCGCAACCCCTAAAACTAACTTTTTATTACTTTTTTCTTTTGATATGCCATTTATGCACCAAAATGCCACTTTTAAGGGGGTGAGAATATAGCGTTACATTTTTCATACGATTGGGGGACACTCTAGTGTACACATATCTTAAATATGTACATTTTTTTTCCTATGTTAAATTATTTTCAATATGTGAAAATATGTACATATCTGCCTTAGTGGAGAGAGGCTATTAGTTTGTAAATGCCTTAGATTTGTGCTTCAAAATATTTATTGTGTTTGATTTGAAATATTCGCAAGAGTCGTCTAATGTTTGGAGTTTGTACTTTGTACTTTTACGATGTTCAAACCGCACACGATTTGAAAAGCTCCAGCGCTATTAAGTTGATTCAATATTTACACCAGTAAAAGTCTTCCCTATCCAAATGCCAGAAATGAGTTTTCACCATTGTCATCTTTATAAAAGCTTTTTCAATTCTATCACGGACTATCAGAAATAGATACATATATACTCATGTACCATTGATTGTTGTACACAATAATTTACAAATTGATTTTTATTTAGACGACACATATTGCGGTATGATTATATTAAATATGCAGATAAAACACCAAATAGCCAAAGCTTTGTAAACACCTTTAATTCAGAATCCAATATCCAGTCATAACTTTTAAAAGACAATTAAGCTTCTTCTTTCACTTCTACTACTTGATTTATTGAAAATGAAGAAAATTAAAGTCCTCTTGAATTAATTGATAGTTCTTTTTTTAAATTGTATCAAGGACATATAACTCAATTATGTAAAAACACATTGATAGAGCTTCATTCGAAGAATACATTTTGCTGAAAAGATGTCTTGTTTGTGCAAGAAAAAATTAAAAGTATAACTGAATCAATAATAGAAGCATTTAGACATTTACTAATGTAGGACTAAGGTCTGAAACGGAAAGTTTGTTTGATTTTGGCTCAGATCTTTTTCAAAACTTTGGAACAGAGCAAATGTTGTTTTAAAACTCAATGAATACAGAAATTTTTGCAAAACCGATATCATTTAGCGTTAATAATGAAATAACTGAGGTTATCAGCCATGCTCCCATTTTCGCTTTCGCAAAAATTTTGCGATTTGGTCTCCAAATCGTAAAAGTTGGTGCTTCGAAATTAGCAAATCGCAAAATTTCGCCGGCTTAAAACCGATAACAATTGAGTCCGTGAAATGAAAAGTAAATGGGAAATGTGGCATGAGGAAGGGACTGGAATCGAATAAAACAATTTTAATCCCATTCTATGATAATTTAAGATAATTGTTACGAACTCTCTTATTATATTCAGATTAAATTCAATTATCAAACAATTTTTTACTGATCACACCCAAACTGGCACAAGTAGCAAAACTACGTTTGCCAACAAAAACTTACGAATTGACTGTGGCGATTGCCGATGAGTATGCCGATGAGTTTGCCAAACCCCGTTTCTCTCATGTCAAACTATGCAGAACGAAATGGAAATGAAACATAATCGATAACGAAAAATTGCGAATGTCGGAGCACACAAAATTTAAATCGTACGAATTTCCTTAAATCGCAAAACTAAGTGAAAACCGGAGCATAGCTGTATAAAAAATAACAAGCCGTCTTTGGATGAAGCAAACGTAAAGGGATGTATTATGCCTGTGAAATTTCAATTTAAAAAATTCTTTGAGATGCCGAATGTTCTAGAACAAACATGAAAAAATATGAAATAACTTCTACGTCAGTTTAATGTTAATCATTATGTCAATTCAGATTCATTTAGAGAAAAAATATCAGGTTACAGGGGCAAAACAGTTGTTCCCATATTGTTATATATGGATGGCTTGAAATTAACAATCCTTTGGGAAGCCATGCTGTCATTGATTAAATTTGTGGAGTATACTATACTTTTCCTAGCATACCCCAACAACTTTTATCAAAGCTTGACTATATTTTCATTGCTGGATATTTTAAGATCATTTATGGTAAAAAACATGGTAATAATCCCTTTCAATAACCTTTTGTTACTATTCTTAAAAGTCTTAAAGAATTTGTAATCGACATTCATACAAACACAGGCATAAGACGCGTTTACTTTGTTTTCTCGGCTTTACGACCTCGTTCAACGCTAATTATTTCTGTTGGTTTTGCACTCGCTCGAAAAATGATATAAGTAAAGACTTAATTGCTTAGTCACAATTCTTACGAAATATTAAAAGTTATGAAGTTATTATGCCGTAAGTCAAAACGATGTTAAATTAACAGGAGTAAAGAAAGCATGTGTGTTTAATGAAATAAAGTTATTTCATGCTGCTAAAAATTAAATTATCGATATAATGCACGATTTATTTGAAGGTATTTGCAAGTATGAAATTTCAGAAATTTTGTTACATTTTATTTTAAGTGAACACTTATTTACACTTGAGAATTTTAATTATCATAAGGAAATATTTGATTATGGCGAACCCGAAATTGGAAACAAAATTATTCCTTTTGATTTCGCCCATCTTAAAAACAATTTAATTAAAACTTCTGCTCGCGAAATGATGAATCTCATCCATTTTTTCACTTTAATTATTGGCGATATGGTTCCAGCTGAGATCATTGTATGAAAGTTTGCAGTTAATCTGGTAAAAATCGTTGATATAGACTCAGAAAAAAAACGGCTGCCAGCGTTTTAGAACGAAAGTGATATTCGTACTTCGTCGTACTTAAACTTAGTACGAAACAGTCTTAAGATTTAAATGTACACAATTTATTCTTAAAATGAGAACCAAATTCGTAATTCAAGTCCGAAATACTTAAATCAAGCATTTTTTGTACTCAAACGTTCTAGATCGAACGGGATAGCACTCATACCGTTTTTTACTTAAAATATTAAGTGTGATTCGTTCTTGGATGTCAATCAATCTTAAGTTTAAAATTTACCCTAATTGTTCCTGAAATGAGAACAAAATTCTTGAATCAAATACGAAATACTTAAATTAAGAATTTTTTGCACTCAAAGACTAAGGGCCGTTTTCTCATGTTTCCGTTTTTGCAAAATCCAGGTGGATTTCGAAATCCATCTACATTTTTATGTAGGTGGATTTTGGCTTTAAATATTGTCGTACTTAGAAGCAAATATATTTCAAAAAAAATATTTCTTCCTCAAACACATGAACAATTAGATTTCCTAAAATCTCTAAATGGTTGAAAATTAAAATAATAAAATTGTTTTTTATTTTAAACTCACGAATTGTACTTTTACGATGAAAATAAAGTATTGATGACGAAAATGACTGATAAATAGCGAAGTTGTGAGCAATTTTGTGAAAGTACTAAAAGTAAAATTTGAATATATTACGTGTTTATTAATAAAAAATACTAAGCCGATTGGAAAATGATCTTCAACTGGATTAATCGAAATTGTAAACTATTTTGATTAATACCTTGCTTAACGACATCTAAAGTTTCTAATTCGAGATATGGCATAAAATGTAAGGATACCTACCGAAAAAACTAATACAAATTCTATCTCGAAAACGTACCCATACAAAAATTTGTATACCCTTGCAGAGGGTATATTAAAATTACCACGATGTTTGTAACGCATAGAAGGAAGCATCTCCTACCACATAAAGTATATATATTCTTGATCAGCATGACGAGCTGAGTTCATTTCCGTCTGTCCATCCGTCCGTCTGTCCGTCTGTCCGTCTGATTCTATGCTATCTCCTCCCTTAGTTTTCAAGATATCTTGACCAAACTTTGCAAAAAGTCTTTAAAGACACATGGGCTGCACATTTATCGGATTCGGCCGGACCGGATGACTATAGCATATAGCTGGCATAGAAACGATCGGTCCAAAAACTAGTTCTAGTGAGTGTGTTTTTCATCGCAGCGTCACCAATAGTGGTATATATTAGTTTTATATGCTTTCACGTAATTTTGGAAAAATTTATATTTGGCCGCGCACAAGCGACTCTCACATACACACCAACACAAATGAAATTTAAAAAAAAAATACAAAAATCAAAAAATTAGTCACATGGGTGACAAAAATTTTGTGACAACTATCTTTTCTCATTTTTTGCTTACACCAGGCAGCTAAAATAATTCACACACAAGAATATTACAAGCGTCGCAAAAATGCTCGTGTTAGTTACATGAATAAAATATTTTTTGGCATATGTAAATTTTTTTATTTTCATGTCTGAAAAATATTATAATTAGCATTGATGTTATTTATCATGGCATGAAAATAATTTTTGAGCATTTTACGAACACTGGCTGACGTTGTCGTCCAAGACGCAGGCGGCCGAACACATTCGGCAAATTCACACAGACACTAGCTGAACACATGCCGAGCCCTTTGCAAAGAGAGTAAAAATCAAGCAAAGCCAATCAGTGCACAGTGGTCGGCCCCATAGGCCAAAAATAAAAAAATCAAAGTCACAATTTTAGCTCGAAATGTGTCAGCACAATCTCATAATATGTCGATCTATTAAAATGTATTCTTGTTTTTGCTTTACTATAACGGGTCTATTTAAGAAAAGCTGCAAAAGTCAGAGAACGAAACTGATTTGTGCGCAGCTGCGTGAGCAACTTGAAAGTGAAGGTCTAACTAAAAGTTAAAATTCTCTTTAAAAACAAAGTGCTTGGACAATGAAAAGTTTAAATATTCTAAAGAAAGGTATTCAGTACTAATAATGATAAATCGCGAGTTCTTAGCATGTTGTGTTTATTTTATTTTATTGATGTAACATTTGTTCCTTTTTTAGTACTAATTCGTGTTTAACCTTAAATTTTACATAAACTTTTAGTTGTGAAGTTAATCGAATTTAACAATCAAAATAATTTTTAAATATTCGTCAATATGTTCAGATTATTTGGTGTAAATTTCATCTGCAAATATTTGCAAATCGCTGTGTTCTACCATTCAGTCTAAAGCATCCTTTCAGTTTTCGTTCTTTGTTTTTGTGCTAAACTGTACTTTTTATACCCGTTACTCGTAGAGTAAAAAGGGTAAACTAAGTTCGTGCAAATGTATGTAACAGGCAGAAGGAAGCATTTCCGACCCCATAAAGTATATATATTCTTGATCAGCATCAATAGCCGAGTCGATATAGACCTGTCCGTCTGTCCGTCTGTCCGTCCGTCCGTCCGTCTGTCTGTATGAACACCTAGATCTCAGAGACTATAAGAGCTAGAGCTACCATTTTTTCAGTGTAGACTTGTATTTTCTGCACGCAGATCAAGTTTGTTTCAAATTTTTGCCACGCCCCCTCCCGGCCACGCAATATGAAAAAAACCTCATATCTCCCACAATTTTGCAAATAGATTGTTCGAACCTTCCAGACATATATTTAAATCATCATTACCTATCGATCCGCCATACATCATTTTTCGATCAAATGAACGATTAAAGAGTTGCCACCCACGCAATTTGGAAAATACCTCATATCCCCCAAAATTATGAAAATAGATTGTTCGAACCTTCTATACATATATTTTAATCATCTATACCTATCGATCCGCCATACATCATTTCCCGATCAGATGAGCTATAGTAGAGTTGCCACCCACGCAATTTGGAAAATACCTCATATCTCCCACAATTTTGAAAATAGATTGTTCGAACCTTCTAGTCATATATTTAAATCATCATTACCTATCGATCCGCCAAACATCATTTTTCGATCAAATGAACGATTAAAGAGTTGCCACCCACGCAATTTGGAAAATACCTCATATCTCCCACAATTATGAAAATAGATTGTTCGAACCTTCTATACATATATTTTAATCATCTATACCTATCGATCCGCCGTACATCATTTCCAGATCAGATGAGCTATAGTAGAGTTGCCACCCCCCGCAATTTGGAAAAAAAACTCATATCTTTCAAAATTTGGGCATGTTGTGATCTAAAAAAATATTCCTAAATAAACCTTACCCTGAGTAACGGGTATATCGAAGTCGAGCAGGGCCGACTTCAACTTACGCTCTCGTTATACCCGTTACTCGTAGAGTAAAAAGGGTATACTAAGTTCGTGCAAATGTATGTAACAGGCAGAAGGAAGCATTTCCGACCCCATAAAGTATATATATTCTTGATCAGCATCAATAGCCGAGTCGATATAGACCTGTCCGTCTGTCCGTCCGTCCGTCCGTCTGTCTTTATGAACACCTAGATCTCAGAGACTATAAGAGCTAGAGCTACCATTTTTTCAGTGTAGACTTGTATTTTCTGCACGCAGATCAAGTTTGTTTCAAATTTTTGCCACGCCCCCTCCCGGCCACGCAATATGAAAAAAACCTCATATCTCCCACAATTTTGAAAATAGATTGCTCGAACCTTCTACACATATATTATAATCATCATTACCTATCGATCCGCCATACATCATTTTTCGATCAGATGAACGATAGTAGAGTTGCCGCCCCCGCAATTTGAAAAATTCCTCATATCCCCCAAAATCATGAAAATAGATTGTTCGAACCTTCTATACATATATTTTAATCATCTATACCTATCGATCCGCCATACATCATTTCCCGATCAGATGAGCTATAGTAGAGTTGCCCCCCACGCAATTTGGAAAATACCTCATATCTCCCACAATTTTGAAAATAGATTGTTCGAACCTTCTAGTCATATATTTAAATCATCATTACCTATCGATCCGCCAAACATCATTTTTCGATCAAATGAACGATTAAAGAGTTGCCACCCACGCAATTTGGAAAATACCTCATATCTCCCACAATTATGAAAATAGATTGTTCGAACCTTCTATACATATATTTTAATCATCTATACCTATCGATCCGCCATACATCATTTCCAGATCAGATGAGCTATAGTAGAGTTGCCACCCCCGCAATTTGGAAAAAAAACTCATATCTTTCAAAATTTGGGCATGTTGTGATCTAAAAAAATATTCCTAAATAAACCTTACCCTGAGTAACGGGTATATCGAAGTCGAGCAGGGCCGACTTCAACTTACGCTCTCGTTATACCCGTTACTCGTAGAGTAAAAAGGGTATACTAAGTTCGTGCAAATGTATGTAACAGGCAGAAGGAAGCATTTCCGACCCCATAAAGTATATATATTCTTGATCAGCATCAATAGCCGAGTCGATATAGACATGTCCGTCTGTCCGTCTGTCCGTCCGTCTGTCTGTATGAACACCTAGATCTCAGAGACTATAAGAGCTAGAACTACCATATTTTCAGTGTAGACTTGTATCTTCTGCACGCAGATCAAGTTTGTTTCAAATTTTTGCCACGCCCCCTCCCGGCCACGCAATATGAAAAAAACCTCATATCTCCCACAATTTTGAAAATAGATTGTTCGAACCTTCTACACATATATTATAATCATCAGTACCTATCGATCCGCCATACATCATTTTTCGATCAGATGAACGATAGTAGAGTTGCCGCCCCCGCAATTTGAAAAATTCCTCATATCTCCCACAATTTTGAAAATAGATTGTTTGAACCTTCTAGACATATATTTTAATAATTATTACCTATCGATCAGCCATACTTCATTTCTCAATCAGATGAACGATAGAAAAGTTGCCGCCCCCGCAATTTGAAAAAAACCTCATATCTCCCACAATTTTGAAAATAGATTGTTTAAACCCTCTAAACATATATTTTAATCATCATTACCTATCGATCCGCCATACATCATTTCTTGATCAGATGAACGATAGAAGAGTTGCCACCCACGCAATTTGGAAAATACCTCATATCTCCCACAATTTTGAAAATAGACTATTCAAACCTTCTAGACATATATTTTAATCATCATTACCTATCGATCCGCCATACATCATTTTTCGATCAGATGAACGATAGTAGAGTTGCCGCCCCGCAATTTGAAAAATTCCTCATATCTTCCACAATTTTGAAAATAGATTGTTTGAACCTTCTAGACATATATTTTAATCATCATTACCTATCGATCAGCCATACTTCATTTCTCAATCAGATGAACGATAGAAAAGTTGCCGCCCCCGCAATTTGAAAAAAACCTCATATCTCCCACAATTTTGCAAATAGATTGTTTAAACCCTCTATACATATATTTTAATCATCATTACCTATCGATCCGCCATACATCATTTCTTGATCAGATGAACGATAGAAGAGTTGCCACCCACGCAATTTGGAAAATACCTCATATCTCCCACAATTTTGAAAATAGACTATTCAAACCTTCTAGACATATATCTTAATCATCATTACCTATCGATCCGCCATACATAATTTTTCGATCAGATGAACGATAGTAGAGTTGCCGCCCCGCAATTTGAAAAATTCCTCATATCTTCCACAATTTTGAAAATAGATTGTTTGAACCTGCTAGACATATATTTTAATCATCATTACCTATCGATCCGCCAAACATCATTTTTCGATCACATGAACGATAGTAGAGTTGCCGCCCCCGCAATTTGAAAAATTCCTCATATCTTCCACAATTTTGAAAATAGATTGTTTGAACCTGCTAGACATATATTTTAATCATCATTACCTATCGATCCGCCAAACATCATTTTTCGATCACATGAACGATAGTAGAGTTGCCGCCCCCGCAATTTGGAAAAGTCCTCAAATCTCCCACAATTTTGAAGATGGATTATTCGAACCTTCTAGACATATATGTATTTTAATCATCATTACCTATCGATCCGCCATACATCATTTCCCGATCAGATGAGCCTTAGTAGAGTTGCCGCCCCCGCAATTTTGAAAAATTCCTCATATCTTCCACAATTTTGAAAATAGATTGTTTGAACCTGCTAGACATATATTTTAATCATCATTACCTATCGATCCGCCAAACATCATTTTTCGATCACATGAACGATAGTAGAGTTGCCGCCCCCGCAATTTGAAAAATTCCTCATATCTTCCACAATTTTGAAAATAGATTGTTTGAACCTGCTAGACATATATTTTAATCATCATTACCTATCGATCCGCCAAACATCATTTTTCGATCACATGAACGATAGTAGAGTTGCCGCCCCCGCAATTTGAAAAATTCCTCATATCTTCCACAATTTTGAAAATAGATTGTTTGAACCTGCTAGACATATATTTTAATCATCATTACCTATCGATCCGCCAAACATCATTTTTCGATCACATGAGCTATAGTAGAGTTGCCACCCCCGCAATTTGGAAAAAATCTCATATCTCCAAGCATGTTGTGATCTAATAAAATATTCTTTAATAAACCTTACCCTGAGTAACGGGTATATCGAAGTCGAGCAGGGCCGACTTAAACTTACGCTCTCGTTTATGCTGTTTTAATAGTGCCGACTTGACCGCTCAAATTGCTGGCTTAGATCAAGACCTAATTGAAAGATGTGATATATTATTGCAGGCGATTTCTTCAGAATATTATATTAATATTGCAACATTTAAGACATTCGCAGTTAATATAGCCAAACATCTTACTTCTAAATATTCGTGGTATTACCTTCCACCTACCGTATATAAAATTTTTTTTTCGGTCCTGCTATAATTGCTCTCGTACCGATTAGGGAGCTATCCAAGAAAGCTGCTGAGTTAAAAAATAAAGACACAAAAATTTCGTCTTTGCATACACGGATAACTTTTCGAGTGGGAACAAATGCAGATTCGTTAAACCGATTACAGATAATATTCGACCCGTTTATAACGGACCAAAGAAAATTCCCACCTAAGCATAAATCTGTTTTAAATAAATCTGTTTTTGATATGCTTGAATAAAATACATAATTATAATATGCTAAATACCGAAACAAATTCCATACGGCATTTTTATACACTTGAAAAGTGTATATTAATTTTGCCCAGAAGTTTGTAACGCATAGAAATATTCATTTCCGACCACATAAACTATATATATTCTTGATCAGGACGACGAGCTGAGTTCATTTCCGCTTGTCCGTCCGTCCGTCTGTCTGTCCGTCTGTCTGTTTCTACGCGAACTAGTCTCTCAGTTTTAAAGCTATCGAGCTGAAATTTTGCACAGAGTCTTCTTTTTACTGCACGCAACTAATATGTCGGAACCGGCCGGATCGGATAACTATATCATATAGCTGCCATAGGAACGATCGGTCTAAGAACAAGTTCTAGTTAGAAAAACTTTTTTGTTTTCCATCGTAGCGTCACTAATCTTAGTATATGTTACTTTTATATGCTTTTACATAATTCTGGAAAAATGTATTAAAATCGGATGACTATAGCATATAGCTGCCATAGGAACGATCGGTCGGAAAATGTGTTTTACTAAGAAAAGATTTTTTAATGGTATCAAATTTTTATTATCAATGATTTAAAAATTTTAAATATCTTATATCCTATATATATTTTTCCAGTTAAATCAGTTGGAGTAAAGTTTTTCAAGTGTATTATACTTCGGCACAGTCGAAGTTAGCTTTGCCTTTGGGGTCGGAGAGTCGTTGGTGCTGGAACGGGGGTTTCAAGATGCTCAATTACGACCACTATATATTTTATTACTTTTTTTATTTTTATAGAATTAAAGAAAAACGAGAAGGCAAAGCTAACTTCGACTGTGCCGAAGTTTTAATACACTTGAAAAACTTTACTCCAACTGATTTAACTAGAAAATATATATCAATATCAGATATT
Organism: Lordiphosa mommai; assembly: GCA_018904225.1. Classification (NCBI taxonomy): domain Eukaryota; kingdom Metazoa; phylum Arthropoda; class Insecta; order Diptera; family Drosophilidae; genus Lordiphosa; species Lordiphosa mommai. The sequence goes on along the minus strand of JAEIFT010000052.1, from coordinate 93,903 downwards.
TAAAATTTTTAAATTATTGATAATAAAAAATTTGATACCATAAAAAAACTTTTCTTAGTAAAACACATTTTCCGACCGATCGGTCCTATGGCAGCTATATGCTATAGTGATCCGATTTTGATAATTTTTTTCAAAATTATGTGAAAGCATATAAAACTAATATATACCAAGATTGGGGACGCTACGATAAAAAACAAAAAAGTTTTTTTCACTAGAAGTAGTTTTTTGACCGTCCGTTTATATGGCAGCTATATGCTATAGTCATCCGATTTTGATAAATTTTTTCGGAATTATGTGGAAACATATAAAACAAATATATACTACGTTTAAAGACGCTACGATGGAAATCAAAAAAGTTTTTCTCACAAAGACTTATTTTTCGACTGATCGTTCCTATGGCAGCTATATGCTATAGTGATCCGATTTTGATACATTTTTCCAGAATTATGTGAAAGCATATAAAACTAACATGTACCAAGATTAGTGACGCTACGATGGAAAACAAAAAGTTTTTCTAACTAGAACTTGTTCTTAGACCGATCGTTCCAGGAAGCTATAGATATAGTTATCCGATCCGGCCGGTTCCGACATATTAGTTGCGTGCAGTAAAAAGAAGACTCTGTGCAAAATTTCAGCTCGATAGCTTTAAAACTGAGGGACTAGTTTGCGTAGAAACAGACAGACAGACAGACAGACGGACAGACGGACGGACGGACAAGCGGAAATGAACTCAGCTCGTCGTCCTGATCAAGAATATATATAGTTTATGGGGTCGGAAATGAATATTTCTATGCGTTACAAACTTTTGGGCAAAATTAATATACACTTTTCAAGTGTATAAAAATTTAAAACGATATGTTCAGTACAAGTATTTAAGGCCGCTCGCTCCATACAAGCTCGACTACTGTGGAGTGGGAGTGGACGTGTCCAACCACGCCCATATTTACATATATCAGTTTTTATTTTACAAAAACCACACAGTAAAAATTTCAGATCGATAAGTTCACTAGAAGTATTTTTGGCCGCTGTCCCCATACAAATGCGTCCAGTGTGCAGTGCTCGCCTAGCCATCAACAAGGTAGCATGGAGGAAAGAGTATAATCTATGGTCCTTGGCAAAGCGGCTCGAACCTACCTTGTATATACTATTTTCTCTTTTATTTAATGAATATACAACAAAAACAATAACTATTAATACAAAAATATGTAAATTTCATTTCTCTTTAATTGAGTAAAAATATTTATAATAAAAAAACATTTTAAACCATTTTCTGTTCACATTCGATCCCTCAAAACAAGCACAAATAGTTATTTCGTAGTTTCATTTACTTTGACTAAAGCTATTTGAGCAATATGGCAAGAAGTTAGTTAGGGTTTTTATTTAGACTTTTATAATATTCCTATTTTATAAATATATTTTTTCGCTAAATTTTTTGAATTGCTCTCAGACAACAGTGAATTCTAAAAAAGAAAATGACTGAATTTTCCAGTAAAGCCGCAATTCATGAAAAACAACAAGAACGCTGGTAGCGACTAAGCCTCTTGTGAGAGCCATTACGGCAATCAAATCAATGTATTCGCCTAAAATGTTTGCCCTATTTGAAATTATTCAAAATTATATATGTATTAGCAAGAGGCGTGGCTTTGCCTTTTTTCATAAAATTTATATTTTTTGTTCTTATTAGTGTGTCAATTAATTGTTAGCAAATCTGCTAACCTCCTAATTAGCAGGCTTGGAATGTTATTTTTAAATTTCTTTCTTTAATATTATCTCAAACTATTTGCAAATTCAAAAACCTAAGCAACCTTTTTTTATAGTCATGTTTATTATTAAAAATTAGGGGGAAAAATAAGAGTTTAAAAAAAATGTTTGTTTATCAATTAATTCAAGTTTTTGGTTTTCTTTGATGAATTCATATTCTAGATATATCTTATTAAACAGAAAAAAATACGTATGTCTCTAGTTTAAGTGCTTTTCAAGAGACATTTAATTAACTTTTCAGTTTAAGACACCTTTTTTTTGCATTTTATCAAAAGTTGAAATATGGCTCAACAATTCCGCAATAAAATTGTTTAAAATGATAACCTTTTCGTTATCAAATAGCTTGATTAACTATTAATTAAAGTGTATCAATAGTTTTGGCAAATTCAAAAACACGACATTTGAATTTTGAGTTTTTAGCGCTCTGCTTGTGGCGCTATATTTCATAGTTATGGCGATGGGCAGCACCGAGCGAGTTCTAATACTTGCCCTCCCAGTTCTACTGTGGTGAATTATTTTTGAAAGCTGTTGACAACCCTGGACAACAAAACACACGTAAACAAACAAACAAAGAAGAATTACAATTACAATTTTTCTTTTTACAAATATTCGTTTATAATATATTCTTAAGTAAACCTTTCTTAATAAAATAATAACTCAATAAATAACTTAATATAACTTAATAAATTATTAACGGTTCATTACATATTCTTAAAGACCATACAAATTTAATAAGTTCATACATATACACATACATATACATACTACATCTGCATCGCAATTTACCTTAAAACACGTTTGGAGCTAATCAAATGATAAACATGTGAGTTTTGAACAACAACACTTTTCCGGCCATTTTCCGGTAGGTTTTTCCAAAATGTAAAAGTCATATTCGTGAATGTGTAGTTTTGAAAATGAATTTGGAGCTAATCGTTTGGAAAGTATACTTTCGGCCAATTAATTGATTTTTAACCCATTGGGGTGTAGTGGGTTAATTTTCCGGAAAACTGGCATGCAGTTATTGATGAACTTTTATTGCGGATTTTTTAAAATTAGTTTGCAGCTGATCGGATGATAAACAAAAAAGTTTCATACAACAGTTTTCTGCGAATTTTCCACATTTCCCGGCGTAATTTTCGAAAACCCCGCCTAAGTACTCACTTTCGAAGTAAGATGGGCTGTGCGACGGTCACCAATCAGTCAGGTTCAACTCTTTTATATATATAGATTGGCCCATAGAGCCATCGGTCCATGGGTGCGTGCACGTATGCGTGCGTGCACGTATGCATGCGTGCACGTATGCGTGCGTGAGTCCCAACTACCACCCTCCCACCCCTTTTTCCAAATAAAAACAAAGACACAAAATTATTCATTATTATATTATATTTTATTATTTATTAGTTTTTGAAGTATTATTCATCCTTATTCTCCGGATTCCCAGGCAGCTGTGCGGCTCGCAGAATTGGCTGCTGCTGCTGCCAGGTGTTCAGCCGCACAGCTGCCATAAACGCAGCCTCCATTTCTGCTCGGATAAGTAACCGGGCCCGACGGTTGAGCCCTGGGATATTTGGCACGGCGAATCGGGGGCTCTGACCGGCCTGGTGCGCCTCAATGGCTCCGTTCTGAGGCGCACCAACAGCCTCGGCATCGGCCTGCTGGACGCCTGCCTCCTGGGCAGGCCGCGCCGACTCAATGTCCATTACGGCCATGTCGGCGGCTAGGGCCCTAATTTGGGCTCTGTTCACAGATGGGCGGCCGCCGCCACCGCCGACTCCTCCTCTGCCGCCGACGCCGCCACGATTGCCGCCGCCGCCACGATATCCACCGCCTCCACAATTTCCGCCGCCGCCACGATATCCACCGCCTCCACAATTTCCTCCTCCGCCACGATTTCCTCCTCCGCCAGTGGCACCATTGGCCCGTAATGAATAGTTTGTGTTTCCCATCTGTAAAAAAATTTAATTAGAAAAAAAAAATTAATAAAAAGCGGAGCACTTACCTCTTTCCTCTATGACTTCTGCAGAATTTGTGAAGTAAATGGCGGTAAAAGCCAATGGGAATGACGTGTGGTGAATTTAACCGGCGCGCAAAAAAAGGGGCAATACTGATCGGGTTGATGAACAACACCAATCGGGTTAATGGGCAACACCAATCGGGTTGGTGGGCAACACCGGATGCAATAAACAGCATATGTAGGGCGCCAAATTTTAAGTACTTAAAGCTAAGCAAATGAGTGTTGTTATCACAAATAAGTACTCTGATCATTTTGTAATCTCTCTATTATATAAAAGAACCCGGAAAATTATATATGGAAAAACAATTTTTCATCCGATTGACTTCAAACTCGGTTTGTTTACACGTTATGGAAAATGATTAGACATGTGATTATTCGGTGGTGGAATTTCCGCCCGAGGCTAGGATAATGGTGGGGGTGTTTGGGTTCAGTGACAATCGGTATTTGTGAGCCGATCTGAATGAAATGAAATTCGTTTAGTCAGCTTCGGGAAATCCATTGTAAAGGTCGGAATATCGGTGCGGGGGTGGGTTCATGGCTGAACGTTATATTTGAACCGATTTGTATTAAACTTGGTTTGAAAGCTCTATGGGCCAACTAAATAGGATAAAGTTATTAGCTTTGCGCAAACTCACCCCCAAGGTCGGATAATGGGTTGCGGGAGTGGTTGCAGGGCTTGTACGCTCAATGGGCCAAATGGGTGGAAAATAATTTTCTCACTTCTGAAGGTCGAAAAATGGGGAGCGGGTTCATTGCCAAACGTTTTTTCTAGCAGATCTAATTAAAATATAGTTTGTAAGTATGGTATGGACCAATGGGGTGGTTGATATTTCACTGCGTGGTGGGGTGGGGTGGGATGTTGAAGCGAAGCGCTCCGGGTTATATGCAAGTTTAATAATAGATTTTTGAATCAACCTTTCGGTGAGTAACGGATATTTTGTAATCAAACAGGACGCCAGTTTAAAAGGAATTTTGATTTTTCCTTAGTAGTTATAATTTTCGATAACTTTGACTCAGAAAATCATGGCTACCACCACGCCTATTTTTGGGAGGCAATAATTGGCAGGCCGACAACTTTATTAACCTCACTTGAATTAAAAAACAATTTTTTTGTTGTTATAGTTATTTACTAGCATATATACAAACACGGTTGCCACTTGAAAAAATTAAAATGCTCCAAAAAAAATTTAAAAAGGATCCATGACAAAAAAAAATGCTCCAAAAAAGGCTCCATTCTAATTAAAAAGAAATCCCGATCAACAAAAACGTACAGGAAATTATTATTTTTCATTAATTTATTAATACAGTCGAACTTTCATTTTACGAACATCCAGAACAATGCAATTGCGTTCAATTTTCAGTAAGATTCGCTCTCTTTACTATGATTTTCTACGCCCGTAACTCAAATATTCATGCGTTTTCAATATACCTGGAACGAATTTTTAAATAAACTATTTTGATTGTAATTTTTTACCCAAAACAAACGAAAATTGTTTTTAGGAAATATATCTTCGGTTATAAATTTGCCGATAACAATTAATAACACTGTGATTGTTTTTTCAAAAATAAAAAAAGACAGGACCAACTTCAACGGTTTTCCCCAAATTCGGGCCTTAGGAATCAAACTTTATCATAACCGTTTTGAGTTATTACGATTTTTTTTCAAATTCCAAAAAAATATATTTAATACTCGCAAAATCTAAATAAGAAGATTTTAATCTCGTCTTATTAAATAAATTTATAGTTTTTCGATATCATTGCGCATTCAAAAGTAATAGATCAAGAGCTAAAAAAAAATTACAAATATTTTTACATAATTTTAATTACCAAAATTACATTATATTAGGAAACATTTAATAAAAAATCACTTGATAAATTATTTTACTGTAATATTTCTTAATTTTTGGTAAGTTTAAAAAAATTTGAAATTAATTTAATGTAAAAAAGTTATATTTCTGACCATAAATTTTAAAAGCGCAACGATATCGTAAGCTGTAATTTAGTCAATTAAAGGACATTTCAATCTATTTATTTAGATTTCATAAGAATCAGTTATCATTTTATTTCAATCTTCAAAAAATGTTAACTTGATAAAAAAGCAAAAGAAATATGTTGTATGGAGCCATCGTGATAACTCAAAAAAGTAATGATGCAGTTCGATTCCTAGGGCCCGATTTAATGGAAACCAGTTGAGGTGGGTCAAGTCTTTTTTTCGACTTGCACAATGTAATCAAAATGTTATTATTTGTCATTTGTGCATCAGTTCTCAGTTTGACGATGATAGCAAAAGGAATTGCCGCGCAGTTTGAAATTTCTTTTAACAGTCTATCCACAAAATTTGAAAAACAAAAGTGATTATATTATTATGACAATTGCTGCAGGGTTTTGTTGCAAAATGCCATACCAATTTGTGTTTTGTGTTTGTTACGAAAAACTTTCTATGTTAATTTTATTATTTTGAACTTATAAAAAAAATATTTTGCTAGGTCTAAAAAGCTCCATTTTCCCAAAAAAAGGCTCCAGGGCTCCAACGAGAAAAAAAAGATCAATTTTGGAGCGTTTGCTCCAAATGCGGCAACCGTGTATACAAATCATGCACTACCCATTTTATCACAATTTGGGTTGGTTTTTCAAAATAAATAAATAGAAGGCTAACATCAGCTACGCCGATGTTTTAAATACCCTTGCAGTTTTTGAAAGTCGCTACCATTAATAACAAAAAAGTTTTTCTCACTAGAACTATTTTTTTGACCGACCATTTATATGGCAGCTATATGCTATAGCCATCCGATTTTGATGAATTTTTTCTTAATTGTGTGAAAGCATATAAAACTAATAATAACAAGTTTGGCGACGCTACGATAGAAAACAAAAAAGTTTTTCTCACTCCGTCCGTCTGTTTCTATGCTATCTCCTCCCTCAGTTTTAAAGCTATCTTGACCAAACTTTGCAAAAAGTCTTTAAATACAAATACGCTGCACATTTGTCGGAATCGGCCTTATCGGATGACTATATCATATAGCTGCCATATAAACGGTCGGTCCAAAAATTAGTTCTAGTGAGAAAAACTTTTTTGTTTTCCATCGTAGCATCACCAATCGTGGTATACATTAGTTTTATATGCGTCCACACAATTCTGGAAAAATTTATCAAATTTGGATGACTATAGCATATAGCTGCCATATAAACGGTCGGTCCAAAAACCAACTGTGAAAAAACTTTTTGTTTTCCATCGTAGCGTCACCAACGTAGTTATTAGTTTTATATATTTTCAAAATTGAAAATCGGGCAAAAACCAATTCTTGTGAGAAAAACTTTTTTGTTTTCCATTGTAGCGTCACCAATCGAGGTATGTATATGTTTTATATGCGTCCACACAATTCTGGAAAAGTTGATCAAAATCGGATGACTATAGCATATAGCTGCCATATAAACGGTCGGTCCAAAATGCAATTCTTGTGAGAAAAAAAATTTTTTTTTTTCATCGTAGCGTCACCAATCGTGGTATATATTAGTTTTATATGCTTCCACACAATTCTGAAAAAATTTATCAAAATCGGATGACTATAGCGTATAGCTGCCAAAGGAACGATCGGTCTAAAGACTAATTGTTATGAGATAAACTTTTTTGTTATGTATGGTAGCGCCTTTCAAAAACTGCAAGGGTATTTAAAACATCGGCGTAGCCGATGTTAGCCTTCTATTTTTTTTTTTGTAAACTAGAGTAATAGTCTTTAACCAAATTTTATTGAGTTGGGCTTGAAAAAATATTTTAGAGATAAAGTGACTTCCGCCCCCGGGTTTTTCCTCCTAAACAACAGGAGTAAATTAAATCGAAGCATTTTATAAATATTTTAAGCATAAAACAGCACCAACCACCACCCACCGGCATCCACCCACCCAATTGGCATAAGTGTCATCGGAATGCATGGCTCGACTTGACAAAAAAATATTTATAAAATATTCAATTAATTTATTCCAGTAAGATTTCATTCAAATTTTTGTATAATTGCAATTTCTTTACAAAAACAAATGCCAAAACCACAAAACAAAAACAAAAAGTTGCAATTAAAAAATCTTAACAGCGCCACAAAATGAGAGGCGTCATAATATTTTTCTCTAATAATCTTTCCTCTATGGCTTTGCGTCGCATTATATTCGCACACCAATACACTCACACTTTTTTGCCTCGCTCTTTGTGACTAAGGCTGCTCTAAGGAGAAACTATGATGAGCTATTACCACAGAGCAGTATTTCTAGAGGGGAAGATTGCTCTGCCGCCACAAACTTAACAGCGAAATAATCAGCTGTTTTTTGTTATTATCGCTCTCTGAGTACAGTCAAGACAATGTCCGTCTCGCTCTAACCACCGTGTTTTCCTATCTGTGTTAAAAGACCTTAGCAACATGTTGAAATCGCTGGCAACATTTTAAAAGTATCTCAACTCGTACTGTTACTTAACAGCGCCTCATTTTGAGAGCCGTCTCAATCTTCCCCTCAATCTCTCTTTACTCTATGGACAAGCAACTTTTTAGAGATATATGATAGGTGTAAAGGCAGCTTTAGTATTTCCCTAATATGAGAAAAGTGGCATAGAGTAAAGAGAGATAGAGGGGAAGATTGAGACGTCTCTCAAAATAAGGCGCTGTTAAGTAACAGTACGAGTTGAGATACTTTTAAAATGTTGCCAGCGATTTCAACATGTTGCTAAGGTCTTTTAACACAGATAGGAAAACACGTTTAGACACTGTCTTGACTGTACTCAGAGAGCGATAATAACAAAAAACAGCTGATTATTTCGCTGTTAAGTTTGTTGCGAGACCGACAATAACAAAGAACAGCTGATTATTTCGCTGTTAAGTTTGTGGCGGCAGAGCAATCTTTCCCTCTAGAAATATTTACTCTATGCCCCTGTGTCTGTTTTTGGGCAATTCTCGCCATAGAGTAAATATATCTAGAGGGAAAGATTGCTCTGCCGCCACAAACTTAACAGCAAAATTATCAGCTGTTCTTTGTTATTGTCGCTCTCGCAACAAACTTAACAGCGAAATAATCAGCTGTTTTTTGTTATTATCGCTCTCTGAGTACAGTCAAGACAATGTCCGTCTCGCTCTAACCACCGTGTTTTCCTATCTGTGTTAAAAGACCTTAGCCACATGTTGAAATCGCTGGCAACATTTTAAAAGTATCTCAACTCGTACTGTTACTTAACAGCGCCTCATTTTGAGAGCCGTCTCAATCTTCCCCTCTATCTCTCTTTACTCTATGTTCTCGCCATGCCTTGCTGGCCAACAACAACTTTATCTAATGCGATGACAATGCTATCAAACAGTATTGAAAACGATTCTGATGTGCTAAAAACAATAGCAAATGCAATGTCGACTATTAAATTTCCATACAATAAAACACAACTTGAATTACGAAAAACACTTAATTTGTTGTGTTTGATATTTTTTAGCGAGCAGTTTAAACCCGCTGGCCATTTGTGATGTCCCGTAATCCTTTTTGCTTTTAAGCTAGGTACTCAGGCACGAATAACATTCTCGCTGCTAGAATTGTTTCATAATTCGAAGAGCGGCCTCTTAGAATGTAGGGTGACCAAACCACAGCGAAAAGGCTGTAAACAGTCACTGCATCCGAAATGGTCACTCTAGTTTTGTCAGCTGTTGTTTGTTTATAAAATAAGCGGCAACAGAGATTGTAAAATAAGTGTTTATAAAATTGAAAATGGATGGCTCTTTGTGAAATGCGGAGGTCATGGGCATTACCATGGTGGTTTTCTTGTGTGTATTTCGCGGATCGCTGAAACAGGATGGAGTGACGTCAAAGCGGCAAATTGTTGGTCAAATCCCATAAAATGGGCTGCATCTCGACCGCTTTGATCAACGCACTTTGTTCATGCTCCGCAAAGTTCTCCAAATTGTTTTTGTTTTGCCCTTTGGTCTTCTTTGAATCCATTTTTTCAAATTGTGTGCTCGATTCTAAGAGGTACCTCTTCGAATTATCAAACATGTTTCATAGGGGGGTCCCCTACGAGAATGTATCAGCTGTTTTTGAAAAACGATCTGGCAGCCCGATGCACATTATACGAGCGCATTCTAGACGTCTGAGTACGGCCTCTTAGAATGCTTTGAGAAAATTCGAAGAGCACATTCGAAGAGCCATGTAATTAGATAGGCAGCGAGAATGTTATTCGTGTCACGTAGTTTACATTTTGCAATCAATTTTGGTTTGGCGCTAAATTTGAAGTTGACAACTGACACAAGAACTTAATAGCTGCACAATTATTTCTCTAGAAATATCAGCTGTTCAATACAATCCACACAATCGATTGATATGGCAACTTTGGAAATCGCTTGTGTGTATTACTTGGCCTTCTCAGTACCCAACAGAGGAATGAGGCAAGGAATAATTCCTTAAGCTAGGTACTGAGGGTGTTCGAATTTTTCTTGAAGGAATTTGCAAGATATTCCTTGTGTGGATTGTAAAACACAGCGTGACCAGATTGAACAGTAAATTACGCCAAAAATGAAATTTCTTGGTATTTTTCATTTATCTTGGGGCTACTCACACTACTCAAACACATGTGTTTGTTTTTGACAACTTCTCGCCAAGCCTTGCTGGCCAACAACAACTTTGACAAAAATGCTATGACTATGCTATAAGAGAGTGTTGAAAATGATTTTGATATGCTATACACAATATAAATTGCAATGTCGTCTATTAAATATCAATAAATGGAAACGCATAACTTGAATAACGAAGAACATTTAATACTTTTAGTAAGCAATTCAAGCCTGCTGGCCATTTGTGATGTCCCATAATCATTTTTGGGTTTAAATTTATCAATCAAAGTAACATTTTCCACTTAGCTTACATTTTTCAGTCAATTTTGGTTTGGCGCTAAATTTAAAGTTGACAACAGACACAAATAATAAATAGCTGCACAATAATTTCTCAAGAAATATCAGCTGTTCAATACAATCCACACCATCGATTGATATGGCAATTGGAATCTGGAAATTGCTTGTGTGTATTACTTGGCCTTCTAAGTACCCAACAAAGGAATTAAAATACTTATCGATATATTGTGCACTTAAAAAAAAAGCACGTGTAGCGGAATGCACACCATAGTGTTATAATAATCTACAATAAATTCAGCAACTTTTCCACACCTCCGCATCAAAATCATGCGGATACAAAAAATCGTATACGGTCTCTTAAACTCGACGCTAACTAAATAGCTCAATTTTGAGCTCGTGTACAGTAATGCACGGTATTCTATAAAAATCTAGGTGTGATTCCGCATCTTTCCCACCACCCCTCATCAAAATCACGTGGAGGGGTTTTGAGAACAATGCATTTGAGTTCCAGACCATATTTTCCCACCGCTATCAGGCTACCGCTTCCCAAGGCTATCAGCCTTGTTCTCAATTCAACTTCCACAAAATGTTTTCGAAAGTGGAATTGATTCGTGTTCTGGTAAACGTAAACCGAAAGAATTTTGTGGTTCCAAACGTTTTGGCATTAGGCTAGTGAAATGAAAAGTAAATCGTAAATTTTGCATTCATAAACATAAGCTACTCAGAAAAAGTAAATTAATTATTATTCATTGATCAATTTTGAATTTTTGGGCAACTTTAAATAATACAGACGGCCTTTTAGTTATTTTTAAATAATTATTTTTCTCAACCCTTTTGATTGTTTTGCGGCTAGCAAAACTGAAAATTAAAAGATTCGTGTTCTGAATTCCGCATTGCGAAAGTTACGACTAGTTCAATCTGCATATTAACAATCGATAGACGACTATCGTTGGGTTAAGTGTTGTCAACCTATAAAAATCACGAACAAATCGTATTGTTTTGTCCATTATTTGAGAATAATGAAAAATCGGGAGATGCAATTTGGCCGGAGGTATATATTAATGGATCTAAAAATTAATTGGCTAAATGCTGTTGCATACGTCTACATTTTGAGCGGGATTAAAAATTTGGAGAAAAAAGGTTGCCCGATGGTCACCAGAGATCGCCCACAACAATTGGTTACCACGAAGTGTCCCTCTTCGAAGGATGCCCATAATTCCAGACAGTCTGCAATGTAGGGAACCTGCGAGTGTGGCTCAGATCCAAGCTTGAGTTCATATGGCACTTTATCCGGTGGCTGCTGCATTCTTGTTCTCTCTTCTTCAGTTTATGGCCTGCTATATATTGGTCAGACACCCGCGATATCAATTCCATTCAAACAATACAGTCAAGTGATTCGCATAGCCTATGGACAAATGCTTCTTATTTGAGTCGGCATAAAAATCAAAATGAGTTAGCTTACATCCAACAGCTGTTATATCCCAATTATTTATCGATAAGCGGCCCTGGAACCACTGGTTCACAAAAGTGATTCCGCAGCAATTTCACGTGAAGTTCAGAACACGAAAATAAAAACGTTTTAAAATTGATGCGAAAATTACTTTTGAAAAGTAAATGGAATTGAGAACAAGGCTGTATATTGGAATTATTGTAAAGCAGACGTTGTCGTCCAAGACGCAAACGGCCGAACTCATTCGGCAAATTCACACAGACACGAGCCGAACATATGCCGAGCCCTTCGCAAAGAGAGTAAAAATCAAGCAAAGCCAATCAGTGCTCGCAGAGTAAAGAGAGAAATATTTTCTCTATGACAGCCTTAGTCACAAAGAGCGAGGAAAAAAGTGAGAGTGTATTGGTGTGCGAATATAATGCGACGCAAAGCGGCTCGAACCTACCTTGTTGAAGGCTAGGCGAGCACCATAGAGTAAATATATCTAGAGGGAAAGATTGCTCTGCCGCCACAAACTTAACAGCAAAATTATCAGCTGTTCTTTGTTATTGTCGCTCTCGCAACAAACTTAACAGCGAAATAATCAGCTGTTTTTTGTTATTATCGCTCTCTGAGTACAGTCAAGACAATGTCCGTCTCGCTCTAACCACCGTGTTTTCCTATCTGTGTTAAAAGACCTTAGCCACATGTTGAAATCGCTGGCAACATTTTAAAAGTATCTCAACTCGTACTGTTACTTAACAGCGCCTCATTTTGAGAGCCGTCTCAATCTTCCCCTCTATCTCTCTTTACTCTATGCGAGCACTGATTGGCTTTGCTTCATTTTTACTCTCTTTGCGAAGGGCTCGGCATGTGTTCGGCTCGTGTCTGTGTGAATTTGCCGAATGTGTTCGGCCGTGTACGTCTTGGGTGACAACGTCTGCTCTATGACCACGTTCCGCAAAGTCCGACTGGGTAGCAATGCAAGATGAAAATGTAAAATAAGCATATGTATGTGTGCCTGTTTGACTGCAGCTGGCGCTTGCTCGAAATCACACTAACAATTTTCAAGCATATTCCTTCCAAAAAACGATTGATTGTCACAACGTTGGGCTGATTGGCTTACTTATTTTTGTGGACGCGCTTGAGTCGAACGTGTTTTTCGCGAAAAAAAAAAACAAATTTGTAAACCTCGAATGCCAAAAGTGAGTTTTATTTATTATTCAAATTATTTTATATATTCCAATTTCACTTTTGGCTGGATTCTAGAGAGATCTGCCTAAAGTAAGTTGGAATTAGTCGGTCATTTCAAAAATTTTAATTTTATTATTTTTATATCAATTTGTATTAACTTTAGGAAAGTCATCATGTCCAGCCCAAGCCGCAAATTGAAACGCCCTTTATTTAAAATATCAAGTAAGTTACTGATTATTTTCATTTATAATTCATTATAATGAAAGTTTTTGTGTAAAAATTTAGAACCCCAATTCAAGCAGCCAACCCAATCGAACTGCTGCTGTTCAAATTTGTTGGAACGCATGGAGAAAAAAATTGATGTACAGACTGCAAAGGTGGAGGAGCAGTCTTTAAAAATTTATCAGCAGTCTGCAAAATTGGATGAACTGAAAGGTAAAAGTAAATCAATTCCTAAATATTTTAAAATTCAGTAAATATATTTTGTATTTTCAGCTGACAATAGTGTGACCCATGGCCAAGTAGAGGTCATTGGAGAGGGACTGGCAAGCCAAAGTACGGCCATCAGCAGCTTGGTACAGCAGCGTGCTCAGGATGTGGGACTACACTCAAAATTCCCGTTAAAATCAAAAGCAGAGCTCCTGAAGATAGATGGAGAAATTAATTCTTCTACCAGGGAATCTTATGTAAGTATAAAACACTATATAACACAGTACAAAACTAAAAACTACTGCGGTAGTAGACCCATAAATTCTGAAACTTGAGACATTTGTAAGCATCACTTCATACCCACTTTTTTCAAATAAAGCCTAGGTTAGCGATATATGGGTACTTTTGTACTAGCAACACAGAGTAACAACAATTTTAACTTCAAGATAAAATTCTGCGAAATTCAGAATATACACAGAGAAAAAAATTGATATGAAATGGCAGTCATTTCCACATTTTTTCATATCAATTTCACTCCGATTATTAACTTGAGATTAACTTGATATGTTAAAAATATCAATACGATCTTTTCTATAAAAAAAAAAAAAAAACATTGACTTGTCTGGGGATCGAACTCGAGACCTTGCGCGACGTCTCAACGTAGTCAGCCAAGGCACACATTTATGGGAAGACGTCTAAGAAAGTATTTATATTAAGTATGAAAAAATTTATATTTTTAAAAGATCATTTTAACCAGCGAAGATTAAATTGATCTTGAGCTTTTTTTTCTCTGTGTACGGATGTGGTCATTGGGAACACAATAACAAAAATGCACTTCAATCGAATCAATCAATAAATTAAGTTTTTTTTTAAATCTACCGTGCGCTTTTGAAGATATTCAAGAATTAAGGTTTGACCTTCTCTGGCGGTACCTTAACCAATTGTTCGATTGAAGTGCATTTTTGTTATTGTGTGGCATACCAAACAATAACAAGTATTACAAGTCCGCTTCTCTTTTAACAGATTTGTACCATGCGATCTATTCTTTCGCCAGAGGGTGTTTTAAAAAATTTAAAACACGTTTTGAATGACGATCTGGTGATGGCCTACAATGTGGATGGCGTGCAGGGTAAAGCAGCCCTTAAGGTTCTAAACAATTTTTATGGAGCTCTGCTTGGTAAGTTGAATAATTCATTTGTATAATGCTTTGCTTTGATAATTTTCTTCTTTTTTTGCCTTTTTCAGATTCAATTTCCATGAATGGTGCAACAGCAAACAAACAGCTGCGCGAAGCTATACAGCTCCAAAAAAGAGGGTATTTAAAAGAGCCAGCAGCGAAAAAAAAGTATACCTAATACTTTTAATTCTAAAATTTAAAATGATTTCAATAACAATAATGAAAATTTATAAAATATTATAATAATAAAAATTACTGAGCATACGAACGCTATTATTAAAAACAATAATGATTTTTTTCAGTAAAACCTATTTTTAATAATAATAACTAATAATAATTTTAAAAATGAGATTAATGTTCATTAGTAATATCGTATACAAAAATAAACGTTGAAAAAATCTGAAAATACAAATTTATATGGGTGTTTATTTGTTTTGCGCGTGCTTCCTGCATAGAGTAAATATATCTAGAGGGAAAGATTGCTCTGCCGCCACAAACTTAACAGCAAAATTATCAGCTGTTCTTTGTTATTGTCGCTCTCGCAACAAACTTAACAGCGAAATAATCAGCTGTTTTTTGTTATTATCGCTCTCTGAGTACAGTCAAGACAATGTCCGTCTCGCTCTAACCACCGTGTTTTCCTATCTGTGTTAAAAGACCTTAGCCACATGTTGAAATCGCTGGCAACATTTTAAAAGTATCTCAACTCGTACTGTTACTTAACAGCGCCTCATTTTGAGAGCCGTCTCAATCTTCCCCTCTATCTCTCTTTACTCTATGCTTCCTGCACTGCCGCCTGGTGGGTACTACACTATTACGAAATGGAGGTATTTACAGTACTACCGGGTGGAGGTACTTACTGTACTACCGGGTGGAAATAGAGGGAAAGATTGAGACGGCTCTCAAAATGAGGCGCTGTTAAGTAACAGTACGAGTTGAGATACTTTTCAAATGTTGCCAGCGATTTCAACATGTTGCTAAGGTCTTTTAACACAGATAGGAAAACACGGTGGTTAGAGCGAGACGGACATTGTCTTGACTGTACTCAGAGAGCGATAATAACAAAAAACAGCTGATTATTTCGCTGTTAAGTTTGTTGCGAGAGCGACAATAACAAAGAACAGCTGATTATTTCGCTGTTAAGTTTGTGGCGGCAGAGCAATCTTTCCCTCTAGAAATATTTACTCTATGACTGGGTATTCGTGCAATGGGAAGCTCGCACGTACAAAGCAAAAACACAAAAAACGAAAACGGCCTACTAGGACTGGGCCGCTCTCGAACACACGCGTCGTTTACTTCGTACGGTATACCCAATCTTGATATTTACTTGAGTACTTTCTGGTAATGCGAAGAGGTAGTCAGTACCCAACCTTGGTACTTACTTTAGTACCTACTAGTAAAGCGAAGAGGTAGTCAGTACTAATAATTGGTCCTTACTTTAGTACTTACTGGTAAAGCGAAGGGGTAGTGTTCGCCACCAGTCAGTAGTCAATGTAAGTAGTTCAAGTAGCTATTGCCACCTCCAGAACTGCAGGGTATGTATGTTTGTTCACAAGCATGCATGTCTGTGTGCAGTAGGTGCAATGAAAGAAGTGCAACAAAAATGATGAATTTTTTTTTTTAGTTTTTTTGTTCTCTCTGCATTGTTAATCGATAATCCTATACAAAACCATATTCTGGCCATAAGACCGAAGTTCTACTACTTTATCTTGAGGTGGCGTACGTTCAAAAAAAATTTTAAGTAAATTTTAAAAATTTGTAAATATGCCCCTGCACAATTTTTTTTTTTCTCAAATAAATCAAGTTTACTGCGCTTCATGAAGATATTGAATTAGGGAGCTGACTTGAAATTACACAACCTTACCTTACCTAACACATTTGAGACTATGGGCAAAGAAGCAGCACACATTCTAATAAAAATAAAATTTCCAGACAGAAAGAAGCATCGCCGACCCCATAAAGTGTGTATATTCTTGATCAGTATCAATAGCCGAGTCCGATTTAGCCTTGTCCGTCGGTTTGTCTGTCCGCCTGTCTGTATACACACCTTGATCTCAAAGACTATAAGAGCTAGAGCTACTATTTTTCAGTGTAGAGTCGTATTGGCTGCACGCAGATCAAGATTGTTTGACAATTTTTTGACACGCACCTTCCGCCCACGCAATATGAAAAAATCACATATGGGCATTTCTTTTCTGACGTGACGTGACATTCGTACGATAAAATATTACAAAAAATATGAAAGAGACAAGTTAAAAAAATTCTTTTTTATATTTTGGTAGTAATTCAATAGCACTTTATTTAAAAAAAAAATTACAAAAATCGACCCATAGGATTCAAAGAAATCAGTAAAAATATGCCCTGACGTGACGTTATTTAAAACGGAAGTGGGTTTTGACTCGGTCTACAAAATTGCTAAACTGTGCGAATTGAGAAACTCTTTTTGTATGAAACTTCTTTTCTGTAGTTTTTAAAATAATATAAGTTTATTTTCCAATTTACCAAATATAAATCTCACTTCTCGTTCTTTTTTTATTAGCTTCTTTATATCTGACGTGACGTTACTGACGTGACGTTACTTAAATTTCATTTGGCAATTTTTAGGTGAAGAACATTTTTCTTAAATTATGCATCGCAACAAAAAAATCATTTTTAATTGTATCTAAAATTTTTCGAAAAGAGTGGAATTGCTTAATGACTCTGAGAGCTGTAAATCGAATAGAGAAAATGCACTGAAAAACTGGCCAAAACGTAAATTTGTACTTTCTAGCCCGATATATCGCTATCTGTACAAAGGAAAGCTTTAAACTCATTATTTAAAAATAATTTGCATATTTACTTTTTCTAAATCAAGTAAGAAACAACTTTCAATGAACTTTTAATTTTTCGGTCTTGGTAGACTTTTCTGCAGAAATGCCCATATCTCCTATATTTTCCGAGTTAGATTGTTCGGACCTTCTAGAAAATTATTCCACTTATATTATATTATGCTTATGCACCACTTGTTCCTCTTAATAAATTAAAGATGCGTGTAATTTGTTTAATGAATTTATTTATTTAGTTTGACAAATAAAATTTTTTTTTTTTAATTTTGCGGACAAATTGCACCTTAAGTCTGTTAGCACCAATTTAAGAGCAGAAAACGACCTTTCCACACTGACTTGTGTAGCCGGTACGGCATGCACGATTTTTGCCAACTCGTACAGCCAGGGGAACATATATTTGTTTTCTTCCCAATAATCCATAATATTGGCACTTATATAAATGGGATTTGGGTTGTATCCGTTTATTTCTTTAGTAGCCAGTTGCAGCTCCGAATTTTCGTTTTCGTCTAACTCGCCCTCTTTTAGTTCAAGAATCGGGTTGATGAACAAGCCCAAATTCGAAAACGTACTTTGAGATGCGTTCTCGGATTGACTGGCAGAAGTCTCCTCCAAAGAAATTGGCTCTTCCGCCACTGATGCTTCAGTTAGTTCACTCATTAGGGTATGGAATATTGATATTTTTATCATATCAAGTTAATCTTCGTCATATCGGAGTGAAATTGATATGAAAAAATGTGGAAATGACTGCCATTTCATATCAATATTTTTCTCTGTGTACTAAGTCAAGAATCTAGAATGAAGAAGTGATTTTAAAACTTAAATAAATGGTTTACAAATAAAAAAAAAAAAAAAAACTTTGGATTCGAATCCACGACCTCGGTATTTCTGGGCAACGGTCTTAAGCCCTGAGCCATCATCGCCAGACTACTTTCAGTGCTGCACGCATTTATGTTACATTTAGCTGCGTCCCACGCGTGAGGGCTGGTAGCAGAATGCACTAAGATGCTGTCGTTCGCATTCAAATCAAAACTACCCAAAGTTGTGAGTTCAAGTACCAGACAAGTCAAAAAAAAAAAATAATAATAATTGAAAAGTCAATTTTTTCTCTCTGGGGTAGCTCCTTTACTCCGGTCACATCGCTAACGGCTGGTGGTTAGCCTTATACCGCGGACATGCCCATACGAAATTCGTTACCAAATTACATGGCGGGTGGTTAGGTCGGTATCCGGTCCTCACTACGAAGAGTTAGCGGAATCACTAGGTTTGCACCAGTGCGGCCGAACTACCAGGGTATAGTCTATGTATGACTGACACAGCCGGAACTACATTTTTTTACAACGGATTATATAGTCATTAAATTATTTTTATACTCTGTACCGAAGGTACACAGAGTATATTGGGTTTGTGCAAATGTATGTAACAGCCAGAAGGAAGCATCTCCGACCCTATAAAGTATATATATTCTTGATCAGCATCAACAGCCGAGTCGATATAGCCATGTCCGTCTGTCCGTCTGTCCGTATGAACGAAGAGATCTCAGAGATGGCAAGAGATAGAGGTTTGAGGTGTATGGAACATATATTTCTTATACTTGCAGGCAGATCAAGTTTAGTTTTGATTTTTGCCACGCTCCCTGCCTCCCCCTCAAATTGAAAAAACTTAATATCTTCAACAATTTTGGAGTTAGGTTGTTCGAACCTTCTGGACATATATTCTACTCATCATTTCTTATCAAGCCCCCATACATCGTTTTCCGATCAGATGAACAATAGTGGCGCTATATGTAAAAGAAAATTTAATGCAACGACAACAACAACACCACAGCGATTGGTAGAACTTACGAGAAAGAGAGAGCGAGAGGGCAATAGCTTACTGGTAATTTCCCAATTGGAATTGGCTTGACGGCATTAGCTAACTGGACTGCGCAGCTTTCAGTTTCCCCCCTCCCTTCTTTCCAATAGATATTTGTGTAAGGAGGCAAAGACCAAGTATGAGAGGAGCGATGCAGTTGAGATGGCCTGCGGTCAGAAATCAATCAATCGAAAGAGTTGCCACCCCCAGATTTTGAAAAACCCTCACACTTTAAAGTTATCAGTTACATACAAACAGGTACAGAGTATATTACAGTCGGGCTTGACAGACTTTCTTACTTTTTTATATATAATGTAATTGATTACCAATCGTAATCCGAATTTAACAGCTATGATTTATTAAACATTTTTTGAATAACTCCCAACGTCGACGCGTTTGGACTAGAGACGCCACAAGCCATCTGTTGGACCCCTGGCCAGTACATATTAATTGCGTAGCCCCCGCAATAGTTCTAACATTTACAATGAATAATTTGACATGGAGGTACTTCAAACCATTGACAACATTAAATGTTCGGTTTCTAATAGCAAAATAAATAACAATTTGTCAAAAATTTGCAATTTAAATTTTTTCTTGCCGGTCAGTTCGTCAATTGTAAACAAAGAACAGCTGTTATAAAATGCAGAAGCAACACAATGAGGACAGGATTTTGCATTTTCAGAGATGTCGATAACTTTTTTGAAAATGTACCTCAGTGAGGAAGCCACATTACTTTTCCCGTTATATGAACACACTTATGTGCAAGTTCACAGAAAAAAGTTCACAAGCAAAACCAAATAAAGTAAAAAACATTTAAAAACTAAAAAGATTAACATTTTCAATTGAAATTAGTGGAAGTGTTCGGGGAAAACCCAGAAGCCAAAACAATTAATTGTGGTCAAATTAGTAGCAAAATGGAATTTAACAAAACAACACCAAATATAACGAAAAAGTAAGTAAATTCTAAAACACAGTAGCAGACAAAATAATATGGACGATATCGATTTCGATAGGCATTTTATGATTTGATAAATGTGCGTCAAATTAGCGTCCGAAAGTTAGGGACGAAATGGAACGATGGAATGTGGAACATTGGAGCAATTTTTGTTTTTGAACTTTCTCCTGACTTAAGTAAAAATTTAAAATCTGTACATGCAGAAATGTTAAGAAAAACATAAACTATTGTTTTAAAAAGGTGGAAGGTGGTTTTAAGTAATTTTGGCATTAAAAAATCATCTGTGAAAAATTGACTTTTCACATAATTGAAAATATCTCAATTTATAGACCACCATCGTATCCGCCATGGCGTAACCTGTTTTTCAGTAAAAGTTTAATCAAAATCATGTGGAGCGTTTGGGAGAAATCTTCATTTTAGTCCGACCACCTACCTTGCCTGCCCATACAAAATGCACCCGTTTAGCAAAGGCTTACGATTGCCCTCAAATTTCTCGATTTACAGAACGTGTTCAGTAATGCACGGTATGCCTGCGTATACACCATAGTTTTAACTGCTTTTCAGTAAAAGTTTGATCAAAATCATGTGGAGCGTTTGGGAGAAAAATGATGATTTGTAGGCGCAATTAATGCGCAAATTCAACAGGTATTCCGCTGCCGCCAATATGGAACCAGTTCAGTATCGGAACCAGTAAAAATACTTATCGTGCATTTAAAAAAAAATGAGCTCGTGTAGCGGAATGCACACTATGTTGTTATAATCTACAATAAATTCGGCAACTTTCCCACCCCCACTCATCAAAATCATGTGCAGGTTTTTTGAGAAAAATGCATTTTAATTTCAGGCCATATTTTTCCATTGCATTGGCAAGGCTGCCGCCGATACAAACAATCGTATACGGTCTCTTAAATTCGACGCTAATGGCCTTATGACACGACATTAATTGAACGTATTATAGCCTGTTTATACTAGGGTTTGCGTCTTGCGTTTTGGCGTCTTGCCCAAGACGCGGAGTCTTTCCCATGTAAAAAGTATAGGGCCCTAGTGGTGACAAAAAGTGGCGTCTTGTACGGACGCCGGTTTCGATTGCAGAGTTTATTCGATTTTTTGGGGTATATTCGATAATTTTAGCCCATTTCTGCCTATCATTCGACTATCGTTTTCAACTATCAGCACTAGCACAACAAAAAACAGCTGTGAAAGTTTTGCCGGGAATAAATAAAAAAAAAGTTGTCAAGTTAAATTGGAAAAATTTGTAATTATGGCTGAAAAGAATGGTAAGCCAGTGTTATATTCTCTTCTCAAATTAACTTTGAACACATTGTAGGCTCGGAAAAGAGATTTCAGTGGACACCCGATGCCACATACACACTCCTGGAGAAAATCAAATGTTGCTGCAGACATCCCCGCCAAATCCATAAATTGCATCTTAATAATGCATTAATTTCACTTGATATTGGTTTTGCGTGAGTGAGAGAGAGACATATATATGTGGAAATTAATGTGATTTATAGCCTGTTTATACTAGGGGTTGCGTCTTGCGTTTTGGCGTCTTGCCCAAGACGCGGCGTCTTTCCCATGTAAAAAGTATAGGGCCCTAGTGGTGACAAAAAGTGGCGTCTTGTACGGACGCCGGTTTCGATTGCAGAGTTTATTCGATTTTTTGGGGTATATTCGATATTTTTAGACCATTTCTGCCTATCATTCGACAATCGTTTTCAACTATCACCACTAGCACAACAAAAAACAGCTGTGAAAGATTTGCCGGGAATAAATAAAAAAAAAGTTGTCAAGTTAAATTGGAAAAATTTGGAATTATGGCTGAAAAGAAAGGTAAGCAAGTGTTTTATTCTCTTCTCAAATTAACTTTGAACACATTGTAGGTTCGGAAAAGAGATTTCAGTGGACACCTGAGGCCACATACACACTTTTGGAGTTGTGGCTACCTTTGCAGAAAATCAAATGTTGCTGCAGACATCCCCGCCAAATCCATAAATTGCATCATCATAGCATCACTTTTCTCCATGGCAGATAATAAATAAAGTTCACTTGTATTCATTCTGTTTTTTAAAATTATTTTTTTGCTTTCAAAAAAACCAAAGCAAACATCAGCTGTTTTGTTGACGATGGACGCAGGACGCAACCTTCTGCCAGTATAAACGCCAATTCAGAGTTATTGTGTCGATAACGATTTCGATAGCAAACTCAGCGTAGTATAAATGTAGCATAAATGTAGCATTAAATGTAGCATTACCGCGTTACTATCGGTTATCGGAAAAATACTAACTTGAACAAAATCTCAAAATAAAATATACCAATTTCGATTGCCATTGGCCGATAGATTAATGCATTAAATCGTACTTTGAAACTCATTATTTTGTCATTAATTTGTAGAAATGCCGTCAAAATAGATAAGACAAGGACCAATTTGCTTCTATATTGAGCGGTATTGAAGTTGTATGCGGCAAATATATTATTAAATAAAAATAATAAAAGAAAATATAACAAAATTTTTTGCTACTTGGCTGTTGCGACGCGAGGAAAAAGGTATTTTGCTTTATTTTTAATGATAAATAAAATGTGGAATAACAATAAGAAAACTGACTGCAGGTTTCACTCATAAATTGTTGCCGGGGTCATGGGCGAGGACACGAAAATTAAGAAAACTATTCTTCGTATGACCGCACATTTATTTTAATTGATTTAAAATATGATAAAGTCGCATATTCAGAAGCAGAACTCAGTAATGCGTAGTTGCATTGGTCCTACAGATAGGCCACTAATCACATTGCTTTATTTGGCTACAGTAAATGACAACATTCTTTTATACAAATATTGTCATAATTCGAAATCAATAATTGAAGGGAAAGTTGGAACTCGTTGCTATCGCCCATTCGAATTCACCAGTCAACCATTTCCAAATTTTTAAAGGAGTCAATGTGTTGAATGTCAAGAAGTACCTGGCATTTCCATCTTCGAACATGGAATTGAAAAAGAATGCCAAAAATTTTATGAATTTCCAAAATTTATTGTACAACATATTGTGTTAAAATATATATTTTGTTTAAAAAAAAACTATTTATATTGAAAATTTGTACAAGCAAACATTGCAAGATACGAGCGGTGCCAAAAAAGATGACAACTATTAAATTTGTATAGCTATAGCTGATGCTAATCATAAATTTAAATTTATTAAAATGCTGGCACATGTGGCAAGTGTGACCGTTCGTACTTGCGATAGAAATCCAGAACCAAAAACGTATATAGCTGTGCCGTTCACTCGCATTTAATTAATGAAAAGATTAATATCGTGTCATATAGGCTTAACTAAATTGCTCGATTTTGAGAACGTGTTCAACAATGCACGGTTTTCTACAATAAACTAGACACAATTCCGCATCTTCCCACCCCCACTCATTAAAATCATGTGCAGGGTTTTTGAGAAAAATTCATTTTAATTTCAGGCCATTTTCCCACCGCACTGACAAGGCTATATTGGAATTATTGTAATGCCTTCATCGAAGTGGCAACTTCTAACTGGAAAGCACATCCAATGTGACCATATTACCGTACATGTTTGATCATTTCACAGGAATTTGTCAAGCAGAGAGGATGAGCTTCAATTTCAGCAATATTTCTAACTCGGTAAGTTTAAAAAAAAAAAAGAATTTAATACGAAGCAAACCTAATATTATTAATTTATTTGCATTTTAATTGCAGCGACTGACTGTGCGCCAAACATTGACGTTTGTCAGTGGCCAGCAGGTCAGTAACGGCAGACCAAATATTGGTGCAGGCGCCAACATGCGCGATCGAGCGCGGCTATTTAATGGCACCGCCCAGGGTGGCATTCGCAAGGGTGGCCGAGGTGGTGGAGGCCGGCACCTACGTGCTGGAAGGCACATTAGCCGTACGGGTCAGCGCCAGACCCAGCCAGCCGAGGAGCCAGCAGTGCAGCAGCCAGAAGTGCAGCAGCCAGACGTGCAGCAGCCAGAAGTGCAGCAGCCAGAAGTGCAGCAGCCAGAAGTGCAGCAGACAGAAGTGCAGCAGCCAGAAGTGCAGCAGCCAGAAGTGCAGCAGCCAGACGTGCAGCAGCCAGACGTGCAGCAGCCAGACGTGCAGCAGCCAGAAGTGCAGCAGCCAGAAGTGCAGCAGCCAGAAGTGCAGCAGCCAGACGTGCAGCAGCCAGAAGTGCAGCCTGTCCAGCAGCAGGAAGCTGAATAGCGTCCCTAAGAATTTTGTTTATAAACCAAATTAAAAAAAAACGAGAAAGCAAATCTAACTTCGACTGTGCCGAAGTTTTAATACACTTGAAAAACTTTACTCCAACTGATTTAACTGGTAAAATATATATAGGATATAGATATCAGATATTTAAAATTTTTAAATCCTTGATAATAAAAATTGTATACCATAAAAAAAAACGTTTCTTAGTAAAACACATTTTCCGACCGATCGTTCCTATGGCAGCTATATGCTATAGTGATCAGATTTTGATACATTTTTCTTGAATTATGTGGAAGCATATAAAACTAACATATACCAAGATTAGTGACGCTACGATGGAAAACAAAAAAGTTTTTCTAACTAGAACTAGTTCTTAGACCGATCGTTCCTATGGCAGCTATATGGTATAGTCATCCGATTTTGATACATTTTTCAAAAATTGTGTGAAAGCATATAAAACTAACATATACCACGATTAGTGATGCTACGATGGAAAACAAAAAAGTTTTTGCAACTAGAACTAGTTTTTTGACCGACCGTTTCTATGGCAGCTATATGCTATAGTCATCCGATTTTGATAAATTTTTCCACAAATATGTAAAATCATCTGAAACTAATATATACCAAGATTGGTGACGCTACAATGGAAAATAAAAAAGTTTTCCACACTAGAACTACTTTTTTGACCGACCGTTTATATGGCAGGTATATGCTATAGTCATCCGATTTTGATCAATTTTTCTACAAATGTGTGAAATCATCTAAAACTAATATATACCAAGATTGGTGACGCTACCATGGAAAATAAAAAAGTTTTTCTCACTATGACTTATTTTCTGACCGATCGTTCCTATGGCAGCTATATGATATAGTCATCCGATCCGACCGGTTCCGACATATTAGTTGCGTGCAGTAAAAAGAAGACTCTGTGCAAAATTTCAGCTCGATAGCTTTAAAACTGAGAGACTAGTTTGCGTAGAAACAGACAGACAGACAGACAGACAGACAGACAGACAGACAGACAGACGGACAGACGGACGGACGGACAAGCGGAAATGAACTCGGCTCGTCGTCCTGATCAAGAATATATATAGTTTATGGGGTCGGAAATGAATATTTCTATGCGTTACAAACTTCTGGGCAAAATTAATATACACTTTTCAAGTGTATAAAAATGCTTGTCAAAATCAAAGTCGGGAAGACTCGACTTTAACTTCCACTCTCGTTTTAGGTATGGATTTTGCCATATGTGGTGTAGTTTGGGGGTGAATCTGAAAATGGTACTTAATTTTTGCGGTTTTTTATACCCGTTACTCGTAGAGTAAAAAGCATAAACAAACCTAGACTGCTCGTTTGCTCAGTCCCTCTTCTCTGCCAGCACAGGCAGAATTTCTCTCTTTTTGAACGGTACGAGTTCGACTTGAACGGTACGTGTATGATATGGCCTACTAATTAGTACTGAAAATTAAGGCAACAGCTGTTCGCAACCTCAGTTCGACGCAATTTTTTATGTCAAACCATCGAACGTCAGAGTTTTTCTCCCTCAAACCATCGAACGACAGCGTTTTTCTCTCTCAAACAATCGAATGTCAGCGTCGCAACCAAAAAAGCAGCGCAAACGTTCAGTCTAGATATCTCTAGTCTGTGTAAAAAGGGTATACTAAGTTCTTGCAAATGTATGTAACAGGCTGAAGTAAGCATCTCCGACCCTTTAAACTATATATATTCTTGATCAGCATGGCAAGCTGAGTCGTTAGGTCCGTCCGACCATGTCCGTAAGTCTGTTTCTATGCTATCTCCTCCCTCAGTTTTAAAGCTATCTTAACCAATCTTTCCAAAAAGTCTTTAAATACACATTGGTTGCACATTTGTCCCTTAGATTTAAAGCTATCTTGACCAAACTTTGCAAAAAGTCTTTAAATACACATAATCTGCACATTTGTCGGAATCGGCCGGATCGGATGACTATAGCATAAAAGTGCCTTAGGAACGATCGGTCCAAAAACTAGTTCTAGTGAAACCAACTTTTTTATTTTCCATCAAAGCTTCACCAATTTTGGTGATTATTAGTTTCATATGTTTCCACACAATTCAGAAAAAATTTATCAAAATCGGATGACTATAACATATAGCTGCCTTATAAACGGTCGGTCCAAAAACTAGTTATAGTGAGAAAAACTTTTTTGTTTTGCATTGTAGCATCACCAGTCGTGGAATATATCAGTTTTATATACTTCTACACAATTCTGGAAAAATTTATCAAAATCGGATGACTATAGCATATAGCTGCCATATAAACGGTCGGTCTAAAAACTAGTTCTAGTTAGAAAAACTTTTTTGTTTTCCATCGCAGCGTCACCAATAGTCATATATATTAGTTTTATAAGCTTCCACACAATTCTTGAAAAATTGATCAAAATCGGATGGCATTAACATATAGCTGCCATATAAACGGTCGGTCCAAAAAATAGTTCTAATGAGAAAATGTTTGTTAAAAAACTGCAAGGGTATTTAAAACATCGGCGTAGCCGATGTTACCCTTGCATTTTTTTTTTTGTACCATTTGGCTGACCAAGCCAGAAGCACAATTGCTGGAACGGGAGCTGTACAATATATATTTATCCGAATTTAAGCAAACCAGCAAAATCGTATTAAAACAAATAATATTCACGATTAACTAGAATAAAGAACCCTACAATTGAAAACAAAAAAGTTTCTCTCATTGGATCTAGTTTTCCAACAGATCGTTCTAATGGCATTCATAATTGTGTGGAAGCTTTGAGAACTAATAAATACCAAGCTAACTTTTCATACACTTGTAAAAACCCATTTAAGCTGATTTGACCTATGAAATATACATAGGAAATATATGACATATATTTAGAAATTTAAAATCATTGAAAATATGATTGTTGCCTTTAAACTTTGATAAAAACAAATAAGTTTTCTCAGTAAAACCCATTTTCCGACTGATCGGTTCTATGGCAGCTGTAGGATATAGTCATCTGATCCGGCCGGTTTCGACATATCAGTTGAGTGCAGAAAAACGCTTTAAAGCTTTAAAACTGAGGGAGAGTTGGTGGCTTAAAGTATTTGGACAAACATTTTTATACACTTGCAAAGTGTATACTAATTTTGCCCAGAAGTTTGTAACGCATAGAAATATTCATTTCCGACCCCATAAACTATATGTATTCTTGATCAGGACGACGAGCTGAGTTCAATTCCGTCTGTCCGACCGTCTGTCTGTTTCTACGCTAACCAGTCCCTCAGTTATGTAAGCTATCGAGCTGAAATTTTGCACAAAGTCTTCTTATAGCTGCACGCAACTAATATGTCGGAACCGACCGAATTGGATGACTATATCATATAGCTGCCATAGAAACGATCGGTCAAAAAACTAGTGAGAAAAACTTTTTGTTTTCCATCGTAACATCACTAATCTTGGAATATATTAGTTTTATATGCTTCCACACAATTTTTGAAATAATTTATTTAAATCGGATGACTACAACATAGAGCTGCAATAGGACCGATCGGTCGAAAAATGTGTTTTACTATGAAAAGTAATTTTTTTTTTATGATAGCGTGATGAAACATTGATTCCCAATGATTTTGAATTTATACATATCTGATATCTATATCCTATATATATTCTACCGGTTAAATCAGTTGGAGAGATCTTTTGCAAGTGCATTGAAACTTCGGCACAGTCAAAGTTAGTTTTGCCTTCTCGTTATTACGTATATATTATGCCTATATACAAGTTGCCAATTAATAATAAAAAGGCTAATTTGAAAAGCTTACCTTATACCATCACTTTTTTACGGTGTTTAAGTTTTTGGTCACTGTGACTCTAAAGATATGTATAAGGTAGTGGTTGCATTTTATTTAATTGCCCAATATGTTTTAATATCGGTCATACAGACAAAATATCGCACTTGTCCCACAAAATCTTGAATATAAGCCTCAAGTCATGGATTGATCTAAGGACCTTAACATTTCTACACAAAATTATAATTACTCAGGAACCTTTTTACCTGTATCAAAAATTAAGACCTGCCTTCTCACTAAGAACAAAAAACATCGTCTCTATAAAAATTAGAATGTTAATCTCGGAGAGAAAGTTCTTCTCTTATGCGATTCGTCTGTGGAACATCCTTCCATTTAATCTTAAAACACGTTCACTGTCAGAATCCAGAATAAAGCTTACCATCAAAAATATATTAGAAATAACATTAATAACACAGTTCTACAGTCTTGGATGAGAGCTTGAGCTTTGCACAACAGCAACCGCATCGTCGCGAAATAAAGCATTCACTTAGACAAGCATCAAAGCAAACCAACCAAAATTAAGAGAACAAAAGCGAAAAGCGACAGAAGAAGATGCTAAAAATAGACACTGGACAGCGCCCGAACGCTAACTCCATTACTTCTCTCCTCTTCAAACTGTTGATGATCTCGTTGGCGCTGATAACGGCGATAGCAAGCAAATCCTCAAAAAACGAGAGCGTAAGTTGAAGTCGGCCCTGCTCGACTTCGATATACCCGTTACTCAGGGTAAGGTTTATTTCAGAATATTTTATTAGATCACAACATGCCCAAATTGTGTTTTTTTCCCAAATCGCGGGGGTGGCAACTCTACTATAACTCATCTGATCGGGAAACTATGTATGACGGATCGATAAGTAATGATGATTAAAATACATGTCTAAAAAGTTTGATTAATCTATTTTCGAAATTGTGGGAGATATAAGGCTTTTTATACACTTGAAAAGTGTATATTAATTTTGCCCAGAAGTTTGTAACGCATAGAAATATTCATTTCCGACCCCATAAACTATATATATATTCTTGATCAGGATGACGAGCCGAGTTCATTTCCGCTTGTCCGTCCGTCCGTCTGTCTGTCCGGCGGCCATAGGAACGATCGGTCTAAGAACAAGTTCTAGTTAGAAAAACTTCTTTTTTTCCATCGTAGCGTCACTAATCTTGGTATATGTTAGTTTTATATGCTTTCACATAATTCTGGAAAAATGTATCAAAATCGGATCACTATAGCATATAGCTGCCATAGGAACGATCGGTCGAAAAATAAGTCTTTGTGAGAAAAACTTTTTTGATTTCCATCGTAGCGTCTCCAATCGTAGTATATATTTGTTTTATATATTTCCACATAATTCTGAACAAATTTATCAAAATCGGATGACTATAGCATATAGCTGCCATATAAACGGACGGTCAAAAAACTACTTCTAGTGAGAAAAACTTTTTTGTTTTTTATCGTAGCGTCCCCAATCTTGCTATATATTAGTTTTATATGCTTTCACATAATTTCGAAAAAATTATCAAAATCGGATGACTATAGCATATAGCTGCCATAGGAACGATCGGTCGGAAAATGTGTTTGACTAAGAAAAGTTTTTTTTTATGGTATACAATTTTAATTATCAATGATTTAAAAATTTTACAGTGGCGAAAAATATAATGGGACCACTATGACACCTTGTCTAATTGATCAAAAAACAAACAATTAGTGTTGCGATTTTTTCAAGTCTTGTTATACACTTGAAAAGTGTATATTAATTTTGCCCAGAAGTTTGTAACGCATAGAAATATTCATTTCCGACCCCATAAACTATATATATATTCTTGATCAGGATGACGAGCCGAGTTCATTTCCGCTTGTCCGTCCGTCCGTCTGTCCGTCTGTCTGTCTGTTTCTACGCGAACTAGTCTCTCAGTTTTAAAGCTATCGAGCTGAAATTTTGCACAGAGTCTTCTTTTTAATGCACGCAACTAATATGTCGGAACCGGCCGGATCGGATGACTATATCATATAGCTGCCATAGGAACGATCGGTCTAAGAACAAGTTCTAGTTAGAAAAACTTTTTTGTTTTAAATTTTAGCGTCCCCAATCTTGGTATATGTTAGTTTTATATGCTTCCACATAATTCTGGAAAAATGTATCAAAATCGGATCACTATAGCATATAGCTGCCATAGGAACGATCGGTCGAAAAATAAGTCGTTGTGAGAAAAACTTTTTTGATTTTCATCGTAGCGGCTCCAATCGTAGCATATATTTGTTTTATATGTTTCCACACAATTCTGAAAAAATTGATCAAAATCGGATGACTATAGCATATAGCTGCCATAGAAACGGTCGGTCAAAAAACCACTTTTAGTGAGAAAAACTTTTTTATTTTTTATCGTAGCGTCCCCAATCTTGGTATATATTAGTTTTATATGCTTTCACATAATTTTGAAAAAAATTATCAAAATCGGATGACTATAGCATATAGCTGCCATAGGACCGATCGGTCGGAAAATGTGTTTTACTAAGAAAAGTTTTTTTTATGGTATCACATTTTTATTATCAATGATTTCATAATTTTAAATATCTGATATCTATATCCTATATATATTTTACCGGTTAAATCAGTTGAAGTAAAGTTTTTCAAGTGTATTAAAACTTCGGCACAGTCGAAGTTAGCTTTGCCTTCTCGTTTTTTTTAATATTGCTTAGTATTCCCCTAATAAGAAAAAAGTAGAACTGCCCTTGAAATGGTTCTCAATATTTTGTTATACCAGTTACTCGTAGAGTAAAAACGGTATACTAAGTTCGTGCTAATGTATGTAACAGGCAGAAGGAAGCTTTTCCGACCCCATAAAGTATATATATTCTTGATCAGCATCAATAGCCGAGTTGATAAAGACATGTCCGTCTGTCCGTCCGTCCGTCTGTCCGTCTGTCTGTATGAACACCTAGATCTCAGAGACTATAAGAGCTAGAGCTACCAAATTTTCAGTGTAGACTTGTATTGTCTGCACGCAGATCAAGTTTGTTTCAAATTTTTGGCACGACCCCTCCCGCAATTTGAAAAAACCTCATATCTCCCACAATTTTGAAAATAGACTATTCAAACCTTCTAGACATATATCTTAATCATCATTACCTATCGATCAGCCATACATCAATTCCCGATCAGATATACGGTAGTAAAGTTGCCCCCCACGCAATTTGGAAAATACCTCATATCTCCCACAATTTTGAAGATAGATTATTCGAACCCTCTAGACATATATTTTAATCATCACTACCTATCGATCCGCCATACATCGTTTCCTGATCAGATGAACGATAGAAAAGTTCACGCCCCCGCAATTTTAACGAGAAGGCAAAGCTAACTTCGACTGTGCCGAAGTTTTAATACACTTGAAAAACTTCACTCCAACTGATTTAGCCGGTAAAATATATAAAGGATATAGCTATCAGATATTTACAAATTTTAAATCATTGATAATAAAAATTTGATACCATAAAAAAAACTTTTCTTAGTAAAACACATTTTCCGACCGATCGGTCCTATGGTAGCTATATGCTATAGTCATTCGATTTTGAATTTTTTTTTTCAAATTTATGTGAAAGCACTTAAAACTTATATATACCAAGATTGGGGACGCTACGATAGAAAACAAAAAAGTTTTTCTTACTATAACTAGTTTTTTGACCAACCGTTTCTATGGGAGCTATATAATATAGTCATCCGATTTTGATAAATTTTTCATGTATTATGTGAAAGCATATAAAACTAACATATACCAAGATAAGTGACGCTACGATGGAAAATAAAAAAGTTTTTCTCACTAGAACTAGTTTTTTGACCGACCGTTTCTATGGCAGCTATATGCTATAGTCATCCGATTTTAATAAATTTTTTCAGAATTATGTGGAAGCATATAAAACTAACAAATACCAAGATAAGTGACGCTACGATGGAAAACAAAAAAGTTTTTCTAACTAGAACTAGTTCTTAGACCGATCGTTCCAATGGCAGCTATATGATATAGTCATCCGATCCGGCCGTTTCCGACATATTAGTTGCGTGCAGTAAAAAGAAGACTCTGTGTGAAATTTCAGCTAGATAGCTTTAAAACTGAGGGACTAGTTTGCGTAGAAACAGACAGACAGACGGACAGACAGACAGACGGACGGACGGACAGACGGAATTCAACTCAGCTCGTCGTCCTGATCAAGAATATATATAGTTTATGGGGTCGGAAATGAATATTTGTATGCGTTACAAACTTCTGGGCAAAATTAATATACACTTTTCAAGTGTATAAAAATACCTCATATCTCCCACAATTTTGAAAATAAATTGTTTGAACCCTCTAGACATATATCTTAATCTTCATTACCTATCGATCAGCCATACATCATTTCCTGATCAGATAAGCTATAGTAGATTTGCCTCCCCCGCAAATTGGAAAAAAACTCATATCTCCCACAATTTGGACATGTTGATATCCTGAGTAACGGGTATATCAAAGTCGAGCAGGGCCGACTTCAACTTACGCTCTCGTTTTTTTATGGATAAAGAGCTTAAAAATGCGAAAAAAATAGTAGGACCACTTTTGCATTCTTCATAGAAACCGCTATATTTCGCAGAATTTCTTTGACGAAAAGCATGTGGTTAAGGGATTTGACTTTGATTATATTATTTTGATCATCAAGAGTAGGCTAAATCAAATCCAAGGCTCGTGGAAAACACTGGAGTTCGGAAAATAGTGATATCATCAAAAAAATCGATTTTGATTGGAAAATCCTTTCAAGAAGTAGTTCGATTGGTTGGGTATTCAAATAAAATAATACGGATCGCTATAAACTACAAAGACAAGACTGAAACAATTGCACAAAAGTGATTCCTGGCCCAGTTTCACGTCAAAAGATGGATCCGCGAGGACAAGAGGGATCATTTTAGGGCTGCAACTGAGCTCAAAAAGGATCTCAATATAACTGCGTCAGTGCAAAAAGTTCACACATGACCCAGAGAACAAAACTCAAAAGCCCGGAGGCCCAGGAACAGTCCCTCTTTTAAAAGCCACACATATTAGTAAGCGCATGGAATTCGCAAAGGAACATCTTAATTGGACATCCCCAAAATGTGGGAATATTTTATAGAAATATTACAGTTAAGTTGTTATGTTTCGTGGAAAAGGTTCTCGTTTATACGCCAGGAGTCCTCTTAACCATAAAGAAAAGAAATCTAGAGTAAACCTCTGCTCTGCTTCTCTTTTCTGCCGACGATATCAATGCAACGCGCACGTTTGATGCTCGAATTTTCGAACTCGCCTGCTTTGCCTGCAAATGAAATGGGCGATCATATGTTTTGCACTGCCTCGCAACAGTTAATGCTCAAGGCAACTGATAGCACTCAAGTCTCTTAAATTTTACTCTCTTTGTATGATTGTTGTGAGAGTATGTTCGACTGCTTAAGCGGCGCTGGCTTCGCAGTTGCTTCGATTTCGAATGTCTTTGCGGCAGCTGCTCCGCTCTAACGCATGCGATTTTTAATAAACATCGAAAATTCGAAGGCAGTCACCGTCAGCATCGAAGAAAATGAACGGGACTCAGGCCGCTACCGATCAGTCGTTTAGTCTATAGTATAGACTCTATACTTATATGGTCCCTGGTGGCCTGCGCAGTCATCAGACCTTAATCCCATTGAAAATCGGTGGTCTAATATCAAAAGGCAGTTACTACAGTTAAGCCAACCATCATCGGATCAGTATGGGAAGACTTTCAGGAGTTCTGAAACAAGATTCCTCTTAAACGGTTTCAGGACTTAATAGAATCGATTCCAGGACATTGCGCAGCCTTTATAGCCAATAAAGGCATCCCAAATAAACATGCAATTTATTGAATAATCTTAGCTTTAATATACAATTATGTTCCAGTAATCATTTAAGTGATTTTTGTAATTTTAAGTGCATATTTGATAAGTGGTCCTATTATTTTTTTCGCCTAATTTCCCTATTTTTTTCATAAAATTCCTTAAATTTTTTAAAAACGGTAAATAAACCACGAATTTTTTTCCTTTCATAATTTTTAAGAGTCTTCTCATTCTAAAAACGTATTCAAATGGTACAAATGAAGCTATAACGTCTTTGTAAAATTTTTTTGTGAGGGTGGTCCTATTATTTTTTTCGCAGCTGTATATATTTTTCCAGTTAAATCAGTTGGAGTAAAGTTTTTCAAGTGTATTAAAACTTCGGCACAGTCGAAGTTAGCTTTGCCTTCTCGTTTAAAATTGCGGGGACGGGAACTTTTCTATCGTTCATCTGATCAGCAAATGATATATGGCGGATCGATAGGTAATGATGATTGAAATATATGTCTAGAAGGATTTACTAATGTATTTTCAAAATTATGGGAGATATGAGGTATTTTTCAAATTGCGGGGGCGGTAACTCTACTATGGTTCATCTGATCGAAAAATGATGTATGGCGGATCAATAGGTAATGATGATTAAAGTATATGTCTAGAAGGTTCGAACAATCTATTTTCAAAATTGTGGGAGATATGAGGTTTTTTTCATATTGCGGGGGCGGGAGGGGGCGTGGCAAAAATTTGAAACAAACTTGATCTGCGTGCAGACAATACAAGTCTACACTGAAAAAATGGTGGCTTTAGCTCTTATCGTCCCTGAGATCTAGGTGTTCATACAGACGGACGGACAGACAGACAGAAGGGCAGACGGACATGTCTATATCGACTCAGCTATTGATGCTGATCAAGAATATATATATACTTTATGGGGTCGGAAATGTTTCCTTCTGCCTATTACATACATTTGCACGAACTTAGTATACCCTTTTTACTCTACGAGTAACGGGTATAAAAAACCAAGACGTACGTTCCACCAATAACGGTTCTCAAATGCTCAGCAGAGGAATTGCATAACATTTGCAAGCAATGAACTGTAGTATGTACTCGATAAGGAAGATTTCTATTGGAATTTAGCTTCACTGTGTGGAGGCAAAAGACTATGAAGCTGCCTGTGTTTATATGAATGGGAAGCAGTGTTTAAATTGCTTTTTATATAGTAGCAAAAGTCGTAAAATTCTGCTTAACTGAGCTGATTTTTTTTGATTAATTTCTAAACGCTACTGCTGCTTAAACTTCTGATTTGAAAATCTCAACAGTCTCAGGCAAATCAAAATCAAAAAACGAAATTTGAAAAACAGCACATCTTATAAGTAGGCAATGTTTGACAGTTTTTCATATGCCTGGACTGCGACTTTTCTAAAATTTGTATGTCGAAACAAACAGTCGACGACTGCTTCGACAGTTTGTCATTTGATTGCAAACAGTCGGAGACTACTTCGGCAGTTTTTCATTTGATTCGACTGATAATTTTCTAGATATTCCAAGTCAAACTTATGTTTGACGGAAGGCTCTAAGCAAATAATTTACAATACCTAGAGCGACATCTCATACAAACATATTTGTATGGCGGGACCTGCTAGTGGGACCCGCATTTTTCATCAATATCACGAGGCAATACAGAAAGATTGCGGATGCGAGGACTTACAAAGCGAACATATTCTAAAAATAGAATCTAGAAGCTAATCCTCTTCTTAGCTGTCTCCCGGCATTATGAAAAAAATGTTTCCGCATAACTGCATAACCATGACTGTTAATTGCAATTTATTAATTATAATTTGACGTTGAAGATGGTGTAATTTTTAAGAGGAAAAATTGACAAAGCCTATTATATTTTTTACTGTCAAAATAAGAAAGCAAAATCAAATCAAATGAGAAACTGTACAGGGGAACGCCTACTTTTTGATTTGACTTAGAATATTTAGAAAAGTATCAGTCGAATAAAATGAAAAACTGCCAAAGCAGTCTCCGACTGTTTGCAAACAAATGACAAACTGTCAAAACAGTCGTCGACTGTTTGATTCGACATACACATTTTAGAAAAGTCGCAGTCCAGGCATATGAAAAATTGTCAAACCTTGCCTACTTATATGATGTGCTGTTTTTCAAATTTCGTTTTTTGATTTTGATTTGCCTGAGACTGTTGAGATTTTCAAATCAGAAGTTTGAGCAGCAGTCAAGGCAATGAAAAGCAGTCGAAGTTTTTAAACACTGATGGGAAGTACGAGTATTTTTCTCATGGCAACAAAAATGAAAGGCTTTACAAAGCACTGCTTCTGGGACTGGATAGTATGGATCCGAATTTAGTATAAACTGCTCTCATCGAAATGGGTTTATAGTGCATCGATGTAAAATGCATTCAGAGGAATAGACCCAATAACAGTGATTTAATCATGTACGTCGTGTAGTTTTGCCAAAAATTAAGCACTCTCAACAACCTAAGGAAAAATCTTTCGGTCATAAACCACGTCAGAGTTAAGTGGGAATATCAAAAACGCCATAGCAACAAAATCACACAATGTTACAATTGTCAAATGTTTGGACATGGAGTAAACCGTTGTGCTGTTAAGCCGTATTGTTTATACTGCGCTGGGGGCCACAATACGTCGGAGTGTCAAGAGAGCACCACAGTAAAATGCGCTAACTGCAGAGGTGCCCATGAATCGAACTCCCCGGATTGCCCAAGCTGGAAAAACTACATCAGCCTAAGATTCCAGAACCAAAAGAGTCACTTTGGACCCCATGTTAAATCTTCAATCATGTCGCCACGTCTGAATGATAATGCTGCTTTTCCCAGTCTTCATGGACCTAACTACCAACGAGAGGTCACCCCTGTCCACCTCTCATGGGTACGCCCACCTGTTCAGCCAAATAATAACCAGGATCTATTTACTGTTGAGGAAATTAAAAACCTGACCTTTCAATTAATCAATAACTTAAGTCAAAGCAGATCAGTTTGAGGTCATAACCTCTTTAGATTTGCAAATTCCTTGTTCAATAATAGACGACGTAAGAATTGTGACGTGGAGTGCCAGAGGCATTAGGAACAAAAAAGATGAACTATTTAACTTCCTTTTTATACACTTGAAAAGTGTATATTAATTTTGCCCAGAAGTTTGTAACGCATAGAAATATTCATTTCCGACCCCATAAACTATATATATTTTTGATCAGGACGACGAGCTGAGTTCATTTCCGCTTGTCCGTCCGTCCGTCTGTCTGTCTGTCTATCCGTCTGTCAGTTGGATTAAAGTTTTTCAAGTGTATTAAAACTTCAGCACAGTCGAAGTTAGCTGTGCCTTCTCGTTTTTATTGAATTCTGTAAACTAATGGTATAAAATATATATGCAAATGAGAACAATCAGTATCTTCATGATGTTTTAAACGAAATTTGTTTTACCTTGAGGCTTGGGCTGTTCTGCATTAAAGTTAGCGCCTAAAAAAGTTATTTTCCGAAGTCGCGGAAATAACAAATGCAAGTAAGAAAGTCGGTCAAGCCCGACTCTAATATACTCTGTACCTGTTTGTATGTAACTGATAACTTTAAAGTGTAAGGTTTTTTCAAAACCTGGGGGTGGCAACTCTTTCGACTATCGTTCATCTGGTTGGAAAACGATGGAGGTGGGCTCGATAAGTAATGATGAGTAGAATTACATAACTCGTAACATTATAAAATATGTTTATAATATCTAGCTCGCGTGATTTCTGACCGCAGGCCATCTCAATTGCTCCTATCATACTTGGTCTTTGCCTCCTTACACAAATATCTATGTGAAAGAAGGGAGGGGGGAAACTGAGAGCGGCGCAGTCCAATTAAATACTGCTGTCAAGGTCCACTTGGGAAATTACCAGTTAGCTATTGCCATCTCGCCTTCTCTCTTTTTCGTAAGTTCTACCAATCGCTGCGGTGTTGTTGTTGTCGTGCTTTGAATATCTCTAATATGGTTCATCCGATCAAAAAACGATGCATGGCGGGTCGATTAATAATGAGTAGTAGAATATATGTCTAGAATGTTCGAACTAATTTTCTTTAAATTTGTGGGAGTTATTACTTTTTTTTAATTTGCGGGGGAGGCAGGGGGCGTGCCAAAAATTAAAAATAAACTTGATCTGCCTGCAGGTATAAGAATTATATGTTCCATACACTTCAAACCTCTAGCTCTTACCATCTCTGAGAACTCTTGGTTCATACGGACAGACAGACGGACATGGCTATATCGATTCGGCTGTTGATGCTGATCAATAATATATATAGTTTTTAGGGTCGGAGATGCTTCCTTCAGGTTGTTACATACATTTGCACAAACCCAATATACTCTGTGTACCTTCGGTACAGAGTATTAAAATAAAAACTTAGATTTAAGTAGGAGATTAACAGATTTTATTCAAAAATTACTTTTTAGGACTAATATAACGTACCCTAAGCTTGCCCTAGAGAACTGTGGCTGGAGTGTCGCTGCGGAGGCGGCAGCGACGTCTGGCTATGCCGCGGCGTTGGGCGGTGGCGGTGACTTTGGGGCTGGCTTAAGCTGGTCAGGAAATGTCGTAGACGCTACGGCAGCAAATTTTGGATGCGCGTGTAGCAGAACGGATTAATGTTGAAATCAAGTGAAATTTGGGGTGTTGATCGATGATGAACTTGTGTAGTATTTCGTGTTATTAACTCCACAACTTCTAGATTAAGCTTGTGATTTTCAAAAGAATGTACAATTTGAGAATTTTCGGTAGTTGAGAAATTTTTGCAGTTAAAGTTGAGGTTGATTCAGTTCAAGCTACAGTTGATCATGCTACAGTTGAACTCAATATTGATGTAATTCCGTGTACAGTTGCCGTTGTTCGGTATTGTTTATGTGTAAGCTTTCTATTGCTTCCAGCTTTAGAATTCGTGAGCGTTCCGACTTCGTTAAAGTAATTCAAATTCTTGTGAAGAATTGGCTTCACGAATGTACTTTCTTTGTTGTTGATTTCAGTTAGGTTGATGTGGAGTATCGAGTTTAAAAAATTGATTAAAAAGGTTTCTACGACATGTTGTTTGGTATCGTTGTAGCCGAGTGTGCCATTAAAGTTGTTTAACATAATTGTGCCGGGTCTCATTTCTTCGATATTTGGGATGTGGTCTGCATTACTAAAGCCACACAGCGCATGTTCTCTGGATAATAACCTGGCTAGACTCTTATTATTATTATTGCTATTATTATTATTAATTTTTACAATTTTATTCTAATCGCATGTTTTCAAATTATTAAATAATTTACAAGGTAATTGTAGTGCAAAAATGATTTCCTGATTTTTAAATTGCAAAATTTACAGTTGTATTTATGTTGTACTTTAGGTGGAATCAGCAAGTTATCAAAATGTTCTTCATTTAATTTTGGTATTTTTACAAATCAAAATAAAGTGGTTTTGTTGTGTAAGACTGAAACGTCTGCAAAGTTCATCATTTCTTCAACTGATATTCGGGATGTCTTGGCAATTACTAAATTTAGCTCGTTTTCAAAAAGTAAAAAGGATTTTAAAAGTTAATGGCTATTTGAATTGACAATCTGGTGACTCTGTTCAGTTAAGTATTTCTCTTTTAGAGTTCAGTATTATAAGCTGACTGTTTTGAATTTTTTTGTTAATATTTGATTCTAAAAATACTCAGTCATCATGATTAGGACTTCCTGTCACGTATTTCCCTGCTGTATTTATCATATTAATTGCCCGCGGATTCCGTTTTTTTTTAAATATTAATAGTTTTATCAGTTAATAGTTTGCTTTTAACTAAGCTTGTCAATGTTGTCTTATCCGTATTTTTTGCGTATTGGTCCGGGTCAATAATTAAAGCTCTGCCAAAGAAAACTCCGATGGTCGTTTTTTTGTTTTGTGAAATATTTAAACTCATATTTTGGTTTGAGCAAAATCTTTTCATCTGTAAATTAAATACACTTTTATACACCGACACTTGAAAAATTCCTATGCCTAGTTGGTGTATCATAATGAATTCAATTGCAGCTGAATTTAAGGACTTTTAAATCCATTAAAATTATTTCTGGGACACAGAAGTAAAATACAATATCGAGTAGGGCATCTTAGATATTTTCTTTTGCTTTTGACTTTATTATTCTGGTTTGGTTATGTTTGGAAAAGGAATTGGGATTTTTAGGTTGTCTGTCATATTTTCTTTCCTATAGGTGCGGAATTGCTTCTCTTACGGGATTCGAAGTTTTTTATTGTTAACCTTAAACTGTCTTTAGACCTAACATTTATCTCTAAAAAGTGGATTGTCAAACTACTCTAAAAAGAAACTATAGTGAGCTATTATACTATCAAGTTGCAAGTGTACATATTACAAGAGTAATAGCTCATATTACAATTGAAATAGATCATCATAGATTCTCTTTAGAGTAGTTTGACAAGCAACTTTTTAGAGATTTATGATAAGTGTAAAGACCCCTTTAAGGATTTCTTCTACATTTTCTTGGGTAAATCGGATCTAGTCGTTATTGTTCTATTGTTTTTAATAGTTGTTCCTTTTCTTTAGTTTCCAGATTAAGTTTGGATCGTCTATTCAGATTATTTTATTTTTATTGCGAGGGTGTTTTGCTTCTTCGATGGTTGTGGAGGTTTATTATTTTTTTTTTTTTTAATTTTTTGTATTCCTAGTGCTACTGGAATACCCTTTTACATTAATGCACTAGTCACAAACATAGAGAATATAATAAACGATAAGGCAAAGCTAACTTCGACTGTGCCGAAGTTTTAATACACTTGAAAAACTCTACTCCAACTTATTTAACTGGAAAAATATATATAGGATATAGATTTCAGATATTTAAAATTTTTAAATCATTGATAATTAAAATTTGATACCATAAAAAAAAAGCTTTTCTTAGTAAAACACATTTTCCGACCGATCGGTCCTATGGCAGCTATATGCTATAGTCATTCGATTTTCATAATTTTTTTAAAAATTATGTGAAAGCATATACAACTAATATATACCAAGATTGGGGACGCTACGATAAAAAACAAAAAAGTTTTTCTCACTAGAAGTAGTTTTTTGACCGACCGTTTATATGGCAGCTATATGCTATAGTCATCCGATTTTTATAAATTTTTTCAGAATTGTGCGGAAACATATAAAACAAATATATACTACGATTGGAGACGCTACGATGGAAATCAAAAAAGTTTTTCTCACAAAGACTTATTTTTCGACCGATCGTTCCTATGGCAGCTATATGCTATAGTGATCCGATTTTAATACATTTTTCCAGAATTATGTGGAAGCATATAAAACTAACATATACCAAGGTTAGTGACGCTACGATGGAAAATAAAAAAGTTTTTCTAACTAGAACTAGTTCTTAGACCGATCGTTCCTATGGCAGCTATAAGATATAGTCATCCGATCCGGCCGGTTCCGACATATTAGTTGCGTGCAGTAAAAAGAAGACTCTGTGCCAAATTTCAGCTCGATAGCTTTAAAACTGAGGGACTAGTTCGAGTAGAAACAGACAGACAGACAGACAGACGGACAGACAGACGGACAGACGGACGGACGGACAGACGGAAATGAACTCGGCTCGTCGTCCTGATCAAGAATATATATAGTTTATGTGGTCGGAAATGAATATTTCTATGCGTTACAAACTTCTGGGCAAAATTAATATACACTTTTCAAGTGTATAAAAATGTATCCTACATAGCCAATTACATTTAAAGACATGGCTGGAGCAAGTGAGTTTATGACGTTGTGTGAGGGGCGTATTTGACCCTAAGGCAGAGTATACTGAATAAGCTTTGCTGTGGAAATATATTTAGAGAAAAACCACTCGCATCTGGCTGATCTTTAGTGTGGTGGGGCGGAGGAGAGGGTGTTTTAAATGCCAACTGACTCCAAAATGTTTGTTGCTAGTTCTAAAAACAGTAATGTTTAAATCATTAAACTTTGCACGTATAATTTATTTCATTTGTAAAGCTCTAAAAGAGCAGAAACTTAGCAAGATGTATCTATCCTGTATCTATCTGATAGATACATCTTGAAACTTAGTGTGCACTAACCTGAAAGGCGTGCCGAGTCGCCGGGCGCTTTTAGAGTCGATAGTGATAATGCTTTTTTTTTTTGTTACATTGTTGCAAGTGTGTTATTTGATTTTTGATTTCGGGGTTGAGGTTAATCAATTATATATATATATGTTGTTGATTTTTTTTGATAGGGAGGTTCAATGCAAATTTTTTTTACTATAAAATGCACTGGAACTTTCTAGTTGAGAACAAAATTACTGTGTGATGTATCTAACAGCTTCGGAAACTAATATTTTTACAACCGAAGTTGATTTACTATCACCAGTTCTTATTAACTTACTTTGTGAAGAAGAAATGGCTGTTTATAAAATAAACTGGATTGACAATTAAAAAAAAAATATTTTTTAAATACAACTCGGTGAATGTTGGATTGACTCAGGAGGACGAAGAGATGAAAAAAATGCGGTCCCTTTGGCAAGATTATCCTTTCTTCCAGGAATCACTAGACCATTTTATAAAATATGAAGTGTGTACTATGCTTATGGATGATATTGTAAATGCAGCAGAATCAGATAGTTCTCCTACAAGTTCAACGTCCAATGATACTCGAAGATGGATAGATCCAGAGTATAAATAAACATTAATGGATTCATACTCGAATTGTTCTCAGTATGAAATTTACATTTTGAAACAAGTTCGCAGACAAGGATTGAAATCGTTTCGAAAAAAAATATATGCAATTGTTCAATTTAAATTAAATAGAGTCAAAATATTTAAGTTATAAATTAAAAAAACAGTTTCTTTAAATTTGAACTGTTTGTCATGGATGTAGTAATTATGCAGAAAATAAAAAAAAAAATTTTGAATCATGGATGGATGGATGGATTATTTCCTCAGGATACAAATTATATTTTTTCTTCAATAATAATTGTTAAAATATATGAAAACAATTATGGTTTAAAGAAATTAAAGAATTTAAGTGAAATG
The DNA here is from genome assembly GCA_018904225.1 of Lordiphosa mommai. NCBI lineage: Eukaryota > Metazoa > Arthropoda > Insecta > Diptera > Drosophilidae > Lordiphosa > Lordiphosa mommai. The sequence continues at coordinate 50,447 of JAEIFT010000052.1, read as the reverse complement.
ATTATGAAATGTTTAGATATAATATCTCGATACGAAAATCTAGCTAAACGAGCACAAAATATTAAAATAAATAAATAAAAAAAAAAATATATATACACTGGTCGGCACAATTATTTTGACAAAAAATTTTCATAATATCTTTGAAACAAAAAATCGGAAAATGTTGAAATTCTTATGGCATACTAGTACAGAAGAGAGCTTTCAAAAAAGCATAAGAAGTTCACAGTCGGATGCTTACATAAGAGAATTAAAATAAAAATGTAAAATTTGGTTGGCATAATTATTTTGACAAGATTTGAAAATTGATTTATTCTCGAAAGAGGAGCTAAAATGCTAAATGAGTTATTGCTTCTAAATGCATTTTTCACGCTGAATCCGAATCTGGTTTCAGAGATCCTATATCTTTAATGGATTAGCTGCAAATTGAACCTAAAAAGATATTATGAAAATTTTTTTGTCAAAATAATTGTGCCGACCAGTGTATATATATGTTGATTTTTTTTTGATAGGGAAGTTCAGTGCAAATTTTTTTACTATAAAATGCACTGGAACTTTCTAGTTGAGAACAAAATTACTGTGTGATGTATGTAACAGCTTCGGAAACTAATATTTTTACAACCGAAGTTGATTTACTATCACCAGTTCTTATTAACTTACTTTGCGAAGAAGAAATAGCTGTTTATAAAATAAACTGGATTGACAATAAAAAAAAAAAAAATATTTTTTAAATACAACTCGGTAACGGTTGGATTGACTCAGGAGGACGAAGAGATGGAAAAAATGCTGTCCCTTTGGCAAGATTATCCTTTCTTCCAGGAATCACTAGACCATTTTATAAAATATGAAGTGTGTACTATGCTTATGGATGATATTGTAAATGCAGCAGAATCAGATAGTTCTCCTACAAGTTCAACGTCCAATGATACACGAAGATGAATAGATCCAGAGTATAAATAAACATTAATGGATTGTTGCATTAATGCACTTGTTCAATTTAAATTAAATAGAGTCAAAATATTTAAGTTCTAAATTAAAAAAACAGTTTCTTTAAATTTAAATTGTTTGTCATGGAAGTAGTAATAATGCAGAAAATAAAATTTTTTTTTTTATCATGGATGGATAGATGGATTATTTCCTCAGGATACAAATTATATTTTTTCTTCAATAATTATTGTGGAAATATATGAAAACAATTATGGTTTAAAGAAATTAAAAAATTTAAATGAATTTAATAAATATATAAACAAAGTGATTATGAAATGTTTAGATATAATATCTCGATACGAAAACCTAGCTAAACGAGCACAAAATATTAAAATAAATAATACAAAAAAAAAATATATGTATATATTACAATTTTTTTGGGGGAGAAACAGGGGGTAATTTTGGGTCGAAGACGAATAACAAAAAGAAAAAACGAGAAGGCAAAGCTAACTTCGACTGTGCCGAAGTTCTAATACACTTGAAAAAGATTACTCCAACTGATTTAACCGGTAAAATATATATAGGATATACATAGATATCAAATATTTAAAATTTTTAAATCATTGATAATAAAAATTTGATACCATAAAAAAAAAACTTTTCTTAGTAAAACACATTTTCCGTCCGATCGGTCCAATGGCAGCTATATGCTATAGTCCTCCGATTTTGATAAATTTTTTCGAAATTATGTGAAAGAATATAAAACTAATATATACCAAGATTGGAGACGCTACGATGGAAAACAAAAAAGTTTTTCTCACTAGAAGTAGTTTTTTGACCGTCCGTTTCTATGGCAGCTATATGCTATAGTCATCCGATTTTGATCAATTTTTTCCGAATTGTGGGGAAACATATAAAACTAATATATACTACGATTGGTGACGCTACGATGGAAATCAAAAAAGTTTTTCTCACAAAGACTTATTTTTCGACCGATCGTTCCTATGACAGCTATATGATATAGTCATCCGATCCGGCCGGTTCCGACATATTAGTTGCGTGCAGTAAAAAGAAGATTCTGTGCAAAATTTCAGCTCGATAGCTTTAAAACTGAGGGACTAGTTTGCGTAGAAACAGACAGACAGACGGACAGACGGACAGACAGACAGACAGACAGACAGACAGACAGACAGACAGACAGACAGACGGACAGACGGACAGACGGACGGACGGACGGCAAAAGAACGCAAATGAACTCAGCTCGTCGTCCTGATCAAGAATATATATAGTTTATGGGGTCGGAAATGAATATTTCTAAGCGTTACAAACTTCTGGGCAAAATTAATATACACTTTTCAAGTGTATAAAAAAAGATAAACATCTTTTGATAAAGATAATTTATTTGTTTATTTTATTTTTTGTTTTCATATAGGGTATTCACGACAACTTGCTTATTTGATAACCTATTGAAAAATAATATTTAATCTTCATCTGTCGTGAACACACTTTTGAGTAAATTTCTTGATTATTAAAACTCAATAAATCAGAGCCAACTATATTGAAAAAATTTATGTTACGTAAATTTAAAATATACGAAAAGATAATGGCTTAAAATAATATGTGATTGCATTTTATGTAATTGCAATCGTTAAAAGGTTCTTAAAGAACAAAAAAAAAACGAGAGCGTAAGTTAAAGTCGGCCCTGCTCGACTTTGATATACCCGTTACTCAGGGTAAGGTTGCCAAAATTGTGGGAGATATGAGGAATTTTTCAAATTGCGGGGGCGGGAACTTTTCTATCGTTCATCTGATCGAAAAATGATGTATGGCGGATCGATAGGTAATGATGATTAAAATATATATCTAGAAGGTTCGAACAATCTATTTTCAAAATTGTGGGAGATATGAGGTTTTTTCATATTGCGGGGGCGGGTGGGGGCGTGGCAAAAATTTGAAACAAACTTGATCTGCGTGCAGAAGATACAAGTCTACACTGAGAAAATGGTAGCTCTAGCTCTTTTAGTTCCTGAGATCTAGGTGTTCATACAGACGGATGGACAGACAGACAGACAGACAGACAGACAGACAGACTGACAGACGGACATGTCTATATCGACTCGGCTATTGATGCTGATCAAGAATATATATACTTTATGGGGTCGGAGATGCTTCCTTCTGCTTGTTACATACATTTGCACGAACTTAGTATACCCTTTTTACTCTACGAGTAAGGGGTATAAAAATTTATCATAGACCGACCTTAGCGTAATTTGAACTCAGGTTTTGTTGACTTTCAGTCTCACACCTTAACCTCTACACCATTGTCACCAAGGTCGAAGTGCCAGCTTAGTGTGCTTTATAAAATAGTGGCGCTTTATCATCAAAATATTAAAATTCTGGCACCTAATAGGTGCACACTGTTTGAAGTGTTTACCAACACTGAAATTGAATTTTAACCAGGCAACCACATGACCCAGCTCTAGGCTGGTGATGTCAGCTTATTTTTCGGTAGTAAATTTTGTTGTTGGAGATTTCATTTTTTAACAGGTTATCTATTAAGCAAGTTGTCGTGAATACCCTAATAGTTAACAACTCCATACACATTTCCCACTTAATCAAATTTATCATCTTCATTAAATTGAAATGGAGAATTACTAAGCACTAAGTATGAACTATCATGCTTATGCTTATTTTTAATGTGTTCAGAGTACGCAGATCATCATCAGTCAAAGACATATATTATATATATATATACTCATTCCAAGTTCAGATGTAAATCTTCTTACACGTAGAATTCTGTGTTGTATGTTCTCAACCATATCTTCCAACAATAAAATTGGTTTAGATGTTAGACGAGCAAATTTATTTATTAAATTATTTTGAGAATTTTCCATTAAGAAAAAAAAATAATAAAATTGTTTGTGCTGTTCTGTCTTGAACTTTACAACTTGTTTAAATTTAATTTTTAAAAATGATCCCTCTTTTATATAATTCCCACAAAAGCTTTAAAAGTAGTTTTTAATCTCTCATAATGTAAAATACAAGCACATATATTTACAATTTCAGATTTTTAGCTAGCTCACAATCATACTTATGTAAACCGGATTTAGTTATTGTAGAAAAATGTATATGATTCAATTCACATTTTTTTATTTCTACAATCATTTTTTTTCTATATATTTTTTGTGTATCAATATTTTGCCTTAGCAATATTTGAGCTTCCCTCTTCTAACAATATATTTAAATCATTTGATGTAATCATTTTATTGCAAAAAAAAAACAATTGTGGAAATTGTGTTTGATTGCAATCAGAATATATATATGTAACTGAAATAATTTTTGTTATCAGTTTCTATATGTATATAATGTTCGCTCTTTAAAACGAGAGCGTAAGTTGAAGTCGGCCCTGCCCGACTTCGATATACCCGTTACTCAGGGTTTATTTAAAAATATTTTATTTGATCACCACATGCCCAAATTGTGAGAGATATGAGCTCTTTTCCAAATTGCGGGGGTGGAAACTCTACTATCGTTTATCTGATCGGAAAATCATATATGGCGGATCGATGATTAAAATATATGTCTAGAAGGTTCGAACAATCTATTTTCAAAATTGTGGAAGATATGAGGTTTTTTTCATATTGCGGGGGCGGGAGGGGGCGTGGCAAAAATTTGAAACAAACTTGATCTGCGTGCAGACAAAACAAGTCTACACTGAAAAAATGGTAGCTCTATCTCTTATAGTCGCTGAGATCTAGGTGTTCATACAGACGGACGGACGGACGGACAGACGGACATGTCTATATCCACTCGGCTGTTGATGCTGATCAAGAATATATATACTTTATGGGGTCGGAGATGCTTCCTTCTGCCTGTTACATACATTTGCACGAACTTATTATACCCTTTTTACTCTACGAGTAACGGGTATAAAAATGATGTTAGTGAGCAATGAGATTATATATAAATGCAAATGGTTTTCGTTCCGATTAGTTTAATTACTCATTTATTCTTGGCTAAAGAACATTGGCTTACTGTTTCCAAAATAGAAAAAAAACATTTTTTTAATTAATTTCCTTGAAAAATATAATCAAATTAAACCAACTAATATCATGTTACCTATATTATCGCTTACGGATTTTTCGTTCGAAACTTCGTTTGAAATCGTAAAAGAAGAACGTAAAACGACCATATTCGGTCCCAAAGTAATGTTAACGTTGAACGAATACGTAGTGTTTTTACCTACTCGATATAATAGTTTGGAGGACGACGCCATCGAGGCGTTCTCTTCTGGAAATTATACAATTAAAAAAATACAATTGAATCAAGCTAATTATTCTTTTGAATTTGGCAAATCAACTTAAAAAAGAAAAAATGTAGCGTTTTCTTTCTGAATTCTGTGGGATCGGATATAAAACTAATAGAACATTAAAAAAACATTTGTCAAAAGAACATTATAAAACAACAGCATCAGAAGTAACAGCAACAACATCAGCAGCAGCAGCAGCAACATCGAGCGAAGATAATATAAAAATTTGTATAGTGTGTAATGAACACATTAAAAGTTCAAAATGGTCTCACCATTTACGTACAAATAAACACAAAAAATTAACTGCACAACAAAAAAATGACAATTTAAAATGTACAACTTCTGTTTTTAAAAATAGAATTCAGACATTTATGTTTATAAATAGTAATAAACAAAATTTGGATGTCAAATCATTTTTTAGTACAATTAAATTTCAAGTCATTCAACTTCTTCAAAAAGCTATAAAAGAACACATAAATATTAAATTAAACTGTGAATTATTTTGCGAACATATGATTGTAAACGAAATTAATGATGTTTGTAGAATTGATTTAAAGTCACATGAAACAAAAATGTTGATGTTGACATCATTAATGACAATTGTTGAAATATCTGAAATTTTTTCTAATCAATGTGATGTTTTACTAACGAAAATGAGTGAGTTTCAGATATAGAGATAGCGGTTGGGCGCTAACTGAAATATCACATTTAGAACTTAATATAAATAAATATCAACCATTAAGAGGTCCAAGGTACATTCCCTTAAGCCTATATGACACGATATTAATCTTTTCATTAATTAAATGCGAGTGAACGGTACAGCTATATACGTTTTTGGTTCTGGATTTCTATCGCAAGTACGAACGGTCACACTTGCCACATGTGCCGGCATTTTAATAAATTTATAATTAGCATCAGCAATAGCCATGAAAATTTAATAGTCATCTTTGAAATTAAAATAGTAAGAACCAATTTTTGGCACCGCTCGTATCTTGCAATGTTTGCTTGTACAAATTTTCAATATAAATAGTTTTTTTTTTTTAAATATATATTTTAACACAATATATTGTACAACAAAGTTTGGAAATTCATAAAATTTTAGGCATTCTTTTCCCATTCGATGCTCGTAGATAGAAATGACTTCTTGTCTAACTCTTGAAATGTTGAATTCGAATGGGCGATTGCAACGAGTTCCAACTTTCCCTTCAATTAATGATTTCAAAAGAAGTTTGTATAAAAGAATGTTGTCATTTACTGTAGCCAAATAAAGCAATGTTATTTATGGCCTTTCTGCAGGCCCTATGCAACTACGCATCAGTGTGTTCTGCTTCTGAATATGCGGCTTTTTCCATATTTTAAATCAATTCAAATTAATGTGTAATTTTTGTGTCCTCGTCCATGATCTTCGGCAATAATTTATGAGTGAAGACTGCAGTTAGTTTTCTTATTGTTATTCCACATCTCATTCTTCATTAAAAATAAAGCAAAATACATTAGTCCTAGGTCAGACAAGTAGCAGATAATTATTTAATATATTTTTTTTATTCATTTTGTTTAATAATATGTTTGCCGCATACAACTTCAATACCGCTGAATATAAAAGCAAATTTGCCCCTGTCTTATCCATTTTGAGGGACTTTCTACAAATTAATGACAAAATAATGAGTTTCAAAGTACGATTTAATGCATTAATCTATCTGCCAATGGCAATCGAAATTTGTATATTTTTTTTGGAGATTTTGTTCAAGTTAGTATTTTTCCGATAACCGATAGTAAAGCGTTAATGCGACATTAAAAACCTCATTAATGTTCACATATATTTGTCTCTCTCTCACTCACGCAAAACCAATATCAACTGAAATTAATGCATTATTAATACGTTCAATTAATGTCGTGTCATAAGGCCAATACCGCAGAAAATAGAAACAAAAAAAGCTTGTATTAATGTGCAAAATACTGATGAATATTGTTTTAAATGGGCAATAATATCAGCACTAAATCCAGTTGAGCGAACATCATACAAATGTTCATCATATAGAATTGCAGATATAACAACAGATAGCATTTTGCTTCCCAACAACATGCTTTTAAAATTCGAAAATCTGCAATTTCCACTATCGAAAATAAATATTAAACGATTTGAAGAATTTAATGCTGAGATCAGCATTAATGTTTTTGGTTAACTCAGATAGAAAAATCACATCAAATAAATCTCCTTGTTCTCGAAGACGGACAAAACTTTCGTTACGTTTGGATTAAAAAGCTTGAAAAGTAAGTAGAGTAGATATAAAAAAATAATAAAAAAAAGTAACTAATTACATATATATATTTCATTAACAGGTTAATACACACTCGAATAACGAAGCACTCAGCGAGAATATTTATTTGCAACACTTGTTAACTCCATTTCCATGATGACAAGAAACTGACCAAACATAAAGCCGAATGTAATAAGGTAGTAACACAGATGCCTGCTGAAGGTGATTAGACCATGAAATTTAAAAATTTCAAAAAGCAATTAAATGTTCCATTTTTACCACAAATGGTATATGCTAGTTTGAGTGTAAGTTAACACTTAACTAGTTAATAAGAAATCTTGAGACACCCTAATAAAAATTCACATAATCCTGTTGCACCCTAATATAATCTTGTGTCACCCTAGTGTAGAATTAAGGTTTGACTACGGGATGCTGATGCAGCAATTGACACTTTAGCGGGCTGCGCCCAACTCCATTGGCCAGCAGCGATCGCCTGATTCTTGCGCGTGTGCGCGGCTCGCCGGCTTTGACTTTAAGTTTTAAGTTCAGTTTTGTATTGATATCAGTTGTTAACGCAACAATAAAGATTCATTTGCTCCGACACTTGCCGTAATTAACTTTGTTTTATTGCTGAGCCACAAGGCCATTAATTGGAAGCAGTCACTTCCCAACCTAATCATCAGTTCCATCTAACATCCTTGAAGAGGGATCCTGGAGTTGCAGTTCTCGACTACTATCGAGAACACAGGACGGCCACGGAGTACAATCCTAAGCCGCAACAAACATAACAGCCAGACGGAGGCAGCAGGAAGTAACAGTACTGGAGCCCACCGACCACTGGACTAGTTTAATTTGTATTTTAGAAAGAAATAATATTCAAAATTCATCTAATGTAAGATAAGTTCAAAAACATACTTCATTTGCGTCTACCTGTTATATTAAATGTTCATATGATACAAATTTAGATAAACTTATAATGGTGAAGATGCAGCAACAAATTTTTTTTGAAAATTTAGTTAATAATTGTTTAGTAATTTTTAATTATTATTTGAGTGTATGTATGGCGATGAAATCTTTAACACCTCTACAAATACTTCATCATACAAACACAAAAACATGTTGCATATGCTGTCAGAATATTTTAAATGAAAATGATAAAGTTCGTTCGCCGATGTTTGAATACCCTTCCAGGATCTTAAAGACTCTACCGGCCGTACATTATATCTCGATCAGATAAACGATAAAAAAGTTGCCACCCACGCAGTTTGGACAAAGTCTCATATCTCCCACAATTTTGAAAATAGATTGTTAAAACCTTCTAGACATATATTGAAATCATAATTTCTTATCGACCCACCATACACCGTATCACCATCAGATTAACTATAGTCGAGTCGTAAGCAAATTAAATAATTACGCTAGGCATTTTGTGATTTAATAATATATTTTTAAATAAACCTTTCCCTGAGTAACGGGTATATCGAAGTCGAGCTGTGCCGACTTCAACTTACGCTCTCGTTTTTTGTATCATCAATAAACTTCCAATGCATTTTATATTCTAAAATGGAAATACTTTTTTTTTCTCCTTAATAAAAATTAACATCACGCCATTTGCAGCAATGTAATACAATAACACGTCTTTGTTCTTTTAATAAAGAACAAATCGTTGTATCATCATTGACCCCCTGTCAATTAAAAATAATAAAAAAGGTTGACAAAGCAGTAAACCACAATACCAAAGAAATTTCCTACTGCAACATTTGCATAAAAAAGCATATTCCCTACCCAACGGAACGGCCCCTAGACCCTAGGGTAAAACGCCAGGGCCAGGGCCAAGATCCAAACGACCAGCGCCCAAAACATACACACCATCAATTCTCAGAGATAAGAACGACCATAAATCAAATCCGGCTGTCATCATATCATCTAGCAGGCTCCTAGAGTCGATCCACCCTCATTATCACTACTAAGATAATCAAGATTTTCCACATCATTGCCATTGCAAGAAATTGCCCGATAAGACTTCTTCGGGCATAGGAACTGCGTTTTGTGGAAGCTGTCTACTTAAGGCCGTGGCATGTTTGATTTGCTCACTGGTTCTTAAGTGTGGGCTTTGGAGCTCATCTCGTACTCTTGATCGACCTTATCCCAAATGGTGCGGACTTGGTCACATCGAACTTGAAGCATATCAAGTGTTGCCTCAGTAGTCGAACTTGTTGAAATTCTGGCTTCGAACCGCTGAGAATTGCTTTGAGCTGTTGGGGGCGGGGCGTAATGATATTAACACTCATTTGGAAAATGTATTTCATTTACCATTAATGAATAACAGAGTTTTGGGAATGATAAACTCAAAATGTAATGGAAAGATAGTACTGTGATAGTTTTTTTCAAAAAATAAAAAAGACATGACTAAACTTGACGGTTTCCCCCTGTTTCGGGTCCTAGGAATCGAACTGCATCATTACTTTTTTGAGTTGTAATGATGGTTTCATACTACATTTTTTTTAAGTTTTTTACGAAGTTAAAACTTTTTTTTAAATTCCAATAATATGATATTATAATCTCGTGAAATCCAAATAAATAGATTTAAATGTCCTCTAATCTAATATATTCACAGTTTTTCGATATCATTGCGCATTCAAAAGTTATAGATTAAAATCTAAACAAAATTTAAACTGTTTTAACATAACCCAGTACCTGGGTAAACCATTCTACGAAGCATTAAAATAAAAATGCCCTGGAAGTTTAAAGTTTAAAAATAAATAATAGCGCGATGTACCGCGAGCCTTATATTTTACCATTTGAATTTTATTTTATTATAACCGTTTATTATTGACAACTAAGTGAGTGAGGAGAAGATGACTATTTACACTATTATTAAATGGATTCCGAAAAAAAGAAATATATATAAAAGATAGCCCAGAGAAAATTGGACTGGTGGAGCAGTAGCACGAGCTGAACATAATGCGTTAAATTTGGGCTGAGAATGATTTTTTCCAAGATACCCTTGACGATTTCTTGAAACAAACCGTTTGTAACTTGCTTCAGGTTGAACTGATCGATGATATCATTTTCGTTCGAGATAAGATCCGGTGAGCATGCTTTCCAGTTCAATATATTGACAGAATAGTCCTGTATTAACGCCTTGATTTGTCGATTTCTGCGAAGTCGGATGTTATCCGGCATGAAAACATAGGGCTTTTTCCTATTGTCACCTAGAAATGGTACCAGACTATTTCCTAGTACTCGTATGTAGTCAATACTGTTCGTCCTGGAGCTGGTAAATCCGATCCGAACTATCATGACTATCATGACTGACCCGCCTCGGAAGTTTCTCTTTGTGAAATAAAAGGGATCCTTTCTTATATCGCTCCATTTATGTCGAAAACCCTATGATCCACCGAGCTTAAACCGTTTCTCATCAAGGAAAAATTACCTGTAAGAACATAGCTGGTACGCATATATGCGAGAGAGAAATCCAGTCATGGTAGACACTTTATTCCTTACAATTGCGGAGAGTTGGAAGCAGGACGCTTTCGAATTAGTTGCCTCTTTAATAATGCGTCTTTTGTCGGGCAAACTTAGGACTGCTTTTCTTACAGAATGCCGTTATTTGCCTTAATTTAAAGGACTCTTTAAAAAATTTGCGATAACAGTACGACTGCACTCAGAAAAAAATGGTGTTCTAAATGGCAGAACAAATTTCTTACTTTTATACCCAATCCGTTCTTATTTTTCCGTTCCGTTCTAAACCGACGAACGGTCAGCAATAAAAATTTTTCAGTTCCAATAATAAGACCCGGTGGTTCTTAAACGCGGAACGTCCGGTCTCAATAAAAGCGTTATTACCTTAAGGTGCGTCCTATTTTTCATGATATTTGGCTCACATTCAACCCGGACATTGAAAAAGCAAGAAGTAAGCCCTTTACCTCGTCCCGGAGCAAAGTTGAACGAGTTATTTTATTGAATTTTATTATTAAATTGGATTTTAGAATTTTATTTAGAACAAAAAAAGTCCACCCGAATAGTCTAACTGCAATGTCTGGAATGTGTCTTATAATTATGATAAGATTGCAACCAGTCGAATTTCGGTAGCTTTGACAAATACCAACTTACTAGAATTTTTTACAGCCTATGCTTCTTTGTCTGTTCCTCATTTTTGTGATTGTTAAATTCAAACCTACAAAGATTTGGCGAGGGAAGGTAAACCAATTATTCATGTGTCTTATAATTTTGATAAGGACGTTATGAATAGACATTATATTTTGATTCCATGTATATATTTAAATTTATAAAATGACCTTGACAATCGCCCAAAACCACAATTGAGGTCACACAAAACCACAATTGCGGTCACCCTAAAACCACAAAACCGCAATTGCGGTCACGCAAAACCGCAGCCAAACCGCAGCCAAACTAAAACTCATGATTTTTTGCCCTAAAAGGTGTGCTACGGTTTCGAATAAAAATAATTAAGAGATATATTTATTTTTCAATATAAACGACTTTCAAAGCGTTTATAGCAAATAAATATAAAGAATAAAGAAAAATGAAACTTGCACTTTTCTTTGTCTTTTTATATATACACCAAGCATATTGCTTGGGTATTAATAACACCCATAATACAACAACAACATCAACAACGACAACACCGACAACAACTTTGACACCATTAGAAACAACGGCGCAAAAGGCAACTCCGACAACGACAACAACAGAGGATGAGGAGTCATACGAATACATTGCCTCCATCTCAAGAGACGATGTGTCATCGGAGGCTGGAGCTGGAGGTGATGATGTTGAAATATAAGTTTTAAGGACCCCGGTAATGCCGGAATATATTCCAATTGTTAACAAATTGTTTGTAGCTTCATTAGTTTTATTAATAATATATACTGCACTTGTAACAATTCACTATTTCTTGAATTGTTTTCCAGTAAGTCGCAATAATGATAATAATGTAAACAATTTTGAATTGTATGACATATAAAAATTAAAGAAAACAATGTTATTTTTTATTTTATCTGCATTAAAAAAAATAAAAAAAAATTAAAAGAAAACCAATGTTGTTATTATTTTATTTATGTTAAGAAATAAAAAAGAAAAAACAAAACCAAACTAGTCATGTATAAAACCGTTTGAGTTTTCTGCGGTCTTATCACCACGTACTCTCAGCTCTTATCACCACAAAACCGCAATTGCGGTCACGAGAACAGCAGCCAAAGCAGCTTACAGTTTGCATATGCTTATCACCACATACACAGAAAAAAAAAACTGTGCCATTCGGGCTCAACTCAGCACCAAACGGGCTCAATAATGGGTTGATCCCGGAATGGCTTAAACTGAGCCCTAGTCGGGATACGGGCGACTATATAAAACTATATATAAAAGTTCAAAAAATTTAGAACGCCCCGAGAGAGATCTTTTTTTTCTTATAAATTTGCATATATATTTAATAATTGTATATTTGAATTCACTTAAGACTTCTTTAATTTGAAGCAGGGTTCTCAAAGTACCGAACTAAGTTACGTACTTTCGTTCGGCACACCAAAAGTACTGAACACAGGCATGTACCGTACACATGCAAGTACGGTAAATGCTTTGTAACGTACTGTACTCAAAAATGAAGTACGGTACCTTCATCGTAACGGACCGTCCGAAAAAAAAATGTACTGAACTATTTTGTGTTTAAGGAGGCGAAGTACAAAACGATTTTAGTTTCGGACTCAAACAAAATTCCGTACAAAATTCCGTACTTAGCATGCCGATAGCTGATAAATCAAATAAGTAAATCAAAATACTGTAAAGATATTTATTCAAGTTGAACAAATATATTGGACGACCGTCAAAATACGATTTTAATGGGCTGGTGATTGAGGCAGAAGATACAAAAAGTGTATCTTGCGTTATTTGCAAGAAAAGTCTGGTAAATCTCGCTTCAAACATTAAGCGACATTACAACTGGATTTCAAAGAATATAGACTATGAAGCATCGGATGATGAAAAACCGTGCACCTCAGCGGCTGCGGAAAGCAAATATTTCATTATTTCTCAAATTTCCCATAATGCAAGTTTCAATAGCTCTTTAACTGAAAAAAAACTGGAAGACCTTCAATACGGCGAATGCAGGGGCTTCGAGGAAGATGTATTAAAGTACTGGAAGTATCTTTAACACAAAGAGCCTCAGTTAGCGAAAGTAGCTGAAGTAGCTTTAGCTGTCCCTGCCACTTAGGTGTCTGTCGAACGAGCATTTAATGCCTTACCACATATTTTTACAAAACTGCGAAACAGGCTTAGTGCAGATGTGTTAGAGAACATTTTAATTGTTAAACTTTACTCTAAATTCCTAAAAGATATAATTATTGAATAAACACTTATTACAAACCTCAAATGGAATTATTACGAAAGATGCTTATACTGTCAGGCTCCTGCAAGGGCGTGCACAGTATCGTTAAAGGGAGTTACAAAATAGTGGATTTGGTTTCAGTTTCTTTGCATTTTTAATAGGTTTGTTTTATGGCATTTATCACGATTTATTGATTCGTCAGTCACATTAAAGTGGTTAAAAGCATTCTTTATCCGCTTTTCAATACTTATCGCCATTGGTCATCCATGGTATTTATCGCGGTTCAGTACATTGTAAAGCAACTATGTTCGAACATTTGTGTACTTGAAAAGTAGTTCTTAAGTATTTAAAGTTTTTATAACCATGGAGAACCCTCGGCTGAGATTTGCTCTTGTGCATTGGATTTAGAATGAAATTCAAATTGGCAATAAAATTTGTTTGCATTATTGCAATAATACATCCACAGTTTCTTTTTTTTTTTTTTTTTTGAGCGATATTATGATTCGTCCGTCACAGTAGAGTGATTTAAAATATCTACAAGCAAACGGACTGTAACTGACAAATCCGAGCGGTCCGAAACTAAAATCATTTTGTACTTCGCCTCCTTAACTAAAAAATATTTTGCTCGCACGCGTACTAAACACAAAATAGTTTAGTACTTATTTTTTTCGGACGGTCCGTTACGACGAAGGTACCGAACTTGTGTTTTACGTACAGTACGTAAAAAAAAATGTACAGTACTTGCCAATGTACGGTACTTGCTGTGTTCGGTACTTTTGTTTTGTATGCGAACCCTGATTTGAAGAAACATATATAAATGAACTAATAAGAACTTACTTTAACTTGCCTTGTCTGGGAATCGAACTCGGGACTTCAGGACTGAAGAACGTCTGCGTCTCAGCGCACTCGACCGCGCCGCGCTTGCCAGAGTAGGCACCCAATGACATACAAGAGCGTTTGCTCCAGACGACAAAAGAGAGAAGCCAAGAGCCAATTTGCTGTTGCTCTCAGCTTGTTCGCTCTCTCACTCGACATTTAAGCCCGAATCGGATTAAAAACAATCCCAAACGGGATCAATTACGGATAATCAATCCTAAACGGGCTTAAAATTTCAATCCTTCCGTCGGGATTAAATCAAGCTTTTTCGGCTTAAAAATATCCCGGCATTTTTTTTTCTGCGTACGTCATACATACCTAGCTTACAGTTTACATTAATCAAAAGTGATCATAACCATAAAATGATAAGATGGCCTTGAGCTCGCCCAAAGAAGTTGTTAACCAAAAAAAATTATAAAATGACCTTGACAATCGCCCAAAACCACAATTGAGGTAACACAAAACCACAAAACCACAATTGCGGTCACCCTAAAACCACAAAACCACAATTGCGGTCACGCAAAACCGCAGCTAAACCGCAGCCAAACCGCAGCCAAATTCCATACAAATTCTTGTTTTAGAACATACACAAACACCCTACTGACATTATATTTTGATTCCATGTATATATTTCAAACAAAAAACACATCAGTTATACACTGATGTCCAATGAATTAGCCGAGCCTTTTTTTTTTTTTTTTTGGGGTGGTGGCATGATAACGGCGAAATTATCCACAAAAACTACGAATTTAAGACTTACAATAACAACAACCGTTTTGTTAGTTGTTGTGATTTTAGGGATGTACATTTAATTGGCCGAATTGAACATAAGATAATAAAAACGAAAATTTTAAATCAAAACAACGTTAATACAAGATGCTATTGCGATATTAAAAAATGAGTAGACCCTCCTTTTTTTTAATGAGGTCGCAAATTTATCTGGGCATACTGTAAATTAATAATTTTAACGTAGCTTTCTCAAGGAAATTTCAAGCCCTTATACCTGCCGTTTTTAGCTCTTAAAAGCTAGAATATTGCTTGTTGTTAGCATTAATGCGTTATCCATTTTATCGTCATTTAAAACTAAAATATTTAATATATTATATAAAAAATCGATGTTGTAATTACATCTGCTATTCATGTCGTCATCTAAACATTATTTACTCTGAATATATTCCAAATAAACACAAGGACGAAAATTCAGAAGAAACGCAATATTAACTAGATCGTGTTAAAACAAGTGAAAACTATATAAATACTCTTCAAATTAAAACCTCACAAGCGACTTTGAATAATAGTCACTCACACATAAAAACGACTCTGAAAGAAATATTCAGTTTCCTTAAGAAATTCTCAAATATTTATTGCATTATCAGAGAGTAAAAAAAAGGCACAGATAAAAAGAAAGATGTGCTCCATATAGATAGATTTGATTAAGTTAAACAAATTTCGACTTGCATTAATAAAAAGAGCAAAGTGCAAAAATGATAATTTTAACAATAATAAAAGAAAACAACGTATAAACTTATTGTTAATATTTTGAAAGTAATTTTAACGTCATTTTAAAATGTTGTGATGTTAATCACATAACTCATACACTGTTTATTCAATAATCATTAGTTTAATGAGTTTTTTGTTTTCTAATCAATATACAAATTGCTCTCATGTAACAATGTAGTTGAAGCATTTGCTTTTATCATTTTAATAAAAATTCACTCCGCAAAAAAAGTCCTTGACTTTTTATTCTAAGCTGCATATTTTAAATTTTTTCCACCTATCCCACAGCAATTTAAAAAAGGGCATATCTTTTTTTATCATAACCTTCTTGATATACGTATTAATCAACATTATCTATAGATTATAATTTTTCAATTTTTGTCATGAAAAAGAGGAAACCGAATATCTCTCACAATTTTGAAGATTGTTTAAACCTTCTACACATATATATTAGCATTATTACTTATTGATTCACGATACACCGTTTTCAAATCAGCTGAACGATACTCCAGTGATAAGCAAAACAAATAATAACGCTGGGCAGTACCGACCGAAACATCTTTTTTTTTTGCATTTTTCTGTGGTAAAAACTATAAATATTTCCGCATAATAGTCGTACATAAATATGCGAGGTTTGCATTTAAAAATTGAACTTTTGCTTTATTCCTTTCTCATAGTTATAAATATCCCGAGTTTAACTATGAATGTCTTTAGACAATAAAAAGACCCAGTATTATGCAAAAAAAATTTACCGGCCAATATTATACCAATTGGTTTTTAATAACTAATTAAATACAAGCCAATTAGTTTTCTAAAAAATAATTATATTAGAGCACGTTCTGAAAGCGGCTCTATGCCTTTGATTAGTCCCCCCTTGCTTAAGTTTTGGCGAAGTGTAAGTATTTAAAAACATGAAACAAAAAAAGGGTATCAATATAGCACGGTATTTCAGCCAAATCTACTATAATTACAAAAAAATTTGAAATTTTGATAAAATGGGTATTTTTGGAAAATTGCCTATAGCATCCACGCAGTGTAACCAATATTACCATGATATGATCCAAAATATTTCAAATAGTCGTAGCAATCGCTATATGATTAAAAAAATTATACAACTATTTTTGAATCACACCGAATTTTCCATTTTAAATTAAGTATTTTTAATTTGTTTTTCGATGAAATCCAATGAAATTATAATGTAAAACTAATGTGTTGGGACATTTTATGTCTTTCATCTAAAGAATGGATATCGTAAATTGGATTATTGGTTTAGATGTTATGACAGTTTATGGATACCTCTTCCTCATCGAAAAATCAGATCTTGACATCAGCGTCGTAAGCCCAGTTATTTCCCCAACAGCGCTTATCAAGTAAGCTCAGCCTCAAGGTCAAATTTGCCACACAAACCATCACAAACTTCGATGGAGCAAAACACACCCGCAAAGTCCCTACAAATCACACAGAACTGAACTGATAAAAAATTACACCACAATTTGTCTAAAAATCTTAAATTTTTTTCATAAAATGGTACGTTACGTTACACCTAGCCTTACTTGTTGGTCAGAGTGGTAAGATGTGATAAAAAATGTTCTTTCTTTTAATTTTAGTTCAGTTGAAAAAATAAGATTTTTTGAATAATAAAAATCACCACAATTAATAAACTTTTGATAATTTAAGATTGGTTTTTAAATTTCATTTCATTATTTGAGTTTTTTCAAAATAATTTCTGTTTGTTATGCTTTTGTTTTTTTTTTTCTATTTTGATTTTCTACACTTATTCACCTTGCAAAAACTTATTTGTTGTCTTTGGATAAAAAAAAAATGATTTTATAAATCTTTTATAATATTTTCTCTGGCCTTTTTGGCTTGCGTTAAAATTTATGCCACTTTCTATTCTTGCTGGGATTTTGATTTGGATTAGCACGCTTAAAATTAACTTACATTAAAAATGTTAATGTGGCCGGGCAGTCCGGATTTTAAACTGCAGCATTTAAAAACTGCAGCTCCTACTTTGTAGGAGTATCCTAGGGGCGGACCATTCTATGATTTATGGCCCACCTTTGGGCGGAATACATTTTAAGTTAATCATTCAAAATATTTGGAGCGTGTTGTCCTTCGATTTGTAAATACCGAGGAACTTAAGATCGGGTTGTCCTTCCAGTAGCACCCGCAGTCGGCAGATAATTTTCGAAGTAGTAGAAATAACAATCAAACAAATACTTTCATTTGGCTGAGAGTACAACCGATTTGAATCAAATGCTTTTAAATACTAATTCAAAGTACTCCAAGCGTGTATTCGAGAACTGAGGCTGCGGAGACTACTACGACGCGTCGCGACGTTGACGTTGACGTCTAGGTTGGCTGGGGTGACGAATACAAAGATTTCGTTTCAGCTGCATTGGGTTGAGCTGGTTTGTTATCAGCTTGGATGCGCGAGTTACGTATGCCACATGCACCGATCCAACTGCTGGCGCAACAAAACCATTCCGGGTCAATAACGTTAACCTGAGTGCAAATGAATTGCACTAGATCCGGCGCATGTTGCTATATCAGCAACTATCAAAATCAGCAGCAACGATTAGCAACAATGTTAACATACCAAGAATTAAAGCGACAACAATTATAACAGAAACCAACAACAACATGCTTGATTGAATTGATTGTAAAATTCGATTATTTATTTTCGAAACAAGACTATTTTTTATATATTGTTGTAGTATCCGAAATATTTATAATGTATTACATTGTTTTATTTGTCAGTTAAATCAGTTATCAGTTTCACATTTTTTAAATGATTATTCTTTTTATTTTGTGAACAAAATGTTAAGTCCTTATGATAATCATGTAATATTTTTGGATATTCAAAATCTACTTTTAAAATATAGCCATTTGTGAATCATCTTTGACACTATTAAAATTAAAATTTTGAATATCTTTACACATGTAAAATTCGTATATGGAATATATTGTGACATAGCAAATCCATTCAAATTACACTGTGATAGTTTTTTTCAAAAAATAAAAAAGACATGACCGAACTCAACGGTTTCCCCCTATTTCGGGTCCTAGGAATCGAACTGCATCATTACTTTTTTGAGTTGTAATAATGGTTTCATACGAAATTTTTTAAGTTTTTTACGAAATTACCATTTTTTTGTAAATTCCAATGATATGATAGATTATTCTTGAAAAATTTAAATAAATAGTTTTAAATGTCCTCCAATTTACTACATTTACAGTTTTTCGTTATCATTGCACATTCAAAAGTTATAGATTAAAATCTAAAAAACGAGAAGGCAAAGCTAACTTCGACTGTGCCGAAGTTTTAATACACTTGAAACAGTTTACTCCAACTGATTTAACCGGTAAAATATATATAGGATATAGATATCAGATATTTAAAAATTTTAAACCATTGATAATTGAAATTTGATACCATAAAAAAACTTTTCTTGGTAAAACACATTTTCCGGACGATCGGTCCTATGGCAGCTATATGTTATAGTCATCCGATTTTGATAAATTTTTTCGTAATTATGTGAAAGCATATAAAACTAATATATACCAAGATTGGGGACGCTACGATGGAAAACAGAAAAGTTTTTCCTACTAGAAGTAGTTTTTTGATTGATTGACTATATCATATAGCTGCCATAGCAATGATCGGTTTAAGAACTAGTTCTAGTTTGAAAAACTTTTTTGTTTTCTATCGTAGCGTACCAATCTTGGTATATGTAAGATTTATATGCTTCCACATAATTCTGGAAAAATGTATCAAAATCGTATCACTATAGCATATAGCTGCCATAGAAACGGTCGGTCAAAAAACAACTTCTAGTGAGAAAAACTTTTTTGTTTTCTATCGTAGCGTCCCCAATCTTGGTATATATTAGTTTTATATGAAAAAAATTAACAAAATCGGATGTCTATAGCATATAGCTGCAATAGGACCGATCGGTCGGAAAAAGTGATTTACTCAGAAAAGTTTTTTTTTATGGTATCAAATTTTTATTATCAATGAATGAAAAATTTTAAATATCTGATATCTATATCCTATATATATTTTACCAGGTAAATTAGTAGGAGTAAACTTTTTTAGTGTATTAAACGTTAAATACGTTTACGAGTTATCTTTTTTTTTTAGATTTTCGGTAGATACCCTTACATTAAAAGCCATATCTCTAGTAAGAAACTTCAGGTGGAGTCAAGCAAGGTATTAAGCCAATGGGGTATGCAATTTTTAATAATCTGGTTAAAGATCATTTTCCAATCGATTTAGTAGTTTGAATGCTACAAGCAAAAATATTTCGAAAAAAAAATGTTTATTTTCTTAAAAACGTGAACAATTTAATACCCTAAAATTTGTAAGTGGTTGAAAATTAAAATCAAAAATTTTGGTTTCTTTTACTCTTAAAAATAGCACTATTACGAACAAAACGAGAAGGCAAAGCTAACTTCGACTGTGCCGAAGTTTTAATACACTTGAAAAACTTTATATAGAGGATATAGATATCAGATATTTTAAATTTTTAAATCATTGATAACAAAAATTGATACCATAAAACAAAACTTTTCTTAGTAAAGCACATTTTTCGACCGATCGGTCCTATGGCAAGTATATGCTATAGTCCTCCGATTTTGATAAAATCTTCCAGAATTGTGTTAACGCATATAAAACTAATATATACCAAGATTGGTGACGCTACGATGAAAAATAAAAAAGTTTTTCCCACTAGAACTAGTTTTTTGACCGACCGTTTATATGGCAGCTATATGCTATATTCATCCGATTTTAATAAATTTTTCCAAAAATATGTAAAAACATCGAAAACTAATATATACCAAGATTGGTGACGCTACAATAGAAAATAAAAAAGTTTTTCTCACTAAGACTTATTTTCCGACCGATCGTTCCTATGGCAGCTATAAGATATAGTCATCCGATCCGGCCGGTTCCGACATATTAGTTGCGTGCAGCAAAAAGAAGACTCTGTGCAAAATTTCAGCTCGATAGCTTTAAAACTGAGAGACAGACAGACGGACGGACGGACAAGCGGAAATGAACTCGGCTCGTCGTCCTGATCAAGAATATATATAGTTTATGGGGTCGGAAATGAGTATTTCTATGCGTTACAAACTTCTGGGCAAAATTAATATACACTTTTCAAGTGTATAATAATGTGTTGATAACGAAAATCTGTGGATAAATAGCGAAGTTGTCAGCAATTGTGATTACGAACTAATAGTCAAATTTAATTTAATTTAACTTTTAATACACTTGAAAAACTTAACTCCAACTGATTTAACCGGTAAAATATATAAAGGATATAGATATCAGATATTTAAAATTTTTAAGTCATTGATAATAATAATTTGATACCATAAAAAAAAACTTTTCTTAGTCTTACGACCGATCGGTCCTATGGCAGCTATATGCTATAGTCATCCGATTTTAATAAATTTTTTAAAAATTATGTGAAAGCATATAAAACTAATACAGGGTGGCCCATATTCGACGGACCCATGTTTTTTTTAAAAAAATCAAAGAAAAAAATAAAAATTTGGCGGTTGGCAATCTTAATCATTAAATTTGTTCCAAGTAGATTTGTTTACATCAATTTTTGAATATGATAGAAAAGAAAAGAAAAGTTTTTTTTTTATGGTATCAAATTTTTATTATCAATGAATGAAAAATTTTAAATATCTGATATCTATATCCTATATATATTTTACCAGGTAAATTAGTAGGAGTAAACTTTTTAGTGTATTAAACGTTAAATACGTTTACGAGTTATCATTTTTTTTAGTTTTTCGGTAGATACCCTTACATTAAAAGCCATATCTCTAGTAAGAAACTTCAGGTGGAGTCAAGCAAGGTATTAAGCCAATGGGGTATGCAATTTTTAATAATCTGGTTAAAGATCATTTTCCAATCGATTTAGTAGTTTGAATGCTACAAGCAAAAATATTTCGAAAAAAAATGTTTATTTTCTTAAAAACGTGAACAATTTAATACCCTAAAATTTGTAAGTGGTTGAAAATTAAAATCAAAAATTTTGGTTTCTTTTACTATTAAAAATAGCACTATTACGAACAAAACGAGAAGGCAAAGCTAACTTCGACTGTGCCGAAGTTTTAATACACTTGAAAAACTTTATATAGAGGATATAGATATCAGATATTTTAAATTTTTAAATCATTGATAACAAAAATTGATACCATAAAACAAAACTTTTCTTAGTAAAGCACATTTTTCGACCGATCGGTCCTATGGCAAGTATATGCTATAGTCCTCCGATTTTGATAAAATCTTCCAGAATTGTGTTAACGCATATAAAACTAATATATACCAAGATTGGTGACGCTACGATGAAAAATAAAAAAGTTTTTCCCACTAGAACTAGTTTTTTGACCGACCGTTTATATGGCAGCTATATGCTATATTCATCCGATTTTAATAAATTTTTCCAAAAATATGTAAAAACATCGAAAACTAATATATACCAAGATTGGTGACGCTACAATAGAAAATAAAAAAGTTTTTCTCACTAAGACTTATTTTCCGACCGATCGTTCCTATGGCAGCTATAAGATATAGTCATCCGATCCGGCCGGTTCCGACATATTAGTTGCGTGCAGCAAAAAGAAGACTCTGTGCAAAATTTCAGCTCGATAGCTTTAAAACTGAGAGACAGACAGACGGACGGACGGACAAGCGGAAATGAACTCGGCTCGTCGTCCTGATCAAGAATATATATAGTTTATGGGGTCGGAAATGAGTATTTCTATGCGTTACAAACTTCTGGGCAAAATTAATATACACTTTTCAAGTGTATAATAATGTGTTGATAACGAAAATCTGTGGATAAATAGCGAAGTTGTCAGCAATTGTGATTACGAACTAATAGTCAAATTTAATTTAATTTAACTTTTAATACACTTGAAAAACTTAACTCCAACTGATTTAACCGGTAAAATATATAAAGGATATAGATATCAGATATTTAAAATTTTTAAGTCATTGATAATAATAATTTGATACCATAAAAAAAAACTTTTCTTAGTCTTACGACCGATCGGTCCTATGGCAGCTATATGCTATAGTCATCCGATTTTAATAAATTTTTTAAAAATTATGTGAAAGCATATAAAACTAATACAGGGTGGCCCATATTCGACGGACCCATGTTTTTTTTAAAAAAATCAAAGAAAAAAATAAAAATTTGGCGGTTGGCAATCTTAATCATTAAATTTGTTCCAAGTAGATTTGTTTACATCAATTTTTGAATATGATATCTCTCAAATGGCCGCCTCTGGCGTTGATGGCGTATTGTGCCCTTTTTGCAGCATTTTCCATCGATTTCGCCAACATTTCGGCCGGAATAGCGGCTATTTCTTCACGAATGTTGTCCTTGAGCTCTTCTACGGTCCTTGGCTTGTTAACGTAAACCTTTCACTTCAAATATCTCCACAAGAAGAAGTCAGGCGGCGTCAAATCGGGCGAACGCGGTGGCCAGTCCAAATCACCACTTTTCGACATCAAACGGCCCGGAAACAATTTCTTCAGAAAATCGATTGTGTGCGGTGGAGCGCCGTCTTGTTGAAACCAGAACTGCCTCATACGCTTTCGACGAATAATTGGCATCACAAAATTGGTCATCATGTCGCGATAACGCTCCTGGTTGATGGTAACAGCATGGCCATTTTCATTTTGGAAGAAAAACGGCCCAATGACCGTTTTCGCACTAACGCCGCACCAAACTGTGACAACAATTACTTTAGGAGAAATGTAATTACAAAATTAATAATATATATATGTCCGTCTAATTCAATGCTATCAATTCATCGTAGCGTTACCAAACTTAGTATTTATAAGTTTTATATAATTCCACACAATCATGATAAAAATTTTCATAATCGAATGACTATAGCGAATAGCTGCCATAGGAATTTTTTAATAATAAACAAAAACTGCAGGGTATTTCTTAAACTTATTGTTGTCCCACTATCATATTTACACATTTTATAGAAAACTAGCATATAACCCGGCGAGCTTCGCTTCGCCACCATCAGTATAGCCGCCAAAATGATGAAAAAACGAGAAGGCAAAGCTAACTTCGTCTGCGCCGAAGTTTTAATACACTTGAAAAACTTTACTCCAACTGATTTAACTGGAAAAATATATATAGGATAAAGATATCAGATATTCAAAATTTTTAAATCATTGATAATAAAAATTTGATACCATAAAAAAAAACTTTTCTTAGTAAAACACATTTTCCGACCGATCGTTCCTATGGCAGCTATATGCTATAGTCATCCGATTTTGATAATTTTTTTCAAAATTATGTGAAAGCATATAAAACTAATATATACCAAGATTGGGGACGCTACGATAGAAAACAAAAAAGTTTTTCTCACTAGAAGCAGTTTTTGACCGACCGTTTATATGGCAGCTATATGCTATAGTCATCCGATTTCGATAAATTTTTTCAAAAATGTGTGGAAACATATAAAACAAATATATACTACGATTGGAAACGCTACGATGGAAATCAAAAAAGTTTTACTCACAAAGACTTATTTTTCGACCGATCGTTCCTATGGCAGCTATATGCTATAGTGATCCGATTTTAATACATTTTTCCAGAATTATGTGGAAGCATATAAAACTAACATATGCCAAGATTAGTGACGCTACGATGGAAAACAAAAAAGTTTTTCTAACTAGAACTAGTTCTTGGACCGATCGTTCCTATGGCAGCTATATGATATAGTCATCCGATCCGGCCAGTTCCGACATATTAGTTGCGTGCAGTAAAAAGAAGACTCTGTGCAAAATTTCAGCTCGATAGCTTTAAAACTGAGAGACTAGTTCGCGTAGAAACAGACAGACGGACAGACGGACAGACAGACGGACAGACGGACGGACGGACAAGCGGAAATAAACTCGGCTCGTCGTCCTGATCAAGAATATATATAGTTTATGGGGTCGGAAATGAATATTTCTATGCGTTACAAACTTCTGGCCAAAATTAATATACACTTTTCAAGTGTATAACGAGAAGGCAAAGCTAACTTCGACTGTGCTGAAGTTTTAATACACTTGAAAAACTTTACTCCAACTTATTTAATCGATGAAATATATATAGGATATAGATATCAGATATTTAAAATTTTTAAATCATTGATAATAAAAATTTGATACCATAAAAAAAACTTTACATAGTAAACACTCATTTTCCAACCGATCGGTCCTATGGCAGCTATATGCTATAGTCATCCGATTTTGATCAATTTTTTCAAAATTATGTAAAAGCATATAAAACTAATATATACCAAGATTGGGGACGCTACGATAGAAAACAAAAATGTTTTTCTCACTAGAACTAGTTTTTTGACCGACCGTTTCTATGGCAGCTATATGCTATAGTCATCCGATTTTGATACATTTTTCCAGAATTATGTGGAAACATATAAAACTAACACATACCAAAATTAATGACGCTACGATGGAAAACAAAAAAGTTTTTCTCACTAACACTTGTTTTCCGATCGATCGTTCCTATGGCAGCTATATGATATAGTCATCCGATCCGGCCGGTTCCGACATAGTTGCGTGCAGTAAAAAGAAGATTCTGTGCAAAATTTCAGCTCGATAGCTTTAAAACTGAGGGACTAGTTCGCGTAGAAACAGACAGACAGACGGTCGGACGGACAGACGGAATTGAACTCAGCTCGTCGTCCTGATCAAGAATATATATTGTTTATGTGGTTTGAAATGAATATTTCTATGCGTTACAAACTTCTGGGCAAAATTAATATACACTTTTCAAGTGTATAAAAAACGTTTGGCAATGATTCCACCCCCGCCCCCCATTTTCCGACTTTCAGAAATGAGAAAATTATTTTCCACATATTTGGCCCATTGAGCGTACAAACCCTGAAACCACCCCCGGCACCCATTATCCGACCTTGAGGGTGAGTATGCGCAAAGCTAAAAACTTTATCTTATTTAATTGGCCCATAGAGCTTTCAAACCAAATTTTACACATATCGGCTAAAAATCCACCCCCGCACCCATATTCCGACCTTTGCAGTGAACTTCCCGAAATTAAAAAACACGTGTTTTCATTTATTCTGACCCTAGAGCTTACAAAACGAATTTTATTCAGATCGGCTCACAAATAGCTATTATCACTGAACCGAAATACGCCCACCATTATTCTTGCCTGTGGGCGGAAATTCCACCACCGAGAAATCAAATGTCAAATTATTTTCTACAATGTGTTCACAATCCGATTTTGAAGCCAATCGGATTACAAATAGGTTTTACCATATTGAATTTTCCAGGCATTTCCCCACTCTTGGGGCGAATTTTCCAACATCGGAAAATTTCATGTCAACTTATTTTGTATACTATCGCCACAAACCGAGTTTAAAGTCAATCGGATGAAAAATAGTGTTTTCCATATAGAATTTTCCGGCCATTTTCCTTGTGGGTGGATTTTCCACAATCGAAAAATCACATGTCTAATTATTTTGCATACTATGCTTGCAAACCGAATTTGAAGTAAATCGGATGAAAAATAGATTTTTCCATATGGAATTTTCCGGAAATTTTCCCGACTTTTCGGGCAGATTTTCCATTATTTGAAAATCTCATGTCCAATTATTTTGCATAGTATCCTCACAAACCGAGTTTGAAGTAAATCGGATAAAAAATAGTTTTTTCCATATAGAATTTTCCTTGCATTTCCCGACTTTTCGGGCGGATTTTCCAAAATCAGAAAATCTTATGTCTAATTATTTTGCATACTATCCTTACAAACCGAGTTTTAAGCCAATCGGATCAAAAATAGTTTTTCATATAGAATTTTCCGGGTATTTTCTTTGTGGGCGGATTTTCCAACATTTGAAAATTTCATGTCCAATTACTTAGCATACTATCCTTACAAACCGAGTTTGAAGCTAATCGGATGAAAAATAGTTTTTTTTTCCTTATGGAATTTTCCGGGAATTTCCCGACTTTTCGGGCGGATTTTCAATCATCGGAAAATCTCAAGACTAATTATTCTGCTTACCAACCTCACAAACCGAGTTTAAAGTCAATCGGATGAAAAATAGTTTTTTCCATCAAGAATTTTCCGGCCATTTTCCTTGTGGGCGGATTTTCCGAAATCTGGGAAACAGGTGTCCAATTATTTCGCTTACTTTACTTACAAACCAAATTTCAGGTCAATCGGATGAAAAAGAAAATTTTCCCCATTGTAGCTTTTCCGCGAGTTTTCCACCCCTTAATGGTGGAATTTTCCAAAACCCCGCCTTAGTGCTCACTTTCAACTCATAAGGAAACTTCTGTGAAAATTTCAGGTTTCTATCTCTTACCGTTCAGGCTCTGCGTTGATTGCCAATCAGTGAATCAGTCAGTCAGTGAATCAGTGAGGACAAACTCTTTTATATGTAGAGAGTTAAGGGGTTATATACCTTCTTTGTCGAAGAAAAAGAGGAAAGTTTGGATTTTTTTTAGGTATGTAGCAATTATTTCATTACACGAATGTTTTAATTTTTTGATAGTACACTTTATTAACAATGTTTGTGCAAAATTTCGTGGAAAAATATTAAATAGTTTTTAAGGGGTGCCTGTTTCCCTTAGAGGCCTTTTTTTGAAGAGCCTTGCGGTGATACTTCCCCAGGTCGAACAGGTCAACTGAAACCATAAAAGTAAACAAATTTCATTAGTTTAGTGTAATTCCTTGTGCTTGAACGATCGTTTTTAAGATTTTTTTTTGTGCATACGGGAACGTTTTATGCTAAAAATGAACTTTTTGGTCGCTAGAAATTTCACTAAAAAATTCATTTCGGCGACAAAAAAGTTTGTGCGTGAAAAGTCGATCGTTCAAGCACAGAAAAATTTTATTACCAACATTTAAAAAAAATTTGAAGAAAATCGGTTCAGTAGTTTTCCGCCAATCCATATCACCGCAAAGTCATTTTTTAAGAAACACCATTTCACACTCGGCTTGGGGCCGGGACGGAGCGCGCGGCAAAAAGCGCTGTAACTTTTTATACACTTGAAAAGTGTATATTAATTTTGCCTAGAAGTTTGTAACGCATAGAAATATTCATTTCCGACCCCATAAACTATATATATTCTTGATCATCTGTCCGTCTGTCTGTTTCTACGCGAACTAGTCTCTCAGTTTTGAAGCTATCGAGCTGAAATTTTGCACAGAGTCTTCTTTTTACTGCACGCAACTAATATGTCGGAACCGGCCGGATCAGATGACTATATCATATAGCTGCCATAGGAACGATCGGTCTAAGAACTAGTTCTAGTTAGAAAAACTTTTTTGTTTTCCATCGTAGCGTCACTAATCTTGGTATATGTTAGTTTTATATGCTTCCACATAATTCTGGAAAAATGTATTAAAATCGGATCACTATAGCATACAGCTGCCATAGGACCGATCGATCGAAAAATAAGTCTTTGTGAGAAAAACTTTTTTGATTTCCATCGTAGCGTTTCCAATCGTAGTATATATTTGTTTTATATGTTTCCACACATTTCTGAAAAAAATTTATCAAAATCGGATGACTATAGCATATAGCTGCCATATAAACGGTCGGTCAAAAAACTACTTTTAGTGAGAAAAACTCTTTTGTTTTCTATCGTAGCGTCCCCAATCTTGGTATATATTAATTTTATATGCTTTCACATAATTTTGAAAAAATTATCAAAATCGGATGACTATAGCATATAGCTGCCATAGGACCGATCGGTCGGAAAATGTGTTTTACTAAGAAAAGTTTTTTTTATGGTATCAAATTTTTATTATCAATGATTTAAAAATTATGAATATCTGATATCTTTGTCCTATATATATTTTTCCAGTTAAATCAGTTGGAGTAAAGTTTTTCAAGTGTATTAAAACTTCGGCGCAGACGAAGTTAGCTTTGCCTTCTCGTTTTCTACTGCTCAAATCTTTATGAAAATTTGGGAAAATGTTCTCAAGGAGTTGTTCTTCAAGATAAAGCAATAAAAAATTTTTTCGATTTTTTGAAAATGAAAAAGGTACATAACCCCTTAACCGAAGCTTTTCAAAAAAAACAAGTAAGAAAGTCGGTCAAGCCCGACTGTAATATACTCTGTACCTGTTTGTACGAAACTAATAACTTTAAAGTGTGAGGTTTTTTCAAAATCTGAGGGTGGCAACTCTTTCAACCATCGTTCATCTGGTTGAAAAACGATGTATGGGGGCTAGTACCTAGTACAAACCCGTAAAATTATAAAATTTGTATATAATTTCCTATTAACAAAAACGTATCTATATTAGTCACGCGGGAATCACGCGTGATTTCTGACCGCAGGCCATCTCAATTATATCGCTCCACTCATAGCAAGGTCCAATTGGGAAATTACCAGTTAGCTATTGCCTTCTCGCTCTCTCTTTCTCGTAAGTTCTACCAATGGCAACGGTGTTGTTGTTGGCGTTGGTTTTTATTTTCTTTTACATATAGCTCTAATATCGTTCATCTGATCGAAAAATGATGTATGGCGGGTCGATTCAAAATAAGTAGTAGAATATATGTCTAGAATGTTCGAACTATCTATCTTGAAAATTGTGGGAGTTATTTCGTTTTTTTAAATTTGCGGGGAGGCAGGGGGCGTGGCAAAAATCAAAACTAAACTTGATCTGCCTGCAAGTATAAGAAATATATGTTCCATACACTTCAAACCTCTATCTCTTACCATCTCTGAGATCTCTTCGTTCATACGGACAGACGGACAGACAGACGGACAGACGGACAGACGGACAGACGGACATGGCTATATCGACTCGGCTGTTGATGCTGATCAAGAATATATATACTTTATGGGGTCGGAGATGCTTCCTTCTGGCTGTTATATACATTTGCACAAACCCAATATACTCTGTGTACCTTCGGTACAGAGTATAAAAAGTTTTGTTTTAAAAATACCCATTTGGGTCAAAATTTAAAAATAACGGATAATTTTGAAAAATAGGGGGTGAATTTTAATTTTTTTTATTTTTGTTATCATTTCAAAAAGTACATGACAAATGCTTTAAAATGACATATTTACAATTTAAAATCGGTAACGTTTATTATACACTTGAAAAGTGTATATTAATTTTGCCCAAAAGTTTGTAACGCATAGAAATATTCATTTCCGACCCCATAAACTATATATATTCTTGATCAGGACGACGAGCTGAGTTCATTTCCGCTTGTCCGTCCGTCCGTCTGTCTGTCCGTCTGTCTGTCTGTCCGTCTGTCTGTTTCTACGCGAACTAGTCTCTCAGTTTTAAAGCTATCGAGCTGAAATTTTGCACAGAGTCTTCTTTTTACTGCACGCAACTAATATGTCGGAACCGGCCGGATCTGATGACTATATCATATAGCTGCCATAGGAACAATCGGTCTAAGAACTAGTTCTAGTTAGAAAAACTTTTTTGTTTTCCATCGTAGCGTCACTAATCTTGGTCTATGTTAGTTTTATATGCTTCCACATAATTCTGGAAAAATGTATCAAAATCGGACCACTATAGCATATAGCTGCCATAGGAACGATCGGTCGTAAAATAAGTCTTTGTGAGAAAAACTTTTTTGATTTCCATCGTAGCGTCTCCAATCGTAGTATATATTTGTTTCATATGTTTCCACACAATTCTGAAAAAATGTATCAAAATCGGATGACTATAGCATATAATTGCCATATAAACTGTCGGTCAAAAAACTACTTCTAGTGAGAAAAATTTTTTTGTTTTTTATCGTAGCGTCCCCAATCTTGGTACATATTAGTTTTATAAGCTTTCACATAATTTTGAAAAAAATTATAAAAATTGGATGACTATAGCATATAGCTGCCATAGGACCGATCGGTCGGAAAATGTGTTTTACTAAGAAAAGATTTTTTTATGGTGTCAAATTTTTATTATCAATGATTTAAAATTTTTTAAATATCTGATATCTAACTTCGGCACAGTCGAAGTTAGCTTTGCCTTCTCGTTTTTTTTTTTGATGAATACGTTTCGCAGTAACCCTTCACGAGTTTTGTCCGTCTTACTTAACCAATAAATACGTATCAAAGTTGCTCTTTCACAAATTTTGTCCGTCCGTCCGTTCATTCAATCCGTTCCGTCTGTTCAGATTAGAAATCCTATAATTTGTGCTGTATGTGGATTAGGCCTCCTGGGGAAACCACAGTTTAAAAAAATAGAAGGCTAACGATGTTTTAAATACCCTTGCTGTTTTCGAAAGTCACTACCATTGATAACAAAAAAGGTTTTCTCACTACAATTAGTTTTTTGACCGACCGTTTATATGGCAGCTATATGCTATAGTCATCCGATTTTGATAAATTTTTCCAGAATTATGTGAAGGGGTATAAAACTAATATATTCCACGATTGGTGAAGCTTCGATGGAAAACAAACAAGTTTTTCTCACTAGAACTAGTTTTTTTACTGACCGTTTATATGGCAGCTATATGCTATAGTCATCCGATTTTGATAAATTTTTCCAGAATTGTGTGAAGGGGTATAAAACTAATATATACCAAGTTTGGTGACGATTCAATAGAAAACAATAAAGTTTTTCTCACTAGAACTAGTTTTTTTACTGACCGTTTATATGGCAGCTATATGCTATAGTCATCCGATTTTGATAAATTTTCAATAGAAAACAAAAAAGTTTTTCTCACTAGAACTAGTTTATGGACCGATCGTTCTTATGGCAGCTATATGATATAGTCATCCGATCCGGCCGATTCCGACAAATGTGCAGCCTATGTGTATTTAAAGACTTTTTGCAAAGTTTGGTCAAGATAGCTCTAAAACTGAGGGAGGAGATAGCATAGAAACAGACGGACGGACAGACGGACATGGCTATATAGACTCAGCTCGTCATGCTGATCAAGAATATATATAGTTTATGGGGTCGAAGATGCTTCCTTCTATGCGTTACAAACATCGTGACAATTTTAATATACCCTCTGCAAGGGTATAAAAAAACGCGACTTGAACTTTTCCAAATTGGTGGTGTGGAAAAAAGTTGGAAAAATTCCGAAAAAAGAAAAATTATTTGTCTGTCCTGTCACAGCTGTGTGATTGAGCGAATGTCCGAATGTGAACTCAACTCCTTGAGTAACTCGACGGACCGACGGACTGACAGGGCCGCTCTAGCTCTTATAGTCTCTGAGATCTAGGTGTTAAATTTATGCAAATTCAAATTCATGTGTGTGTGAAAGCAGATTCTCTCTATTAAGAATAGTGGGCTTCTGCTTAGAGGGCGGAAATTGAATTCAGGTCGAAGATTTAGTGTTGCCAATTTTGATTTAAATTTACTTACAATGTCAATTACAGATGCCGAGTGGCTAGAAATAGTTTAAAAATCATATATAAAATCATATATAAGCATAAATGTCCACAACACGTAAATGCACAAAGTGTACTTACCAGCAAAAATGCTTGCAAAAGCTGTACCGTCTAATTTGCTTAACAAAATCTCAATAGCTCCGTCACTGTCAATGCACCACACTCAAATAAAACGAGAGCGTAAGTTGAAGTCGGCCCTGCTCGACTTCGATATACCCGTTACTCAGGGTAAGGTTGCCCACTTTGTGGGAGATATGAGCTATTTTTATACACTTGAAAAGTGTATATTAATTTTGCCCAGAAGTTTGTAACGCATAGAAATATTCATTTCCGACCCCATAAACTATATATATTCTTGATCAGGACGACGAGCTGAGTTCATTTCCACTTGTCCGTCCGTCCGTCTGTCCGTCTGTCTGTCTGTCTGTCCGTCTGTCCGTCTGTCTGTTTCTACGCGAACTAGTCTCTCAGTTTTAAAGCTATCGAGTTGAAATTTTGCGCAGAGTCTTCTTTTTACTGCACGCAACTAATATGTCGGAACCGGCCGGATAGGATGACTATATCATATAGCTGCCATAGGAACGATCGGTCTAAGAACTAGTTCTAGTCAAAAAAACTTTTTTGTTTTCCATCGTAGCGTCACTAATCTTCGTATATGTTAGTTTTATATGTTTCCACATAATTCTGGAAAAATGTATCAAAATCGGATCACTATAGCATATAGCTACCATAGGAACGATCGGTCGAAAAATAAGTCTTTGTGAGAAAAACTTTTTTGATTTCCATCGTAGCGTCTCCAAATGTAGTATATATTTGTTTTATATGTTTCCACACAATTCTGATAAAATTGATAAAAATCGGATGACTATAGCATATAGCTGCCATATAAACGGACGGTCAAAAAACTACTTCTAGTGAGAAAACCTTTTTTATACACTTGAAAAGTGTATATTAATTTTGCCCAGAAATTTGTAACGCATAGAAATATTCATTTCCGACCCCATAAACTATATATATTCTTGATCAGGACGACGAGCTGAGTTCAATTCCGTCTGTCCGTCCGTCCGTCTGTTCGTCTGTCCGTCTGTCTGTTTCTACGCGAACTAGTCTCTCAGTTTTAAAGCTATCGAGTTGAAATTTTGCGCAGAGTCTTCTTTTTACTGCACGCAACTAATATGTCGGAACCGGCCGGATCGGATGACTATATCATATAGCTGCCATAGGAACGATCGGTCGGAAAACAAGTGTTAGTGAGAAAAACTTTTTTGTTTTCCATCGTAGCGTCATTAATTTTTATATATGTTAGTTTTATATGTTTCCACATAATTCTGGAAAAATGTATCAAAATCGGATGACTATAGCATATAGCTGCCATAGAAACGGTCATTCAAAAAACTAGTTCTAGTGAGAAAAACATTTTTGATTTCTATCGTAGCGTCCCCAATCTTGGTATATATTAGTTTTATATGCTTTTACATAATTTTGAAAAAATTTATCAAAATCGGATGACTATAGCATATAGCTGCCATAGGACCGATCGGTCGGAAAATGTGTTTTACTAAGAAAATTTTTTTTTATGGTATCAAATTTTTATTATTAATGATTTAAAAATTTTAAATATCTGATATCTATATCCTATATATATTTTACCGCTTAAATCAGTTGGAGTAAAGTTTTTCAAGTGTATTAAAACTTCGGCACAGTCGAAGTTAGCTTTGCCCTCTCGTTTTTTTTAATTATTATTATTAGCTCAATATCTCCTAAAGTTATTGTTGTCCCACTATCAAATTTACACATTTTATGGGAAAAAACCTTAGCTTTTCAAAAAAAAATAAAATCTTTTTTAAAAAATACCCATTTGGGACAAAATTGAAAAATAACGGTTAATTTTGGAAAATAGGGTGTTAATTTTTTTTATTTTTTATTTTTGTTATTTTTTTAAAAAGGACATGAAAAATGCTTTAAAATGACATATTCACAATTTCAAATCGATAAAGTTTTGTCATAGTTATACGATTTTAAAAATACCAATGTCCCTTAAAATGTCAAAACTTCCACCCCCCCTAATTTCTACAATTTTTTATACACTTGAAAAGTGTATATTAATTTTGCCCAGAAGTTTGTAACGCACAGAAATATTAATTTCCGACCCCATAAACTATATTCTTGATCAGGACGACGAGCTAAGTTCATTTCCGCTTGTCCGTCCGTCCGTCTGTCCGTCTGTCTGTCTGTCTGTTTCTACGCAAACTTGTCCCTCAGTTTTAAAGCTATCGAGCTGAAATTTTGCACAGAGTCTTATTTTTACTGCACGCAACTAATATGTCGGAACCGGCCGGATCGGATGACTATATCTTATAGCTGCAATAGGAACGATTGGTCAGAAAATAAGTTTTAGTGAGAAAAACTTTTTTGTTTTCCATCGTAGCGTCACCAATCTAAGTATATATTAGTTTTACATGCTTCCACATAATACTGTACAAATTAATCAAAATAGGATGACTATGTCATATAGCTGCCATAGGAACAGTCGGTCGGAAAATAAGTCTTAGTGAGAAAAACTTTTTTGTTTTCCACCGTAGCGTCACCTATCTTAGTATATATTAGTTTTCGAAGCTTTTACATAATTTTGAAAAAATTGATCAAAATCGGACTACTATAGCATATAGCTGCCATAGGACCGATCGGTCGGAAAATGTGTTTTACTAAGAAAAGTTTTTTTATGGTATCAAATTTTTATTAGCAATGATTTAAAAATGTTAAATATCTGATATCTATATCCTATATATTTTTTGCAGTTCAATCAGTTGGAGTAAAGTTTTTCAAGTGTATTAAAACTTCGGCACAGTCGAAGAATGGCGGATGATATAGGATCGGAAGAACGGCCAGTTGAAGCCGACCCTTGGATCCAACAGATACGGAAAAATATTGAGACAAATCCACAAAAATTTTCGGATTATCTAATTGAAGGGGAGAATGTTTTTCGACACATTCCTCACCGAGCGGGGCATGAGGATGTAGTGGCGTGGAAGCTGTGCGTGTCAAAAAGCCAGCGTAAAAGGGATCTCCACGAAAACCACGGCTGGGCATACGGGAAGTCGAAAAACTATCGCTCGAATCGCAGCAAGGTACTATTGGCCTGGAATGCATCGAGACATAAGAGGCTACGTAAGTAGATGTGAAATCTGCCAGAAATTCAAAAATAGCCAGTTAAAAACAGCAGGTAAAATGTTAACCCAGATACCAGAGGAGCCATGGGTAACCATTTGTGCCGACTTTGTGGGTCCATTACCAAGATCCAAACATGGTAATACCATGCTTTTGGTAATGATAGACCGGTTTTCCAAATGGACCG
This sequence comes from Lordiphosa mommai, assembly GCA_018904225.1. Classification (NCBI taxonomy): domain Eukaryota; kingdom Metazoa; phylum Arthropoda; class Insecta; order Diptera; family Drosophilidae; genus Lordiphosa; species Lordiphosa mommai. Next base: position 14,483 of record JAEIFT010000052.1, on the reverse strand, counting down.
AATTGGTGGCGTTGCGGAAAGCCACCGCTGCGGCCTTACAGAAAGCGTTTCGAGAAAGAATTATAGCTCGGTTTGGAGTACCAAAAGAACTTATTACCGATAATGGAGCCCAATTCACAAGCAAAATTTTCACAAAATATGTCGAAATTTTGGGTGTGCGGCATCAATATACGGCCCCGTATACACCACAGGAAAATCCAACCGAGAGAGTCAACCGAACGGTCAAAACAATGATAGCCCAATTTGCAGGAGAAGACCAAAGGATGTGGGATGAAGCGTTGCCTGAAATAATGCTCGCTATTAACACCAGTGTGGTCGAATCCACCGGATATAGTCCCGCATTTGTGACTCAGGGACGGGAGCCCAGATTACCAAAAGCTTTGTATGACGAAAGATCGCTGGGTACGGGGCAAGCTGTGCAAGATCCAACCAATAACGCGGACAAGCTAAAGGAAATTTTTGAACTAGTAAAGCGAAATTTGGAACGGGCGGCACAGGATCAGGCCAGACATTACAATCTAAGGCGACGACAGTGGAAGCCAAAGATTGGAGATCAAGTCTGGGTGAAAGAGCACAAACTGTCAAATGCAGCAGATGCATTTGCTGCCAAGCTGGCACCCAGATTTGACGGACCATTTCAAGTCCTAAGTTTCATTTCGCCGGTAATTTGTAAGGTTCGGAAGAACGGTCAACGACGCACAAAGACAGCGCATGTCAGTGGTTTGAAACCATACGTAGCGACAGAAGAAAAAGAAACCATACCAACAGTGGATCAAGAACCCGGGATAAGTAGCGAAGAAGAAGAATAAAAATGTCCCACGCCGGGGAAAATTGGAAAAATGGGAACAATAAAGTAGATTGGGTGAAAAGGGAAAAAAAATGTCTATAAAGAAAGGAAGAATGTAAAATTCTCCGCAAAAAGGAAAATATAAATTGTCTAGAATGGAAGAATGCAAAATTCTCCACAAAACCGGAAAAAAAAATTGAAAAAAAAATATAATCAAGGAAAAAATTATAAAATTTTAGGCGGAAGAATGTTAAATTTTCCGCAAAAAAGAAAAATTTGTAAAATGCTCCGGAAAAAAAAAATTTGTAAAATTATAAAATTTTAGGCGGAAGAATGTTAAATTCTCCGCAAAACAAAATTTGTAAAATTTTATAATTTTAGGCGGAAGAATGTAAAATTCTCCGCAAAAACAAAAGTTGTAAAAGTATATAATTGTAGGCGTAAGAATGTTCAATTCTCCGCAAAACAAAATTTGTAAAATTATATAATTTTAGGCGGAAGAATGTTAAATTCTCCGCAAAAAAAAAAATTTGTAAAAGTATATAATTGTAGGCAGAAGAATGTTCAATTCTCCGCAAAACAAAATTTGTAAAAGTATATAATTGTAGGCGGAAGAATGGTAAATTCCCCGCAAAACAAAATTTGTAAAATTATATAATTTTAGGCGGAAGAATGTTAAATTCTCCGCAAAAACAAATTATAATTGTAGGCGGAAGAATGTTAAATTCCCCGCAAAACAAAATTTGTAAAATTATATAATTGTAAGCGGAAGAATGTTAAATTCTCAGAAAGATCAAAATTTGACTAAAGGAAAAGGAAGAATGTAAAATTCTCCGCAAAACAAATTTTAATTATAGGCGGAAGAATGTAAAATTCTCAAAAAAAAAAAAACAACTTCGAAAAAATATATAAGGAAAAAAATATAAATATAATATTTATATTAATATATAAAATTTATATATAAAATGGTAAAACGCTCAGCAATAACAAAAGGAAATTTATCTAAATAAATAATAAATTATATGCGGAAGAATTTAAAATTCTCAAAAAAAAAAAAAAAAAAAAAAAAAATAAAGAGGGAACAAAGGAAAATCACACGAAAGAAAAACAAAAAAAAAACTATATAAAAAGAATATTTAAAAAAAAGAAAGAAAAGGGTCAAGTATCAATTGGTACCATTGGGGCCGCAATGGGTTAAGCAGCGGCGAATCAAAAGAAAAAGAAAGACTAGCAGCCGCAGGTGCGAGCGAGACAGCAGGCCGCGGAAGTGCCGCTAGTCCTGGGCTCTGCCAAGGCCGTTAAGAGAAAGCTTTTGATTTCAAAAAGAACGGTGGCGCGACTGCGCTTTGGCAGAGGCCAGGTTCAAGGGCAAATTTGGCAGCCATGTGACGGCATTCAAAAAGATGGATTCGACACGCGCAGAAGCAACACCAAAAACGCTTGGCAAAGAGCCAGCCGAGCCCAGCCGCCGTAACCCTGTATCGGGCAAGGCGTGCGCAATGGGCGGAAGGCGGCGGATTGCCTCGAAGCGGGAGGAGTTGCTGGCGCGCCTGCGTGCGAGTAACCGCGTAGGGGCCAGAACACGGTTGCCGTTTTCGGGCAAAAGGAAGGCCACTCACCCGAAGGCCAAAGAGCCTCAGCAACTGCTGAGAAAACGCAGCGACGTGCTGGTCCTGGACGCATCACCCATCCGGTCTAGTACGTCGACGGCAGCCACACCGCCGTGGTCCCTGGGTGAGACGACGTGGTCCACCTTGGACTCGTCAGAGGACGAGGAGTTGGAGCCGCTGAGGCTGCGGCCAGAGGAGGTGGCAGCAGCGCACACGTGGCCGCGCATCGATCCCGACGTCATCGAGATTTCCAGCGATGAGGAGACGGAGGAAGCGCCGCGTATCCAGGAGGAGATCCCGGTGCTGACGCGTACAAAACGCTGCATCACCCGGGGTGACCACTGGGAACACCAGGCGGCGTTGGTGTAGACGTGGCGGGAGGCCATCGTGGTGCCAAACGGAAAAAACGGCATCAAGATAGTGGAGTTGCCACCCAGTCCACCTCGGCTGGTGCGTGTGGAGGCCAGGGTACCAGAAGAGGCCACGTGTACCGTGGCAGTGGCCCGCACCGCAGCAGCAGCCAACACCACAGAAGCCGCAGCAGCAGCCAACAAGACAACCGCGGCCAACCCCATCAGCACCGCAGCCACAGCAACAGCCATACGCCGCACCGCAGCCGCAACAACGACAACAGCAGCAACAACGGCCAGCACAACCCCAGGCGCAGTCGCAACCTGCCGGCTGGAGGCCGATCTATGTGAGGCAGCAATCCTGCCCGTCGGCAGCGCAGGCGCCTCCGCAGCGGCCGCCGTTGTTGCGCCAGCGGTCACCCACCGGAGGGAGACGGGCGCCCCGAGCCAGGCCAGTGAAAGCCATCCGGTCCCTGGAGGCCAGCCATATGGCACAGCGTGCCGGCCGAGGAATGGCCGCAGGAACTGAAGCTGCGTTGGAGCAACCGAGGTTTAAGGCGAGTGGGCAGAGGCGGTCGCACTTGTTGTTGTTGGCCACCGGAAGGTATCGAGTCAAACTCGGGCGTACGGGTGTACGCGTATTTGAGGAGGAACGGCAGTAAGCGAAGGGAAAAAAAACAGAAAAACACCAGAACCAAAAAAAACGAGAGCGTAAGTTAAAGTCGGCCCTGCTCGACTTCGATATACCCGTTACTCAGGGTAAGGTTGCCCAAATTGTGGGAGATATGAGGTATTTTTCAAATTGCGTGGGTGGCAACTCTTCTATCGTTCATCTGATCGAAAAATGATGTATGGCGGATCGATAGGTAATGATGACTAAAATATATGTCTAGAAGGTTTGAACAATCTATTTTCAAAATTGTGGGAGATATGAGGTTTTTTCATATTGCGGGGGCGGGAGGGGGCGTGGCAAAAATTTGAAACAAACTTGATCTGCGTGCAGAAGATACAAGTCTACACTGAAAATATGGTAGCTCTAGCTCTTATAGTTCCTGAGATCTAGGTGTTCATACAGACAGACGGACAGACAGACAGACGGACAGACAGACAGACGGACATGTCTATATCGATTCGGCTATTGATGCTGATCAAGAATATATATACTTTATGGGTTCGGAGATGCTTCCTTCTGCCTGTTACATACATTTGCACGAACTTAGTATACCCTTTTTACTCTACGAGTAACGGGTATAAAAAGAGAAGAAGAAGAAAGAAAATAATGAAATAAAATAGAAAACGAGAGCGTAAGTTGAAGTCGGCCCTGCTCGACTTCGATATACCCGTTACTCAGGGTAAGGTTTATTTAAGAATATTTTATTAGATCACAACAGGCCCAAATTGAGGTTTTTTCCAAATTGCGGGGGTGGCAACTCTACTATAGCTCATATGATCGGGAAATTATGTATGGCGGATCGATAAGTAATAATGATTAAAATATATGTCTAGAAGGTTCTAAAAATCTATTTTCAAAATTGTGGGAGATATGAGGTATTTTTTAATTGCGTGGGTGGCAACTCTGGTATTGTCTATCTGATCGGAAAATGATGTATGGCGGATCGATAGGTAATGATGATTAAAATATATGTCTAGAAGGCTCTAACAATCTATTTTCAAAATTGTGGGTGATATGAGGTATTTTTTAAATTGCGGGGGTGGCAACTCTGCTATTGTCTATCTGATCGGAAAATGTTGTATGGCGGATCGATAGGTAATGATGATTAAAATATATGTCTAGAAGGTTCTAACAATCTATTTTCAAAACTGTGGGAGGTATAAGGTATTTTTCAAATTGCGGGGGTGGCAACTCTGCTATTGTTCATCTGATCGGAAAATGATGTATGGCGGATCGATAGGTATTGATGATTAAAATATATGTCTAGAAGGTTTTAACAATGTATTTTCAAAACTGTGGGAGGTATAAGGTATTTTTCAAATTGCGGGGGCGGCAACTCTACTATCGTTCGTCTGATCGGAAAATGATGTATGGCGGATCAATAGGTAATGATGATTAGAATATATGTCTAGAAGGTCCGAACAATCTATTTTTAAAATTGTGGGAGATATGAGGTTTTATGGGAATTATAGCAGGGCGGGAAAGAGGGGCAGCAAGGCGTCAAATAAAAGCAGAGAAATAGGAAAATATTAAATTGTAAATTTTTTTTTAAGCTTTGATGCGCTTCGCTTGGGGGTAGGGAATGGTTGCGTGAGGGGCGGGTAACGAGTCGTGATCGTTACAACGTAACGATCGGGAGGGGATATGGTCACCTTGGGGGAAATTTAATAGAGGGAAATTGAAAAAAAGGAAATGGGAAAAGGGGAAATTTAAAGTGGGAAAGTGGAGCGGACGTTAAAGGGCGGAAATAATTAAGGTAGCGGAATTTGAAAATTTAAAGGAGGCAGCCGTTAAGGAAAGCGTGGGAAAGATGTTTTTGTTGTTACCGAAGAAAGGGGGGAGTGTGAGGACTCAAGTAAAGAGTCTCACAACAGAAATACATAGACAGTCGAGGGTTAATGCGGGTGCGGCGAATTTGCCGTAGGAGTCGTTGGGCAAGGGGGAGGGAAAGGGTAAAGAAAGCGGAAACCGTTACGGACGGCCGACAGAGGCCGCAGCAGCGAAACAGGAGCGATCGCAGTCACGCTCGTACAATGTTGCGAGATTGGCCACCGCTTAGAAACAGCGGTAAAGCAAAAAGGGAAACAGGAAGACGAACAACGGAAGATACGTGGTCGTTTTCTATTGGCAGCAGCAGAGGTTCACAGAGCCCTATAAAAGGAAGCAAGGCACGAATTTCTGGACAGTCGAGTACCAGTTACAAGTGCGGAATTTTAAAGCGAGTGCCAGTCAAGTGCGTGACTTCAAGCGAGTGCGAATTACCAACGCGAGTTAAACGGAGAAGAGTGCCAACGAGGGAAACCACCGGAGGACCACTAGGATCATCCAGCAGAGCCAGAGTGAGTGCTGAGTAGGGCTAGTGTTACCATTTAGCTGTGCGGGAAACGGTGAGTCGACGAATTCTGTGCGATTTATGCCAGTCGGGTCGGACGGAACCAAGGGCCAGCATGAAACAGACAACATCCTAGAGCGAAGCTGTGCGAGTGAAACGAGAGCAGGCGAGCTTTGCGAACAGCAAGCGTGTCCGAGCGAATCGTGGTGCCAGCGAGATCAGGGTGAACCCGAAACGGAGCAGTGACTCAAGGAGCACATAGAAGCCTAAGCACTAGAAAATAAGCCGTAGCGTTAATAATTAACTTAAGCCTAGTTGTAAGCCTGTATTAAACTAGTTAAGGTCAATAAACGACACGAAAACGAATCAAACCAAGTCTTCTTATTTTCCCTGCTAACTCCGCAATTATAAATTTGTTGGAGCGACCTGCGACTGCCCTGAGCGTAAGCCGGCGACAACAAAGGTTCGTTACAGTAAGAAATATTCATTTCCGACCCCATAAACTATATATATTCTTGATCAGGACGACGAGTTGAGTTCAATTCCGTCTGTCCGTCCGTCCGCTGCGTGACCAGATGATTAGTGTGGGATAGCAAACGTTCCCACAACACGTAAAGCCCCGGTTAAGCGTAGGAAGGATAGGCCGCTCTCCGGCCGGAGAAGGCAATCCATCTTCCAACGTTTGAAGCGGGCAGAGCCACAGACCCGGTTAACATGATGCCCACAGGTGAACCTTCTGCCAAGTGTAACACCTAGCATGAGCAATCTTAACCCGTCCAGGGTGAGCTGAGATGCTATTTGCGAAGTGAAAAAGTAGCATTAGCGCCTATATTCTAGCAGTAGGACGAACATTCAAATTCATCTATAAATGTCAGCTCACGCTTAGATGCTGACCTGGAGCTGGTACTTGTAGCCAGAAACCCAGTGTTATGCGCATATTTGGCATTAAGTGAACCTCTGATGTCGAGGTTGGAAGGATCAGCCTTATAGACTGTGTACAAAACAGGGCCATGCACACTTACTTGTGGAATACCAGCACGAATAGGATGGAGAAGTATTAATAGGCGATTTATTATCAGTAAATCCCAGTTTCTGTTACTTTATGTTCTTGAAAGCAAAACAAATAATTTTTTTTTTTTTTGAAAATAGAAAACGGCTGACCACCAGTATGACCGTTACTATATTTGGCCTCTTTGGCAGATATAAGGTCACACTGGACGTTTATGTGGAT
>JAEIFT010000519.1:0-184263 GCA_018904225.1 Lordiphosa mommai | reverse complement strand
TTATTGACGTGTCAATGCCAGCACCGCTGCCAGCCAGCACACTATAGGAAATATTTCAATTTTTGTGGCATTAATTAATAACTTAAAAAGTAAGCGAGATTTTTTTTGATCCGGTTTTTTTATGTCATTCATATCATTGTGCTACGTATTTGAGAAAAATGGGCGTGGCTGCACTTGGCCATGGTTTATAAAAAGGATTTTTAAAAATTAGAGCATACATTTAAGGGCAAACGTATTAGTTATGTATTAACAGAATGTCATTAAAAGGTAATCCTGGGTCAGATTGCCCTCTTTTCCTGGCACCATTTTACCCCGGACAGAAACATTAATTTAAAAATTTTTTTGTTTATTTTAAATTGATTTTTCATATAAAACAACCAAATTATTGCGCGAAATCAGAGAAATATTTTTCGAAAAGCGATATTAATGAAAAATTGGTTGCTTGCAAAACAAAAAATTACTAATTTTTATTTATTTTCTAAAGTCTTTCTATACTATATACAATACAATATAATTTGCGTCCTAAGCTTTTCACTGCGTGTGCTATAACATCAATTTGCAAACAACAAGCGGGTTTCATAGGTTGTGCAGAAGCTTCTGTAGACTGACTTTTGCATTAGTAACCGAAACAAGAAGGATGCCTGATGGTCTTCAATGGCTAATCCTTTCCACACTTCCATATATATCGGATAAATATCAAAGTTTTTGTTCCTGCAGCCCTCTTTATATGCGCATTATTGCTTTTTTGTAAGATCATGTTCCTATATTAATGTCAATGCATAATCTGAGGATACGCGAACTGGCTTCGTTTTTTTATTGTTTTCGCCTTTTGCGTACATAAAGAAGGTATCCGAAGAACTGCTTCAAGGTCAGCTTGCCCTCTTTTACGAGCAACCATGCTTGCTGCTAGTAGTAATAAGTGCACATAAAAGAAAGCTTGGAAGCTTGTTCCTCGACCTCTAACCTTAAGCACAAATAACAAACCAGGACGATCAACTGAACGTATGGATTTTTATGTTGAGCAATTGTGTTGCTTATAGGCCAGTCAGCATATTTTAGCTTAAAAACTTTCAGATTTCGTTAACTTTTCTGTCATTTTGCCTCCAAATTTACTCAAAACATCCTGGATTTTCCTAAAAAATATATTTCGATGATTTTGAAGGTGCTTGGTTTTAACCCTCCTATGAAGCAATTAAAAATAACATATTCTTTGTCAGTTCGGCCCGGTCACTTTTATCAAATGGCAAACAAGTCGGTATTGATAAAATTGAGGTTATGTTAAAAAAATTAAAATTCAGAAAGTTCAAATCAATGCACATTGAGATAAAGTGCATCGGATGCAGAATTGATGACTCTACAAGGTAAAAAAGTCTCAGATCTAACAAATGCTAACAATTTTTTTTGCAGGCCTTCGTGAAGTTACATTTCTTTAAAAATTTCATATCATGAGTTGCCTCACAAATACCATTGACAACTATGACAACTTGGTTTATTTCTACAGACCAATGGTACAGACAGTGTGTGTGTAAGACCAAAATGATCAGTTCCAACAAAAATATTTGACCAAAGCTGAAGTTTTTCTTACTATTTAACAATTCTAAATCGCAGCAGAAATATACGCATTTTACATCCAGCTGTCAATCGATAACAAATGTTAACTTTAACAGCTGTTATATAACCAGGGCTGCAGTCTTTTAACATTTCTGGTATGCAACATTGAGGACTGAAGAATTTATAAACTAATTGCAAACAAAATTTGTGGACTTGGACACTTTTGAAAATGGACTTTCTGCCACAAAAATGGAAATATTTCATAGTGCAGCGTTAACTTTAAATATGGCTAAAAGCCGCTGCACAAATTCTATAGCATACTTATGTGCGCAACCAACAGGCGCCTCGGCAGCAGGCAAGAAAATTAATTAAAAACGAGCAACAAAAACTGGGTGAAACTTTGCGCTCAATATTGCTTGGCTTGGTGTGCCCATTAAATTTGTTGCAATTTGAATCATTGAAAAATTCAAAGCCAGAACAACAACACAATTTCACCCCACGGCTTACCATACCTTGTCTCTGTCTCTGTCTCCCTCTCTCTCTCTTCTCGCTTCATTTGTTTGTTGTTTGCAGTTTACTTGAGCATACAACTTTTGACATTTCCTCTATGCAGATGCTTATCAATATTTTGTTTATAAGCTTCACCTCAAAACACATGTTGTCAGTATGCCCACATTGCCCTCACCCCGTCATGTGTTGTATTTTATGGCCAGCATAGTCCCATATACTTCCAGAAGTTGCGCTAACAAGTTGCTTTTGGCTGCCTAGCACCTGACACACACCCCAGTACCGCCGGTACTCAACCGCCTATGACACATGTGGGGAAATGTTTGCCGACCTGGACTGCTCCTGGCTGGCTAACTTCTGATGCTACTACACTCAGCGCGTTTGCATAATTTCGAAATGTGTTCAGTTTAGTTTTGTATTGGCATATGAACAATCATTAGAGGATTTCAACAGGAAGAACCAATTTCAATGCAGGTTGCAGGAAATAATAATGCGATGATAAATTGAATAGGAAACGTAGAGATGTTGTGATCATTTGACTGCTAAGCTAAGTGACTCATCGTTCCTTCTGTTTTCACCCAGCCAGTGCACCATAGCAAGTTATCCCAGTTTGCTGGTAAGGATTAATATTCTCATAATTGATTAAAGGATGGGGTCGTAAGAAGGCTCTTTGAAAGAATGAAGAAACCCAACATATCTGACGTCGAGACTGCTAAACTCTAAGCCTTTGTAGCACACAATGTATATAGTTATACGTAGCAATTTGGGTAGAGCAGATGTGGGTGTAGAAGCGATTACGGAGCACGCGCAAGCTTCCGCCAAACTGTTGTATGAAACTGTAGCAGATAACCTGATACTAGTAGACGAGCAGATGTTAAATTCGCAGAAGATCGGAGCACGCGCTTGAATCCGGCCGAAATTGAGTCGATAGAGTGGGAGTGGGATTAGGTACCATCTACGAAAGGCTCGCGCCTATATATATTAGTTATTAAATATTCGCGTGCACACTCAGAATCGATTTAATATAGCGGAAAAAGAAAACGGATAACAACACGGATAGTAAGATTGTACGAGACCATTAAACGAACAAAAGAACACGATCTATCTTTGGAATGTAGTTGCGCAAGATGTTGTTGCGACAACAGAAAAGCCCACCCATCCATGATCACCATTTTCCTCAGACAGAAATGTCATATTGGTGATCCCTAAAATATCCAAAGGTTGCTACACCTCTTCACATCCACGCCACATGTCCCCCAAAATTGTAAAAAATTAGCAAATATTCATGTTTATAAATTTATTCCTAATACGATATTTCATTTGACAGATAATTCATGATTATCCAAAAAAAACAAACGTTTTATATAATTATTACAACTTTGATTGAGATACAACTCCAAATTCACAAAAGAAAATAACCATAATATATAATTATAAATATTTATATGTTTTATCTCGAATGAAGTTAAGGAGAACACAATGCACAAAAAAACAAATTCTGCTGAGCAAAAATATATACTCTAACTTTAATTAAGTACGATCAGAATGATCATTAAGGTAGCTGCTGCTGCAAAGCAGAAGCGCTTACACTTTGTAATGAGAATCAAAGTAAAATCAAAGAAAACGTTAACTGAGATAATTACGATTAAATGCTTCTACTAGGAATGAGCATTATCAACAAATGAAGTTAGGTAATTAATTAATGATCATTATCATGGCTCAGAGATAAGACCGAATATTTGAGCAACTAAACAGCCAAAACAAAAAAAAATTTAAAAAAAAAAATAAATATAAAACTTGGGCGACACAACCACAAAATAAAATTTTCAGCAATGAAAAAGTAATAAAGAAATGGAAAACTGATCACTCACCATAATAAATCCCACGTTGAAAGCGCTTCCATGTGGTCTGCAAACTTTTTGTTGTCACTGTTGCGAATAAAATTATTTTGCGGAAACGTGTGCACAAGCAAAAAGGAATTAAAATTGACATTAATTTGCTTGCAAAAAAACTGGTTAACTCAACTCTTTCTTCACTTTTCTGCTCAAAAATTTTTAGATTTTCATATTTTTCTATTCTTTTGACTTTTCTGTTTTAACGTTATTTCAATTGATTTTCATTTAATTTCACAAAAAAAATTTTTAAAAAAACAACTTAATTCGGCATTGGCTGGCTTCTTTACAAATTTAAATAGAGAGGGTATTATTCAAAAATTAATTATAAAAAAAAAAATAGATTTACTTTCTTATTTTCTTCATTTCTTAGAATGTACTAGCCATTTTTATCACTTGAAAAGTGTATATTAATTTTGCCCAGAAGTTTGTAACGCATAGAAATATCAATTTCCGACCCCATAAACTATATATATTCTTGATCAGGACGACAAGCCGAGTTCATTTCCGTCTGTCCGTCCGTCCGTCTGTCCGTCTGTCCGTCCCGTCTGTCCGTCTGTCCGTCTGTCCGTCTGTTTCTACGCGAACTAGTCTCTCAGTTTTAAAGCTATCGAGCTGAAAATTTTGCACATAGTCTTCTTTTTACTGCAAACACTAATATGTCGGAACCGGCCGGATCGGATGACTATATCATATAGCGCCATAGGAACGATCGGTCGGAAAATATGTTTTAGTGAGAAAAACTTTTTTTTTTCCATCGTAAGCGTCACCTATCTTGGTATATATTAGTTTTATATGTATCCAAATTCTGAAAATCGACAGAGACGGTAGCAGCGTTATTTTTGTTTCACGTAGCGTCACTAACTTATTAGTTTTATACCCATAATGAAAATTTATCAAAACGGACTATGTCATATAAAGGTCGGTCGAAACTTGTTCTAGTGAGAAAAACTTTTAGTTTTCCATCGTGCTTCCCAATCAGGTTTGTATAGTTTATATCTTCCGTAATCGAAAAATTATCAACGGCTACTGCTCCTTAAACGTCGGTCTAAAAACTAGTTCAGTGGGAAAACTTTTTGTTTTCCTCGTCCAACTTTATTATTTTATATCTTTTACGCAATTTGGAAAAATTTATCAAAATCGGATGACTATAGCATATAGCTGCCATAGGACCGATCGGTCGGAAAATGTGGTTTACTAAGAAAAGTTTTTTTTATGGTATCAAATCTTTCTTATCAATGATTTAAAATTCTTAAATATGTGATATCTATATCCTTTATATTTTTATCGGTTAAAATCAGTTGGAGTAGTTTTCAAGTGTAATTAAAACTTCAGAAGTTAGCTTTGCCCTTCTCGTTTTCTCTTCTTTCATTCTCTTTTCTCCCATTGATTTTCTTTCTTTTAGGTTAGAGTTTCTTTTCAATTCATTCTTTTGTTTCTAACCAAAAAAAAAATTAATTACTGATAATAAAAATTAATTTTAAATACTGACAAGCTTAGGACATTTTCCACATTTTCCACTTGATTTTCCCGCACACGTGAACTTTTCCCGAAACCGATTAAAGATTCCAAACTGATGCGTTTGAGCTGCCCTTTGGTCTCACCGACTAATTTGCCAATTGCAGCGAGGTTAGGCGATCGATTCTCTCTTCTGGGTGAAATGGAACATGAGGTAAAGCGCTGAATTGCTGGTATTCCCTCTTTGTAGATGCGTGGGTGTATTGGTGTCTTCGCTTAGAGGCCAACCACATAAGCGTAAATGAAATGGGGTGTTTGCTAACAACTTAGCTTTTAGGCTTTGTGGCTTATGCACAAATGGCCAAACCTGCAAGCAGGTCAAAAAAAGAAAATTACACACAAGAAAATAATAAAGAACATATTTTCTCCTATCAATGCGGAAGTTGGGGTTAACTCACTTAATCGTTTGGCCTTCACACAGAAATTTGTCTCCTTTCCAATTTTCTTAGATCTTCTTGCGTTTAACTCGTTGGATTTAATGCTTTGTTCACTCCGCAGCTTTTACTTGCTGATTGCGCCACTTGAAGAAAAAACTTTTCTTGGGTGCACACGCGGATGGAAAATAGGTCTGAACTGGACCACAAATAAAATCGGAAAGACGGAGACCATTGACTCTAGCTCACAAAGAAACCTCTGCTTCTAGACCTGATCTGCGTTCACGCCATATTTCCCTCCAACAATGACATTTCGACCTAGAGAGCGCTTTCTCTTTTCATGTCCAGGTGACTGGGATCAAAGTCACCGCAGGGTGAAATATCTTAAAGATTTTGTAGCAAGTTTTAGGCGTGGAAACAAATCTTTCTTAACAAGAGACGGGCGCCACTACAACACCCCCTGCTAAAATCACACTTTACGGTAGAAAACACTGTAAAGGGTGATCACGCCAGGATCGAAGTTATTGTTTAAGATCTTTTGCGTGATATTTTCCTATTGGTCGACCTTGAACATCTTCTAGTTCATAATAGCTTTAGCCCAGTTTCCGTCGAACACGGGCTTTAACAAAAGTGGGTGCTAATTTGGAATTAAATCCTCTTGCAAAGTTGCTCTGTTGGAAATTCCTACGATATATTTCTTGTCCAACACTATATGAGACTTGGTTACTTCTCAAGTTGTATGCTCGTTCATTTCGGTTATGTTGTTGTTGCGCAGCCGTAACTGCTCGCTGACGAATTAAATCAAAAGAATCTTCCCTAGCAAATTGCACTGAACGATCATCCAGCAAATTTAAAGTTCGCAACAGCTGATAACTAGACCCATTTGTCAGCATATGTTGCCCAAAAGCTACCCTATAGGGACTGGAATTAATTGCAGTATGCAACGTAGAACGCAACGCACACGCTATGTGACTTAAATGTACATCCCAATTGGATTGATCTGTCTTAAGATAGGCTTTGATAGCTGCCAAGACTGGAGCGGTTTACCCTTTCAGAAGCATTTCCTTGGGGTGAATAAACGGCCGTATATGCATGCTTAACTCCATATTTTTGCAATAAAGCGTTGAAACTATGGGTTTAAACTGCACTCCATTATCTGACACAATTACTTCCGGTACTCCAAAACAACAAAATATATCTTCTTCCATAAAAGGTATTATTGCCTCTGCTGTGAATTTCTTAACAGCTTTCAACCATGCAAATTTAGAGAAGTGATCTAAAACCACATAAATTCCTATATTCCCAGATTTACTTCAGGGGTATGGTCCTAAAAATCGACATATAGCTTCTGACCAAATCTATGAGTTATTCCAGACTTTGCTAATGGAGGTTTCAAGCTACGATTAGGATGCTTTGTGCACTTGCACATGGAGCAACTGTTGACGAATTCTTTTACATCTATAACTAAATTGGGCCAGTAAAATATCTGCGTAGCTTCTCTAATGTTTTATTTATCCCGCAATGCGAGGACAGTGGATGTTCATGAGCTTGTTTTAATATTTCAGGGACTAATTCTTTTGGAACCCAGAGTTTCCAACACATTTCGTCTGCTATTTTATCCCCTGATGCATGCTCAGCACGACGGTAGATGCGATCCTCATGTATTTTGACGTCAGGCATCTTTGTTTGATTTAGTATAATTTTTTCTTTAAGTCCTCATATTCGCCAGATTTAAATGCTGCTGAGTCGAGATCCACCAAATTATCTGTACTTAGCTCAGCCAGATCCTCCGTATACGCACGCGAAAGCGCGTCAGGTACCAAATTATGGCTGCCTTTCCTGTGCAGAATCTTAAAGGAAAATCCTTGGAGCTTCAGAGCCCATCGTGCTAGTCTTGAACTGAGATCTGACTGGGACATGAGCCACTTTAGTGAGGCATGGTCTGTAATAATGGAAAATTCTTGCCCTTCGATGTAAGCTCGAAACTTTTTCACACACAAAATCGCTGCCAAACATTCTTTTTCTGTCACGGAATAATTCCGTTGACACTTATTAAGCTTCCTTTGACATGAAAGAAATTGGAACTTCGTTTCCATCCTTATCTGTTTGCATTAGCACGCCCCCAACGCCAGTATGGCTTGCATCGCAATGGATTGCAAAGGGTTCTTGAAAATTGGGACTGTGCAATACCGGCGCTGCACACAACCGATCTTTAAGATCTAAAAATGATTTTTGTGCCTCTTCGGACCACTCAAATTTCCGCTTTTGCTTGAGAGTGTCTGTCAGCGGGGCAGCAATACCGGCATAATTTTGGATGAACTTGTGGTACCATCCAGTAACACCTAGAAACCGACGAACCTGCTTTACAGATCGCGGCACGGGAAACTCTTTAATAGCAACCACCTTATCGGGATCGGTCTTAATAATGCCATCTCCAATGACATGGCCAAGGTATTTAACCTCTTTTAGACAAAACTTAGATTTTTCAACATTTATGGTCAATCCTGCTTGAACTAACCTAGCTGCCAATTCTGATAATATATTCACGTGTTTCTCGAAGGTTTCTGAGATGACGAGCAAGTCGTCTAAATAAACAAATATGTCGTTACGCAAGTTGGTGGAATGACTTTGTCCATTAACTTAGACATCGTCTGAGGTGCATTTGATAGCCCAAACGGCATCACTGTGTACTGATAAAGTGGCCTTCCTGGCACCGTGAACGCCGTTTTCTCTCGTGCTGAGGGCTCGAGCGGAATTTGCCAATATGCATCTTTCAAATCAATGCTAGAAATGAACTGCGCTTTTGGGGACGACTTAGAATACCATCTATTAATGGCGTTGGATACGCACATTTTATAGTCACTTCATTGACCTTTCTACTGTCATGGCGAGACGAATCTTTCCAGGTTTTCGAACAAGTACTACCGGAGAGGACCACGGACTATTAGATTCTTCGATTACCCCTAATGACAACATTCGATCAAGTTCTTCATACATTAATTTCTCCATTGCTGGAGATACAGCATAGTGACGCTGCTTTATAGGCTTGGCGTCGCCCGTTTCGATTTCATGCATGAGCCAGCTTGTTCTACCTAAACCCTTTTTCGCAAATGATGGAAATTTTAGAATGGTTTCTGACAGCTGATTTTCTCCAACTCGGACAGAGGTAGCTGGTTTCATTGTTGCAATCTAACCCTGCGATTGCCTTAACGGTTGGTTGATTCACCAGTAAAGATGGCAAAGTTTAAAAATTGACCAAAAATCAATTCCAAGATACAGGTCTTGTGCAAAGAAGGAACTATATATAATGTAATCATTTTGGATTCGCCGCAAAACAAAATCAAAGTGGTCACTTTGCCTATAATCTGTTGGCCATTGCCATCAGCTGTGCGGATAGACGAGTGGACCTTTTTATAGTCAATATTCTCGTCGACAATATATTGGGCAAACTTGCCACCTATACAACTAATAGAAGCCCCAGTGTCCATGAGTCCACTGAGGGTTCTTCCAAGTATTCTTACTTCTGCATAGGGTCGATTGTCGTGAGAATTGTCAATTACCGCAGACAAAAGGGCTTTCCTTTCAGATTTGCGCTGTTTCTGGTATGTTTTCCTGCGCCGCATAGAACGCAGCGAACTTTTTCTTTTGACAATTGATAAAGTATTATTTGTGCAGATACTATTTGTATCTTGCATTAAAGACATAGCTGGGAAATTTGGAACGGCAGGGATTTTTGAATTTAAACTTATAATTTTATCAGTTACTCCGTGTTGGTGGCCTTCGATGTCATCTGTTTGCGTGCACTGTTCATTGGTGCACGTCCTGCCAAGTTTTTTGCTTGGGCGCATTTTCGACACGAAGGTTTGTATGTGTCTGGCTTTCCACAGCCATAGCAAAATATCCTACGCTCTTCTACACAATCTTGGTATCTGTGTCCATTAATGCCACAATTCCAACAAGTAAGCGATATAGCTGCTAGTTCCGGGTCATCTAACTCTTCATTCTCAACCTCGGATACCCCTTCAACTGGAACACTAATTTCATTCACATTTCGTCTGGGAGGAAACCGAGAACCTGTAGGCATAGGCTTGGAAACCGACTGCATAAACCGTTCACGAGTTCTTACAATATTACGTAACTCAGAAACATTATGGAAGGGCTTCTAACAATCCATGGTCGGTCATTGGTTGGGTTAACTTATCCGAGAGGGCAACTATCGATTCATAAAAAACATCAAAAGTTTCATTCAACTTCTGCTTGCGCTGTGAAATTTCAATTCTTATATCCAAATCTGTTCTGCCATCTTTGAATTGTCGCTTAAGAGCGGAACACAACTCTATCCATGATATGGATGGCACACTCTTGTGATAGCGCCAGAACCACTCCCTGGCACCTACCATCAAACAAATTGCTTGCGTATCTCGCTAACAACTCGAAATTCCCTTCTAGCGATTGCCAAGTCGGTGCATTTACCCGGTAGATGAAGTCATCAACCGCCATGGACCCATGGCCAGAAAATCTCAATTTTCAATTCAAAATAATTTGACTGATCCGATCAGGACGCAGATCTGTACTCATGGGAACCAGACGGACTATTCCTATTGTTTGGAGCTATTAAGGGGTTTTGCACAGAAGATTCTAAGGGATTTACTCCAAATAATTGTTGAAAAGATTGCTGTTCTATTGCATTAACTGTGTGACCAGCTTGGGATTGAGCTTGCTGGCAAGGAAAATTATTTCGAGGCGTTTGTTGTTGAAACGATAACCTTTGAAATCCTGCTTCGATAGTCTGTGCTAACATTTGAGATTGCGTGTGTAATGCTGCAGCCATTGCTGCTGTAATCGCCTGTTCTAGCCCAGAGCTACTGGGACTTGGACTAGTGACTTGTCCAACTGGTGCCGGATCATCTCTTGAAGACCTCATATTTTCAGCCATTTGGTTAGCTGCTGTACTAGTACTGGCAGATTCGCTTTGCAGATCTTGAGGGTTGGTGCTCATGTTGGCTGCTGTACCACTCATGGACTCTCTGGCTGCGGATAAGGCTAAATTTTGCGTAGAAGTTTGCAAAGAAGTCTTACAGACTGGACAGATTTTAGTATTTCCCGTTCTAGTGTTGAAACAGGCACGATGAAAACTGTGCCCACAACTGGTAGATATTAATTGGATTGGGTATTCTATCTGGCAAGTGCAGATATGACAAATGATTTGTTTCTGTCCTATTTGATCTAAATTTTCACAACTATGGCTAACGACCATGGTAGAGAAAAGAAGAGACAACTGCTGATAACACTATAAAAATGCAAATCTTTAAAATCTAAATATATGTAAACTAAAATATCAATAAATGCAGAGAAATAGATAAAAACCAATTCAAAGCGAAAAAAAAATTAAATAAACAATGTAATATACAAATCAAATTCATATAAATATTCTGGGATACATGTGGCAGTTTTAATGAAAAGGGAAGCTAAGACAAGATCGATTACTTTACGTTCTGAAAGAATTAAAAAACACAAAGACTTTGCTCTCTTGTTACAATGAATTTCACAATCAGATGTAGTCTTTCACCACACATTTAATGATCAAATGAAATATGTTAATTGAGCTCGGTCAATAGACAACGGAATTGGTTAACACGATTTATTATACAAGTCATTGTCGTCTACTGAGTTTATTCTGAAAACACCAATTTATCAAAATCAATAATTGCACAACAATCTAATCTTCTGTCTTAGGATCGGCAGGCCATAGCACTTAGCCATTTAAAACCCTCATCCAATATCCCTTGAACAGAAGTTTACCAACTCCTTAATACACATAAAATAAACACAAATAAATGGAATGTTATAAATCTTTGCATGGGCCGCTTAAGTTATTTTGAAACTAACAGCTATCAACCATGTCACTATAACATTCGAGCTAACTTTTGCTTTGATATGTATGGCTGAGGGCTATTGAGAAGCCACTCAGAATAATCCATTACACTAGCCAAATTTAACTATAACAACACAAAAAGAATTTCATTAAATCGAAACTGGAGGAAATTATAAAGTAGTCAGGTGTTAATGACTATATGAAGTTATATGGTCGGGGCTGGCCGAAAAGGCCCCAAAGTTGGGCGCCAAATAATTAATATATAATTTATAATAAGAACTGTAGCAGATAACCTGATACTAGTAGACGAGCAGATGTTAAATTCGCAGAAGATCGGAGCACGCGCTTGAATCCGGCCGAAATTGAGTCGATAGAGTGGGAGTGGGATTAGGTACCATCTACGAAAGGCTCGCGCCTATATATATTAGTTATTAAATATTCGCGTGCACACTCAGAATCGATTTAATATAGCGGAAAAAGAAAACGGATAACAACACGGATAGTAAGATTGTACTGAGACCATTAAACGAACAAAGAACACGATCTATCTTTGGAATGTAGTTGCGCAAGATGTTGTTGCGACAACAGAAAAGCCCACCCATCCATGATCACCATTTTCCTCAGACAGAAATGTCATATTGGTGATCCCTAAAATATCCAAAGGGTGCTACACCTCTTCACATCCACGCCACTTGTCCCCCAAAATTGTAAAAATTAGCAAATATTCATGTTTATAAATTTATTCCTAATACGATATTTCATTTGACAGATAATTCATGATTATCCAAAAAAAACAAACGTTTTATATAATTAGTACAACTTTGATTGAGATACAACTCCAAATTCACAAAAGAAAATAACCATAATATATAATTATAAATATTTATATGTTTTATCTCGAATGAAGTTAGCCGAGAACACAATGCACAAAAAACAAATTCTGCTGAGCAAAAATATATACTCTAACTTTAATTAAGTACGATCAGAATGATCATTAAGGTAGCTGCTGCTGCAAAGCAAGCGCTTACACTTTGTAATGAGAATCAAAGTAAAATCAAAGAAAACGTTAAATGAGATAATTACGATTAAATGCTTCTACTAGGAATGAGCATTATCAACAAATGAAGTTAGGTAATTAATTAATGATCATTATCATGGCTCAGAGATAAGACCGAATATTTGAGCAACTAAAACAGCTGCAATAACGGACTCAGAAATTTGCATTGGCCACAGTGGTAACTAAAAGTACCTTGCCACTTGATTATTAAATGCTCATCACAGCCAAAACAAAAAAATTAAAAAAATAAATATAAAACTTGGGCGACACAACCACAAAATAAAATTTTCAGCAATGAAAAAGTAATAAAGAAATGGAAAACTGATCACTCACCATAATAAATCCCACGTTGAAAGCGCTTCCATGTGGTCTGCAAACTTTTTGTTGTCACTGTTGCGAATAAAATTATTTTGCGGAAACGTGTGCACAAGCAAAAGGAATTAAAATTGTCATTAATTTGCTTGCAAAAAAAACTGGGTTAACTCAACTCTTTCTTCACTTTTCTGCTCAAAAATTTTTAGATTTTCATATTTTTCTATTCTTTTGACTTTTCTGTTTTAACGTTATTTCAATTGATTTTCATTTAATTTCACAAAAAAATTTAAAAAAACAACTTAATTCGGCATTGGCTTGGGCTTCTTTACAAATTTAAATAGAGAGGGTATTATTCAAAAATTAATTATAAAAAAAAATAGATTTACTTTTACTTTCTTATTTTCTTCATTTCTTAGAATGTAC
Organism: Lordiphosa mommai; assembly: GCA_018904225.1. NCBI lineage: Eukaryota > Metazoa > Arthropoda > Insecta > Diptera > Drosophilidae > Lordiphosa > Lordiphosa mommai. The sequence continues at coordinate 170,751 of JAEIFT010000519.1, read as the reverse complement.
TAGCCATTTTTTCTCTTCTTTCATTCTCTTTTCTCCCACTTGATTTTCTTTCTTTTTAGGTTAGAGTTTCTTTTCAATTCATTCTTTTGTTTCTAACCAAAAAAAACTAAATTACTGATAATAAAAATTAATTTTAAATACTGCTGACAAGCTTAGGACATTTTCCACATTTTTTCCACTTGATTTTCCCGCACACGTGAACTTTTCCCGAAACCGATTAAAGATTCCAAACTGATGCGTTTGAGCTGCCCTTTGGTCTCACACCGACTAATTTGCCAATGCTGCAGCGAGGTTAGGCGATCGATTCTCTCTTCTGGGTGGGAAATGGAACATGAAGGTAAAGCGCTGAATTGCTGGTATTCCTCTCTTGTAGATGCGTGGGTGTATTGGTGTCTTCGCTTAGAGGCCAACCACGCAAGCGTAAATGAAATGGGGTGTTTGCTAACAACTTAGCTTTTAGGCTTTGTGGCTTATGCACAAATGGCCAAACCTGCAAGCAGGTCGAAAAAAAAGAAAATTACACACAAGAAAATAATAAAAGAACATATTTTCTCCTATCAATGCGGAAGTTGAGGGTTAACTCACTTAATCGTTTGGCCTTCACACAGAAATTTGTCTCCTTTCCAATTTTCTTAGATCTTCTTGCGTTTAACTCGTTGGATTTAATGCTTTGTTCACTCCGCAGCTTTTACTTGCTGATTGCGCCACTTGAAGAAAACTTTTCTTGGGTGCACACGCGGGTATGGAAAATAGGTCTGAACTGGACCACAAATAAAATCGGAAAGACGGAGACCATTGACTCTAGCTCACAAGAAACCTCTGCTTCTATACCTGATCTGCGTTCGCGCCATTTTTCCCTCCAACAATGACATTTCGACCTAGAGAGCGCTTTCTCTTTTCATGTCCAGCTGACTGGGGTCAAAGTCACCGCAGGGTGAAATATCTTAAAGATTTTGTAGCAAGCTTTTAGGCGGGAAAAAAAATCTTTCTTAACAAGAGACGGGCGCCACTACAAAACTCTTTTGTTTGTCATACGATCAGCTCCAAACTTATTTTGCATAACAAAATATTAACATCGCGTTTTCCTAATTTGGAAAATCCCAAGCTCTATATGGACATTTTATAAAAATTATATTAACTTTTGATGGAAAATCCACCCAACCGCTTGTAAATATTGGGCCGATTTTCAATTATTGTCCGATTTGCTTCAAACTCATATTTTAAGCGGCACATACAACAATATGAAATACGTTGCTTTTAAATTTTGGGAAATATTCCACATAAGTCGGAAAATGGGCGGGAAACTGTTGAAACTCTTTTGTATTTCATCCGATCAGATCCAAATTAATTTCTAAAGCACTACATAACAACATGCTACCAACGGGATTTTCAAATTTGGAAAAATCCAGAGAACTGGTGGAAAAATGGTTAAAAAAAATTTAATATCTTATCATGTTCATGTTAGGAACTCATTTTCCGACTTTGCAGGTTGAATTTTAAAATTTGAAGGTAACGTTGTTATTATTATGGTATGAAGGTCCGAAAGAAGAACAAAAAACTCGCATACATCAGATTTCCAACAATTTTCCGGCTTTGCAGACGGATTTTCAATAATTGGAAAACGCGTTGCTTATGGTTGGTTCCTTATTGGGGAAGTTTTTACAAGTGCGAGCGAAGCCATGGGTATAAACTAGTATAATATATAGATGTGTGATATTTCTAAATAACAATCATTAAGAATATGAGCAAAATTTGAGCTCGCTACCAACAAAAGATAATGACAATTCCAAAACTTTCTTTTTTGACCGGTGGGTTTAGCTGCAGTGTCTGTTCTTTTAAGCCGGGATGGTGAACATAATGTAATATCATTTGCCTTTTACCTTTTGTTAAGTGAAGAACTATTTCTTTCAAACGTATTAAAAGAGTTTAGCACTTGTCTGAGCTTTTGAAAAATTTGGTTATTATCTGTCAGTCTTTCGGTAGGACATAGGGATTGCAACCGTACATCATTCCTGTTTTCCCGGGAAGAGAAGACTGAAAGCGAGAAACTCCCCTCAGGGATATCAAGCGTTCCGTATATACGAACTATTCCAAGACGGAGGAATGCTTAGGGACTAGAATCTTCCCAGAGGAACTAGCGACACAGCCCTCATTTCCGTTTTTCAGGCTGAGATCAATGCTGTCAGGCAGGCGGCGAAGTAGATATACACCTTGGACAAAACATCAATTAACATATCAATCCTTGTCGACAATCATTCTGCTATTGAAGCTCTGTCGTCACGCGCCACCAATAGTAATCTAGTCCGCAGTAGAGAGACTGCCCTAAACCAAATCCAGCAGCGCAATATCACTCTCGTCTGGGTACTCAGGCATACCAGGCAACGAGAGAGCGGAGAGTGGACGTACAAAAACTTATTCAGGATATACTGACAGAATTACATAGGATAACCAGAACCAAGGCAGAACGATAGAACAACTCCTACACATTAGCAAGAGCAGGATTAGGACGATGACAGGAATCTGTACCATTGGTCAAATGGCCGCCAGGATGTACTAACCCCACAACGACAACTGTCGCATCTTTAGGATTAAAGAGGAGATGAAAGCAACCAAGTTCATCTATGCGACTGCCCTGCACGCATTACCTGGGACAACCATTCTACGAAGATCTGGGTTGTCTAGGAAACTTGCCCTTAGGGGACCTGGCTCTTTTGATCGACTCCTCAAAATGGTTTTCATAGTCATCGATAGAGATTTTGTGTAGATAAAATTTAAAATTTGAACTCTTGTGAACAAGGACTTTTTGACGGAAAAATGGGAAAATTTCCTATCGTGCTGAGTCAAGTCAAGTTTCTGTGTTTGGTTGCTAAACAACTTAAGAAGTTGACACTTGCCTGGGAAAATATTTTCATCAACAAGCTTGACAAAAATTAGTAAGTGTCAAAGATAAATAAAAGTCCATCTCCTCGCCCCGACCTCTATCCGCCTACTTTGCCAGTTGGAATAGTGTCAAACTGAGTGGACTCTTCACATGCGAGCAGGAGCAATAGGAGCAGCAGCAGCAGGAGGCGCAGTTCAACGCTCCTAGTCTTACGAAAACTTGACTAACTATGCAAATAAGAGCGGCATGTGTACGTGCCACGCCCCCACCCCCCTTTGGCGACAGTTGGCACAGAGTAAGTGCAGTTGGCAGAAATTAAGTAAGTTTTTAGCTGCAATTTTTGTCGAAAACTATGTCAAGTTTGGTTTTAGTTGCCAGCAAAAAAGTTTTTTTGCTTAAGAAAATTGTAAGTACATATAAGTATATCAAAAGAGGCGCAGGAGTGTTGCGCAGGCACTAAGCAGTCCTGGCACAAAAAAAAAACCTAATGAATTTCATGCATGACAAGTCGAAGTCGTCGGGGGCGGAGGCGCAGTTGCTTAATTAAAATCATTAGAGATGAGTCGAAGCTGTGCCAGGCCCCATCAACGGCAGCAGCAGCCGCCGCCGCAGCCAATTTACATAGTTCCTTTAATGTTTGCTGCATAATTTCCACATTATTCAATGTCACTGTGTGCCCCAAGCCCCTCGGCGAGAAAAACTGCAAGCGAGAAATCTTCTGCATGTTTTGGTCACATTCTTAAAATAATAGCGCTGGGAGCGCTAAAGCTCTCGCCTGGTCAAGTGTCCCACTTAGCTGACCCCGTCGTGTGATTTTATGACTTTGCACCAGCGACCGGGTGGGCGGGCGCTGAGCGGGAGCAGGGGGAAATTATCACATTTGGCCTGCAACTGAAACCAAAAGCTTAACAAATTTAGAGCAGAGATTAGATAAAAGAAAAACGCCAAGCATACGAATTTATGAGTCGCGTGGGAGTAGCCCAAAGAAGGGGAAAATAATGACGCTTTCAGAAATGAACTCGCCTCAGTTTCCCCCAAACTTTACGCCAAGGCTGAGCCATCGCCCAGGCAAAAAAGTTTAATTCAAAAACTTGTACAAAAATGCACATTTAATGGAAATTTACTACCTGCTGCAGCAGCAGCAGCAGCAGCCGCAGAAATACAAAACAAGCGCCGCAAAGTTGCGATGAGTTGGCGGGGGGCATGACTGCAAAGTGTTAACGGTTTGTTTGTACTTCAAATGGTTGCCAGGACGGACTAGGATGCGCTATTTTTTTTTGTTCTTCTTAGTTTCGCAAAGCCGTCTCTTGCAGTTGTCTCTGCCGGAAACGGAAATTGCGTAGCACAGCGAAGTGTGCAGTACAAAAGGCAGTAAGCCATAACATGGACAACGCCACTTTGCCTGCGCCAGAACTGTTGAAGATGACGGCAGCTGCTGGGACTGGCTGGCTGCCATTAATGAGTTTTGTGGCCGAAAGTTGAGAGAGAGTTGGTTTAACAGAATTAAGAGCGACATTTGAAAATCTCAAAACAAAAAAAATGAAGGACATCTGAAGTGAATTGTAAGCGTGTAGCCTGAATGCCGGTAATTTCCTACCCACTGACACTTGTGTGTATCTGAGATTTAGCGGCTCTCCTTTGTCCGAGTGCAACCGACTGTTGCAACCGCTGTTTTTCTAAGGAACCTCTTAAAATCACTCTCACTGCCCAGTCCTGCAGAACCTTAAGATATGCAATTTATAATGAAATTCATTTACCAGACCAAGGACAATGATGTTTCATTGAAAATAAATTGACAACCTCTGGGAATGATTCTTAGTCAGAATCAATCTAAAAGTTTTCGTTTCGTTGCATTAAAATGGTTATTTTGACGACGAAGTCAAGTAGAGTCCAAGTCAACCATTTGGTGGGATCACCTGGGCGCTGTCTAACATGAGCTGTTCCCACCCATCAAAACCATTTGAGCCAAGCATGAGAAAAGACATGAGTCTTTATAAATAAAAATATATAACAAAAATTGGGTGGATTCTCAAGGGACGAAAAATGTTTTCAATGAAGGGCATAAGACATAGCCATTGCACCTATTTCTCCAAAATAAAGCCTCAAAGATGTAAATAAAAATCCTTTAAAATTACTTTCAGACCCAATTATTTCTCAAGAAATTGTTAAATGATTACTCAGAGGTATTGCCTCACTTGTTATGCATAATGGTGATAACTATCCCTAAAAGCTACTCAAAATCAAAAGACATTGTCTTGGCTAATTTACGATCATTTTAACAATTAAGAACAAGGTTTCCCGAGATGGAGGGTAAACATTGAAAGAGTGAATCTCTTATGTGGATTATTCTGCAAAAATGTAGGTGTTATAAAATATGAAAATAATAAAAAATATTTCATAGAATTTACACATAAGGACCCTCCACATAGAGAGCGGAACGGAGCACAGCTCATCCGCTTTAAGCGAATAAGCAATGCTCAGCTTTTTATTCATCGCACACAGAGAGCGAAGAGCTGATGAAAACAAGTGCTGCTAAATTGTTTTAACTAATGCTGTTATATAAGAAATCAAATCAATTGCATAACAGACTAAAATCTCTAAATTTGAATTAGGTTCCCATCAAGTACAATCTTTTTTTTTTGGTACAGCCTTGTGTTAGATTTTGAAATGTTTGTTATTAAAAAGAATTTTATCTTCACGAGTGCGACGAAAAAAAAATTTAATTATGATAAAAAATGCAGAATATATCCACCGTTATTACGAAATTTGGGAACATCAGATAACATTTTATCAATATACGAGGACGCAGGTAGACACTTTGGATTATGGTTTATTATTATTAAAGGAACCTTCTAGACACATATTTTAATCATCATTTCTTATCGATCCGCCATACATCATTTCCCGATCAGATAAACGATAGTAGAGTTGCCGCCCCCGCAATTTGGAAAAAACCTCATATCTCCCACAATTTTTTTCCTTCCTTTTTTTAATAGACCTATGTAACCTTGAATTTACTACATTGACAGTTTTTCGATATCATTGCTCTTTTTTTAAAGTTAAATCTAGAAAACTGTAATTCAGTAAGTAAGTGTAATTTCACTTATTAGTATTTCAAACTTCACGTTTGCCTTACTGAACGACACGAAAAACATAAGCGAACAGCGGATGAGCAGAAATGAACAAGCAATCTTGTTTAAACTGCTAAACTGTTGGTTTGAGCGCTCTCTATGGGTTCGGAGTGTTTCTTTTCGATCGCTGTTAAGCTATGCTCCGCTCGCTCTCTGTGTGCGGGGGGCCTAATAAGGACTAATCACAAAAGAATCAAATAGTATAAAAAAGTGATTAATTTTTTGGTTAATACGACATTATCATAGATTTTATTGTTTTCGTCATTCTTGCCTTTAAGCGCGGACTGCAACTGCTGGAAAATATTCTTTTTGACTAGTAGTAAGGCAGGACTTCGGCATTTATCAATGCTGAAGTAAGGTCTGAGCAGTTGGAATTGCTTAGGTACTGCCCATAAAACTAATCCATTCATTTAGTACTGAATTCCATGCCTGAAACAATCGAATGTCATGAAGGTCATATTAACTTCATGTCCAAAAATCATGAAAAGGCAGACATGATTTCAATACCAGCCCTTGCAAATCAGGGCTAATTCAGCTTTGATTTAGTACTGAGCCGACAGAAGGAAGTTAATAGGTGTTGTGGAAGGTCCTAGTTGATTTTGCATAGCTATTTCGTATCTTTAAGATTCGCAAACCAAACTCTTTATAAATCGTGCATATTTTTGATTTTTAATTGATGACAATAAGCTATTAAGCATTTGGTCATTAAGCACAATAAAATCTTTCACTTTTCCCTGGCTCTCATCAAGGATCATCCCATTAATTCGCAACTTTCCCCATCTTTAACAAAGCCAAGCCATTTACGAAACCAAATCAAAGCAAAAGAGAATACGATAAGTTTTTCTAGCAATATGCTGGCCAAAAGAAACCGGGAAAACAAAAAGCAAATGAAAATGAAATGAGCAGTCCATTCGCTGGCCAGGTCCAGCTTCACTTCCATGTGCATTGTTGGCTGCACCGCAAGGACCAAACAAATAAGAAATTAGTTGCAGCCGCAAGAAAAGTAGCAAGTGGAAAAAAGTAAAAACTTTTGCGCTAATGTCTTAATGCAAAAGTTTGTTTTGTGGGTGGGGAGGCGGGAACGGGACTTACCGGGTAACTTTCTAGCGAGCACGTTTGATTGAAATTTGCGGCAAATTGCCCAAAGCCCAAGTCTGAGATCAAGCTGGAAAACTATTCGCAACGAGGCATACAGGTGCTCAATTGATCTTGCGTGCTTATCAATCCACTTACAGTGACTGTAATCCAACCGAGAACACATTCAGCGAAGCGCACAACACACGTTTCTGCAGTTTCTGCAATGGCCAAAATGGCAAGAGCAGCCAAACAAATTGCCAGCCATTACCAGCCAGAAGGGTAATTTTTACTTTGCAGCTTTTTCCAGGCGCTTTATTTGCCAGCCAAATTTGTTCGAATTGCAGCAGCAGTTGTAAAAACCAACAGAGCCATCGAGAAGCAAGGCCAACAACAGCAGCAACAACAATCAAGTTGCCAGTCGATTTGTAATAGGTGATTTGGCAAAGGAAATTGAGACATCAATAAATGTGGCTTGCCGGGAATCGCTTTAACTTGGCTTCCTGGGCCACTCTGACGAGGGGGCGTGTGCGGCTAGGAAATATGCAAAAATATTGCAAAGCCTCTGCATGCGAATATTGCGTATGCGCCACGTTGCCAGCCAGTAAAAACGAATGAAAAAGGCTTTGCCACAGCCTTGGTACACTCAGAAAAAATAAAAGCGAGTATGAACGCGCAAACACGATCGGGAGGAAATTTTCTTCTGGAAATTTTAAGTTATTCTTACAGAATAAGCAAAAACAGAAATTCTAAAATCAAGAATTTTCTACCACTAATTTGTCCATAGAATTCCCAACTGGTTCTATTTCTTTTTTTAGAAGTGACGAAAGACTTCTGATCTGAATGTCTTCTCTATGTATGAACAAGTCCATATTAATTGAAGAATTGTTTGGCCTTAAAACCAAGATCAGTATGCTCTCATTTAATGTGGACACGTTTTTGGTTCAAGAATGTTTTGTTATTGATTTAAAAATTTTTATAGAATTATTCGAAGTGTGCAATTTCTTGTTTCAAGAGTAAATCGGAATTGGTTCAGGTCTATTTTAACTTAAAAGAGGAGGAAAATAACTAGTTTGAAATGAACTTGTTATAACACTTAGCGGTCTGAAATCAAGTACTTCGGAATTTAAAAAAATGATTCTAAAAAAGAGAATTTTGTACACAACTTTTGATTTTTTCTGAGTGTACTGCCTGTTGTTGGTTTTGTTGTAACCGTTGCTGTTATTGGTTTCGCAATCTTAACGCTCTAATTGCCTAGAAATGCTTGTGCCAAAAGTCGTTCGTGTGTGTGTGTGTGTGTGTGGTACTCGTTCTTGCTGTCCTATGTCGATTGTGCAAGCCTCTTGCTTTGGATATTGCCCTCCGCCGGGCTTTTATGCTCCAGTCTGTGGTGGCTTTTGTTGTTGTTGACTTTGTTGTTCACGCAAATTGAACGTTATTGCCACGATTGGACAATACATAGACGTATGCAGGACTCGGCCAGGCAAACAAATCAACGCGGTTTGTTAGACTGCAAAATTTGATATGACAATTTGATGAAATTGCCGCTGGCGATTGCTGAACCATGAGACGGAACCGCTGTTCGTGTTGAGCTTGGGTTGGATTGGGTTGTGTATTCGCAAACATTTTGCAGTTCCCTGCTGAAAACCTGAACAACCAGCTCAGACCCCAACGTGATGAGAGAGTCGCCACGTTGATATTGTCAACAATCAATGCACAAAATGCCAATGCAAACACAGACAGAGCTCGCGTGTAAAGTCAAGAACATGTATGATGCTGTGAAATGGGAGTGGGGGCTGGAAAAACTGTTACACACATACTTGCATACTTTATGCATGTATGGCGCAGGTGCAACTGCAGCTGACCACAAGGATAAACGAGTAGCGAATGCGAGATACAGAGGTGGCCTGAAGTGGAGTGTCGATGGCTATGCATTCAATTTCAATTGTCATGACATTTGAAATGTTGCCTGTTGGCAGTGATGTGGGATTTGAAATGCGACTGGACACTGCCCAGCTGAATGGTTGATGGACATTAATCCAATTGTGCATTGTGTAAAGATTTCGAGCTTTATCAAGTAATTTTTTTCTAGTTTGATGAGCTCGACTCCGCTCAGATTGGGAGAGATTGTTTGAAATTAGATCTTGTGCTTGGGAACCAGCGTAGGACACGTAGTAGCCCTTTACGCTCTCTCAAGTCGGTCTGCTTTCGGTGCAGAATGCAATAGAAAGAACTGTCCATCAAGGAGCATCGGCATCAACTTTCTGATCAATTCCTTATGTCAGACTCCACTATCTTGGCAAGAAAATTCGCCTGCGAAGTCGAAAAATTGTTGGAAAACTAATGAATGCCACTTTGTTATTCTTCTTATAACACAATAATAATAACTTTTCCATAAATTTTTAAAATCACCCTGCGAAGTCGGAAAATGAGTTCTTAATATGAACATGAACACCCAATTACATTTTTTCTAACCATCTTCCGCCAATTTTCCGGATTTTTCAAAATTTTATAAACCCGTTTTTTGTTATGTAGAGCATTAAAAATAAATTTAAAGCTGATCGGATGAAACCCAATCAAGTTTCATACAACAGTTTTCGGCACATTTTCCGACTTTCGTGGAATATTTTCCAAAATTTAAAAACAACGTATTATGTATGTGCAGATTGGAATATTAGTTTGACGAAAATCGGGAAAAAATGGCATATTGACTCACCATTTCCTCGCGGTTGGGTGGATTTTTCAACAAAAGTGAATATAATTTTTATGAAATTTTCCTATAGAGCTCTGAAAAAGATTTTTAGCCCGATTGAATGGAAGACAGAATTAGTTTGGAGCTGATCGGATGAAAAACAAAAGTGTTCCATACAACAGTTTTCCGACCATTTTCCCATTTTTAGGGAAAGATTTTCCAAAATATGAAAGTCCCTTACTTCATATTTGTGTATGTCTAGCTAAGAAAATAAGTTGGGAACAAAACCTTTCTCTGACTGCAAACCTCATCGCCAAGTTCAACCGGCTTCTATTATGATTAAGGAAACCCCCAGCGAAGAATTGGTAGTAGCTTTTTATACCCTTGCAGAGGGTATATTAAAATTGTCACGATGTTTGTAACGCATAGAAGGAAGCATTTCCGACCCCATAAACTATATATATTCTTGATCAGCATCAATAGCCGAGTCGATCTTGCCCTGTCCGTCTGTCTGTTTCTATGCTATCTCCTCCCTCAGTTTTGAAGCTATCTTGACCAAACTTTGCAAAAATTCTTTAAATACATATAGGCTGCACATTTGTCGGAATCGGCCGGATCGGATCGCTATATCATATAGCTGCCATAGAAAAGATCGGCCAAAAAACTAGTTTTAGTAAGAAAAACTTTTTTGTTTCTCGTCGTTGCGTCACCCCACTTGGTATTCATTAGTTTTGATCAAAATCGGATGACAAAAGCATAAGGCTGCCATAAGAACAATCGGATGAAAATTGAGTTTTTGTGTTAACAACTTTTTTTTTATCAAAGGTGGCGTGTTTATATTTGTTAATCGTAAATATTATTTGCTTCAACACAATTTTGCTAGGTTTGATCAAAATCGGATAAATATATCGTATAGCTCCCAAACCACAATCGGCTTTGGCTTGGTCAGCCAAATGGTTACGGAAAGTGGCGCAATCTGTTGGTCAGCTTGGGAGAGGTTAGGGCAGGTTGTAAGCGAAATGAATTTTTTCTAAAATAATCAGGAAAATCAATTCTTATATAAAATATAAAAAAATGCAAGGGTATTTAAACATCGTCGGAGGCGATGTTCGCCTTCTATTTTCTTTATATTAAATTAAATAAAACAAGAAGGCAAAGTTAACTTCGACTGTGCCGAAGTTATAATACACTTGAAAAACTTTACTTCAACTGATTTAACTGGAAAATATATATAGGATATAGATATCAGATATTTAAAATTATAAAATCATTGATAATAAAAATTTGGTACCATAAATAACGAGAGCGTAAGTTAAAGTCGGCCCTGCTCGACTTCGATATACCCGTTACTCAGGATATCAACATGTCCAAATTGTGGGAGATATGAGTTTCTTTCCAATTTGCGGGGGAGGCAACTCTACTATAGCTCATCTGATCAGAAAATGATGTATGGCTGATCGATAGGTAATTATTATTAAAATATATGTCTAGAGGGTTCAAACAATCTATTTTCAAAATTGTGGGAGATATGAGGTATTTTTTAAATTGCGGGGCGTGAACTTTTCTATCGTTCATCTGATCAGGAAACGATGTATGGCGGATCGATAGGTAGTGATGATTAAAATATATGTCTAGAGGGTTCGAATAATCTATCTTAAAAATTCTGGGAGATATGAGGTGTTATCCAAATTGCGTGGGTGGCAACTTTACTACCGTACATCTGACAGGGAATCGAAGTATGGCGGATCGATAGGTAATGCGGATTAAGATATATGCCTAGAAGGTTTGAACAGTCTATTTTCAAAATTGTGGAAGATATGAGGTTTTTTTCAAATTGCGGGGGCGGCAACTTTTCTATCGTTCATCTGATCAGGAAATGATGTATAGCTGATCGATAGGTAATAATTATTAAAATATATGTCTAGAAGGTTCAAACAATCTATTTTCAAAATTGTGGGAGATATGAGGTATTTTTCAAATAGCGGGGGTGTCAACTCTACTTTAGTTCTCCCGAACTAATTTTAAAAATTCGTATTTCAATAACGTATCCGTACAATAAATGTTCAACTTGATTTTCGAGTTAAGCATTTCAAATTATATAATATAAAAATTGTGGTTTATTATATTTTTGCTGTAAGCTAGTGCAATCTGTTCAGTATTGACTATTAGCAGGTATGCCAACAGCGGCGCACATAACAGTCGTTCGACTTAAGAAAATATCGTATACATCCAAATATACATGATATATTTTTAATTTGTATAATTCAACTAGCTGAGTAATTGGTGTCGCTCAGGTCCTTAAAAATTGTGCTGATATGGTTCTTTCACAAAATTTCTAAAAATGTTTCAATGAAAAAATTTGAACCGGCTGAACATTGCTTTTCACATTTGAACTGATCAAATTGGATTGAAACAGGTTCTAAAACTGGCTTAAAAATGCAAAAATATCTTACTTAAATTTCGAAACTACACACCAAATATCTAAGTAAATAGTGGGATATGGTTTAGAACCACTTTAGTCTGGTTCGGAAGCGGTCTTGTAACTCCCTACTGCCAACCAAGTGACCAAATTTCAAGTTCATAGTTCAAATGATTTCCAAAATATAGCGTTTCACTTTGCTTTGAAACTAATTGAAATCCACTCAATCGCCCAGAGTTGAAACATTTTCAAAACAAAGCATTATTATTCAAATTGTGTCGCCAGGCAAGCGCGTAATTTGCACATTTCGCTATTAAAAGTTAGTTGCATTTGTTACATTCTTCATTGTGGCTTTTCGTTTCTATTTGAAAATGCATAAATTTTGGTAATAATTTGCTAGGCATTGTGTGTTTGAGTTGTTCCAACAGCAGCAGCCGCCACAAGACAAATTAACACACATGTGACGACGGTTTGTACATTATTTGAAGTCAAATTGAAGCCAACAGCTGTGCATTTTACATGAGTTCAGTCAGGCTGGAGCAATCTGACAGCCTCAAATTTTGTGCAAATATGAATTTTAAATCAAATTCTCCCGACTCTGCTCCTTAACTTTTGCGGTATGGCAAAGCTGTTGTTGTTTCTGTTGGATATTTTTTGGTGCCATATTTCAGCTTAATTAAGAATGTTAAAAATGTATATGCAATTGCATTAGTTGTGCTGCAGCGATGCGAATAATCAAATTAAATTATTCTTATTAATTTGACAAGCGCACAAAAGTCATCTCCGTAATAAAGTTGTCAAAGCAACCAGACCAAACCGACAAACTGTCGCCCCCTCTGCCGCACTGGCCCCAAACGACAAGTTGAACCAATAATTTACACAAATTGGCAATTTTGCTTGCCGAATAACGTCCGTCAAGTCAACCGACGTAAAAGTCAAAATCCGGTCAAAACTTTTGCCGGCGACTCTCAACTTGTTCTCACTTTATCGCATCTTTATCGGCTTCAGCTCGACAAACACGTCGAGAAATTCAAATGATAAGGCACAAAAATGTTTCTAGGAACTATGAGGGTGGTGCCGGGAGGGGTCTGTGGCTGCAGGGTATGGCGCGTTATGACAACATAAACGATATTTACTTTTTGCCTTGCCTTGCCATTTCTTTATTCCCTCCGATGCCCTTTATTTGGAGTTTTACTTCTGCTGGCTTTGCGATTTTCCTCTCGCCCCCATCGAAGGCAAAACTTTTCGGTTTCTTTTTGTTCGTTTCGTTTCGCTTCTTGTTCACTTTTCTTTTTTTTTTTTGCTATTTGAAGTACTTCAAAGATTTTAGCATATTTTATTTGAATACTTTATTTCGTTGAAATGCGTTTGTGTGCGTGTGGCAGAGGGGCAGGGGGGGGAGGCCAACTAGCAAAAGGAGGACATGACTTTTTCAGCTTTGTTGGTGCCCTCCTCTACATCCGCTCATCTAACTAGTTTCTATGTCTTTGGTGCAAAGTTTTGCCTCAGCCGTTGTGAAATGAAATTTTTGAAAATTTTTCCGCGGGGAAATGAAAAAGTTTGTCCTGGCGGACACAATGCGGCTGGCCAACCTCCACCTACCCACGTTACCCTAGTTAATATTACGCATACGCCGCGTATGCCCTTTTGACTTTTTGCCCAGACGCCAGCGAAGCTCAGTCCATCCATTTGCGTGCCAATGTGCAGGGCACAGCTGTTGGCGGGACCCAGGGAATAGAGCAAAGCGTGGGATAAGCAATAAAGGATAATGTCATTCAATGTTTTGTGTGCTGTGTGCACAGCGGCAACTACAGCAACAACAACAACAACAACAGCAGCAGCGAAAGCAAAACGGAAACGCTTGCCATCATCAGCGTCGTGCTCATCGTCGTCGACATTGTCGACGTTGTCATTGGCAATAGTTTCGCCCTGACTTTGTTGCTGTTTTCGGCTCCTTCAGACAATAGTCAAAATGTCTTCATGCTCAACGCGACGCGCATAACGGAAATTCGCATTTGAAAAATACTTTCTTCATTTAACAACAATGTAAGGAAGCGAGCTAGAGGAGCGAGCGAGGGAGGCTACCGGCTGCTTTGGTGGCAAAGTGTTGGCATTACTGTAAATCGTTTTCGTTATACGTTTTATAATGGCAAAGAGAGACGCAACGATGTCGATTGACAATGGGCGGAAATGGTAAACAAAGCAGTCAAAACATCAAAAACAGAATGGAAAATCCCAAATGGTTTCGGTTTTGTTTTTGTAGAAGCTAATTTTGTAACCCTATTTAACCCGTACAGAGAAGAGTTTCAGTCATTTCCCTATGACTTTCCCATTTTTTTGATTTTTGAAAAGCATTCAATTATTTTAGACATTTGGCTTATTAAGTGTGTGGCTTTTTAAGTAGCGTGTTTTTCCACTCTGATCGATCCCACCTCGGAACATTTAATTAAAAAAAGGTTTTTTCATATAAGGTCACATTTACCAGCTATTGATGCCAGCTGTGGAATAAATTTAACTAACTATTTTAGACTTAGAGTTTAAGTTTTTTTTTTTTGCGTATTTAACCGTCTCCGTTGACTGATATTACCAGACTAAAATTTGTAACCGAAATAATCGTTATAATCATTGTCTTTATTGACATAAACGATTAATAGTTACGAAACAGAAACAATCAATGGATTTTTTTTCAGTATTTACTCTATTTTAGATTTGGGTTGTTCCGGACTCCGGAGAGAGTGAAAAAAAGGAGTTGTTCCTTAACGGAACAAGTGAACATGTTTCTCTTTAATTGTTCTTTTTTGTTCCTTGACTCTTGTCGGACTCTTGTTTCGAGACTCTTGCTCCGTTACTATTTTTGCAAGACTCTTGTTCCGTTCTGCAACTCACAAAGCAATTTTAGCTGCCACCTCAACAGCTGCAGCTGCGGAGAAAACTCTTGTACGGCTGATTGAAATTAACGAGAATTCTGTCGTTGCCCAAATTGTTGAGCAAATCAAACATGTGAGTTATGAATATGAGTAGAATATCGTTCGTGAAACAGGGACTAATTAGGTTTTACAAATTGAAGAAATCGTAAATTTCAAATTATGAACGTAGTAATTACATTTTTATACCCGTTACTCGTAGAGTAAAAAGGGTATACTAAGTTCGTGTAAATGTATGTAACAGGCAGAAGGAAGCATTTCCGACCCCATAAAGTATATATATTCTTGATCAGCATCAATAGCCGAGTCGATATAGACCTGTCCGTCTGTCCGTCCGTCTGTCCGTCTGTCTGTACACAGAAAAAAAAAAATGATATGATCTGGGACTCAATATGACATTTTTTCATATCAAAAAAAAGCCGATAAGATGCAGATGAAATTGACCTGTTCAGTTTGATATTTTCGATCATATCAAAATGATATGTTTAAGATCAAAGTGGCATTTTTTTAATAAAAAAAAATATTAGAAAATGGCTGGGCGCATATATATTATTTATTTAAGTTATATTATTTATATTCCCCCGCTCAGAATTTTAATGATTATGTAATATTAGCGCCATAGCCGTTTGGAAAGCAAAGAAATTTAAACATTTTTGTTAGTTAACAAACATTACCTTGTCTGGGGATCGAACCCGGGAACTCGCTCTTTACACGAATGGAATGACGTCTCAACGCAGTGAGCCACCGCACACGCGTGCGGGCAAACGTCTAAGGGACTATTTATATTTTTTCTACGGTGCCTAAGTTTTCGATAATAAGCATTTTTTGTCTCTTTCCTTTTTCTCATTTTATTTATTATCTTATCAATTTGATATTAGTACGATTAATTAAATATTATTTATCATCAAAATGATATGAAAGGGGAAAATTGATATTTGATAAAATATCATATTGATCAGCCAAGATTAAATTGATATTTGATCTTTTTTTTTTCTGTGTATGAACACCTAGATCTCAGAGACTAGAGCTACCATTTTTTCAGTGTAGACTTGTATTTTCTGCACGCAGATCAAGTTTGTTTCAAATTTTTGCCACGCCCCCTCCCGCTCACGCAATATGAAAAAAACCGCATATCTCCCACAATTTTGAAAATAGATTGTTCGATCATTCTTGACATATATTTAAATCATCATTACCTATCGATCCGCCATACATCAGTTTTCGATCAAATGAACGATTAAAGAGTTGCCACCCACGCAATTTGGAAAATACCTCATATCTCCCACAATTATCAAAATAGATTGTTCGAACCTTCTATACATATATTTTAATAATCTATACCTATCGATCCGCCATACATCATTTCCCGATCAGATGAGCTATAGTAGAGTTGCCACCCCCGCAATTTGGAAAAAAAACTCATATCTTCCAAAATTCGGGCATGTTGTGATCTAAAAAAATATTCTTAAATAAACCTTACCCTGAGTAACTGGTATATCGAAGTCGAGCAGGGCCGACTTCAACTTACGCTCTCGTTTATATATATAATGCAGAGACGCACATGTGCGTAGGCCAGTGCCGTGCCAGTTGTTGTGTTCGCACATATCAAAATAATATGTTTAAGATCAATATGGTATTTTTTTAATAAAATAAAATTATTAGTAATTGGTCGGTATTTATTAGTTAGTTATATTATTTTATATATATCACAGTGCGACAATCAAAAAAACACATGGACGGAATCAATAAAATGTAAAACTGGAGCCCTCAGGGAGCATAGCCTCATACCCAGTTTTTCCAGTCCACGTCAGGTTCTCGTTTAATTGGCACTTTTATACTAGCAACACACAATTACAACATTTGTTGCTTGTTAAAAAAAAGTCACAGCTAAATTCTGAAAAATTCACTACAGATGACGAGGGTCACTACAAATGTCAAAAAAAAAATTGCAATGGACAAGTGGTTAGTATCCCTCCCGATAGAATTGTCTAAGATTTGCAATTAATTAAGATACTGTCCAATAAAACGTGTCCCCAAGAAATGGTAAGATTCAATAATAAACCGCGATATTGGATACCAAATTTGACCGTACCCATGAACAAGTCCATATAGGCAATAAAGAAGAGATACAAATAGACCGAACTACATTATCAGATTTTCTAAGTCGAAGTATTCGCGGATTTTTTGCTAATTTTTATACAAGCAGCAAGCAAGGAACAACATCAACCATTAGGGGTATTTCCTCTGACTTTAAAATTAGAAGTTAATTTATACATGTCAACAACATAAACGCCAAAAAAGTATCCGGGGGATTTGAAAATTATACAGCGGATCGCTAATAAATTTAAAAGTGCCAGTAGAATATTGCTTCTTTACTATTCTACATTCTTTCAGAGCAATTTCTTTTCAATTAATATATTAAGTAGCTAAGAATTTTAATGATTATGTAAATATTAGCCATAGCCGTTTTTTTGGAAAGCAAAGAAATTGAAACATTTTTGTAGTTAACAAAACATTACCTTTGTCTGGGGATCGAACCCGGGACCTCGCACTTTACACGAATGGAATAACGTCTCTAGGGAGTGAGCCACCGCACACGCGCTTGTGACTTTTTATATTTTTTCTACGATGCCTAAGTTTTCAATAAGAAGCATTTTTTGGCTCTTTCATTTTTCTCATTTTATTTATTATCCTATCAATTAAATATTAGTACGATTCATTTAATATTATTTATCATTAAAACTATATAAATACATTGATATTTGATAAGTATCACATTAATCAGCCTAGATTAAATTGATATTTGATCTTTTTTTCTGTGCATTTATTCTTAATAGGGGAAAATACTTTAAGGTACCAAATTTGAGCAATATTCTTTAACTGAATAAATGGGATAATTTTATACCCGAAACCTCAACAAAAAAAGTTAATAATCGTAACCCGTTACATTTCCTATATTTCCTAACCGTAATTTTATTACCGTAACCAGAATAAAGCAATCGGCTAAAACATTTACCGTTACCGTAAGCGTTATTCGTTTCGGTTTTCTTCTCTAATCCAAATGTTTTTTCAACAATACAGTCTAAATAAATTCAAGATCGGGTATGTATATCTTGACGTTCAGATCAGTTACCTTTGCTTTATCTTGGTTGGTTTAAGTCCAAACAATGAAATGACTGAGCTTGTGATGTGTTCCATTGTTCGCTGTTATAATTCCAGTTCATAGTAAGATAAAAGCATCTCGAGTTTCATTGAAAAACTTTTCGCATAAGCGTGAATATGGAATTACACTGATTTTTTTTTCTTCTGCGTGGGTGAAACTCTCTTGGTATATCCATTTATTTGCAGTTTAGTTGATTATTTTAGTTATTTCTCTCTACGCTTATTTTTATAAATGCTCTAATGCCAATTGCAAACTAAATAGCCCGCTAATGGCTGAAAGGCCGCTTTACAGCTTGAGTGTTGGCGTGAAAGACACATACCAACAAACATGCATATATGCACAACTAACATAAATGCTTAAAGCCAGCGGGCATGATGATGGCACTGAAGCCGACAGCTCGTTTTCATCAGCAGCAGGACATGCGGTGACATTTCGCTTGGAGTGCTGCGGGCGCCGCATATTTAAATCTAATTTTGTCAACCCGCCCAGCAACGGCACATGTTGTCCTTGCTACTGCTGCTTTCCTATGCATGCTGCTGATTCACTGTAATCGCGATTTCCTGTGCAACAGACGGCATCAGCGGTGTCAGCCCGGCCAGGATGAAGGCAGTTGGGCGGCCAACAACAACAGCAGCCGCTTGTCATTGTTGTTGCTGCTTTTGTTGGCCGCGTTAAAAATGTCACAGCGCATTGCATACTTATTGGCGCGTGTGTTAATACTCCATCCGCAGCCGCTGCCGCTGCCACAGCTCTGCCATCCTTTGCCGCCGCCGCAGGCTAAATGTTACGGGCCGTGTGCATTTGCGGCTGGTAAAATCTCTTTGCGTTTTTGTTGCAAATTCACGCTTCACTCTCGCACACACACACACACACACTCGCACACACATGCGTGCGCCAGCGTTGCCTTCCTTCCTAGCGTTTTCGCCATGCCTTTGAATTAGCTTTCTGTGGGTTGGCTTGCAATTGCACAAAAGCTTATTACGTTTTCTCTCCATATGTGCAGGGAATTGCCATTTGGTTTTAGCTCTGCTTTTTTCCACAACGTATAACGCGCTTTGAGGTCGCCCGTTATCCGTGTTTAAATCCAGTCGCTTTTTGTTGTTGTTCCCTTTGACACTTTTACCCACCGGTTTCGGCTTCAAATTTGTCTCACATTTTAACAGGAACTCAATATGGGCCAAAGAAACGAGCGAGCACAAGAAACCCAATTGAGTTGCTCATTAAATATGCGGCATAAACTATAAATCATTTGACATGGCAACAAATTCGATTTGGCTAGACGGTCCGTCAAGCGCTGTCGACAGCTGCCGACTGAAAAGAGATCCTAATTGACACATGACTGATGGCAATCAATAATGAGCCCCAATATGAGTCAACAAAACTTTTGCACCCATTTACTGTTTTTATCCCAATTGTTGACACTCGGAGGAGAAAAACGTCTGCCAGAGTTCTTGTGCGATCGGAATGGCATTTATACCGTTTTGTACTTGTAATATCAAGTATGTTTTGTCATTGGGGGTCCTAAATTAAGTACCAAATATTCTGAACAACCGTTAATAATATTGCAATGAGAACCAATCAAGAATATAGACAACGCGTTCCTATTTCAAGCACAGAATACAATGCCAAGCGAAAAAGTATGCAATTCCAAATGCGAATGATTTGAAAACGAATTCGTCCTTAAAATTCCCAACTGGTTCTGTCACTTTGCTTATGTGATGATAGATTTGTGACCTGCCTTATAAATCTTTGGTTAACCATTAAGAAACTTACATAGAGAACCAGATTGAAACGCCGCCTACATTACGCCGCCATAAGATTCGAAATTAGGGAGCTGTTCTTTGTTATTGTCGCTCTCTGAGTTATTTCTGTCTCCCTCTAACCACAGTCTTTTCCTATGATAATTATAAGTTAACAGAAGTATCTACATGATAATGTATCTATAGTAGATTCTTTATGTTTTAATTCATGGCCCCTTTGCCACAGACCATGAATAATAGACTCAACGATTGCTCGGTCGCCTTCATTTAACAAAAAAATTAATCAGCTGTTTTTTGTTATTGTAGCTCTCTAAGTACAGTCGTGATAATGTCCGTCTCACTCTAAACACCGTGTTTTCGTTTATGTGATACTAGCATATAACCCGGCGCGCTTCGCTTCGCCACCATCAGTAAAGCCGCCAAAATGATGAAAAAACGTTTGGCAATGATCCCACCCCCGCCCCCATTTTCCGACCATCAGAAATGAGACAATTTTTTTCCACCTAGTTGGCGTACAAGCGTACAAACCCTGAAACCACCCCTGGCATCCATTATCCGACCTTGAGGGTGAGTATGCGCAAAGCTAACATGTAAGAAAGTCGGTCAAGCCCGACTGTAATATACTCTGTACCTGATTGTATATAACTAATAGCTTTAAAGTGTGGGGTCACACAATCTGTGCAAGTGCTGCCCATCACGATTACGGGCAAACAAACATCCCTAAAAGGTTCAAACAATCTGTCTTTAAAATTGTGGAAGATATTCGATTTTGTTCAAATTGTGGGGGTGGCAACTCTGCCATCGTTCATCTGATCGGAAAACAATGTATGGGGGCTCGATTAGTAATGGCGAGTAGAATATATGTCTAGGAGATTCGATCAACCTAACTCCAAAATATCGGGATATTTGAGGTGTTTTTCAAATTGCGGGGGTGGCAACTCTACTATCGTTCATCTGATCGGAAAACGATGTATGGGGGCTCGATTAGTAATGGCGAGTAGAATATATGTCTAGGAGATTCGATCAACCTAACTCCAAAATATCGGGATATTTGAGGTGTTTTTCAAATTGCGGGGGTGGCAACTCTACTATCGTTCATCTGATCGGAAAACAATGTATGGTGGCTCGATAAGTAATGATTAGTAGAATATATGTCTAGAAGGTTCGATCAACCTAACTCCAAAATTGAGGGATACTTGAGGTGTTTTTCAAATTGCGGGGGTGGCAACTCTACTATCGTTCATCTGATCGGAAAACAATGTATGGTGGCTCGATAAGTAATGATTAGTAGAATATATGTCTAGAAGGTTCCAACAACCTAACTCCAAAATTGTGGAAGATATTAAGTTTTTTTCAATTTGCGGGGGAGGCAGGGGGCGTGGCAAAAAAAAAACTAAACTTGATCTGCCTGCAAGCATAAGAAATATATGTTCCATACACCTCAAATCTCTATCTCTTACCATCTCTGAGATCTCAGCGTTCATACGGACAGACGGACAGACGGACATGTCTATATCGACTCGGCTGTTGATGCTGATCAAGAATATATATACTTTATAGGGTCGGAGATGCTTCCTTCTGGCTGTTACACACATTTGCACAAACCCAATATACTCTTTGTACCTTCGGTACAGAGTATAAAAACTTTATCCTATTTAATTGGCCCATAGATCTTTCAAACCAAATTTAATACATATCGGCTAAAAACCCACCCCCGCACCCATATTCCGACCTTTGCAGTGTACTTCCCGAAATAAAAAACACGTGTTTCCATTTATTCTGACCCTAGAGCTTACAACACGAATTTTATTCAGATCGGCCATTGTCACTGAACCGAAATACGCCCACCGAGAAATCAAATGTCTAATTATTTTCTATAATGTGTTTACAAACCCATTTTGAAGCCAATCGGATTAAAAATCGGTTTTACGATATAGAATTTTCCAGGCACTTCCCCACTCTTGGGGCGAATTTTCCAACATCGGAAAATCTCATGTCAACTTATTTTGTATACTATCGCTACAAACCGAGTTTGAAGCCAATCGGATGAAAAACAGTTTTTTCCGTATGGAATTTTCTTTAAATTTTCCCGACTTTTCGGGCGCATTTTCCAACATCGGAAAATCTCAAATCTAATTATTCTGCTTACTATCCTCACAAACCGAGTTTATAGTCAATCGGATGAAAAATAGTTTTTTCCATGAAGAATTTTCCGGCCATTTTCCTTGTGTGTGGATTTTCCGGAATCGGGGAAATAGGTGTCGAATTATTTCGCTTACTTTAGTTACAAACCAAATTTCAAGTCAATCGGATGAAAAACAAAATTTTCCCTATAGTAGCTTTTCCGGGAGTTTTCCACCCCTTAGGGGTGGAATTTTCCAAAACCCCGCATTAGTGCTCACTTTCAACTCATAAGGAAACTTCTGTGAAAATTTCAGCTTTCTATCTCTTACCGTTCAGGCTCTA
The DNA here is from genome assembly GCA_018904225.1 of Lordiphosa mommai. NCBI lineage: Eukaryota > Metazoa > Arthropoda > Insecta > Diptera > Drosophilidae > Lordiphosa > Lordiphosa mommai. Next base: position 148,241 of record JAEIFT010000519.1, on the reverse strand, counting down.
CGTTGATTGTCAATCAGTGAATCAGTCAGTCAGTCAGTCAGTCAGTCAGGACAAACACTTTTATATGTAGAGAGATAAGTACTTACACTCGTATTGTCGCTTAACAGCGCCACATTTTGAGAGCCGTTTCAATCTTTTTCTCTAATACTCTCTTCTCTATTTCGTTCTGATTTTACCAGTAATTGCGTCAGAGTATTCAGTAAGTGATCCATTCTTTTTCACATAACACGCTTACATCTCTGCCTATTTAAACGATTCTTATAAAGACAGCAATTTGAACAACTCAACAAGTTTTATTCTTTATTCCCCTCAACCTATTTATATTCGAAAAACAATCAATGTAAGCCTGTTGAATAGTTTACCCCTTACCCCATTTGCCGCTCGGTCCGTTTAGCCGATTTGCCATAACCAGGAGATGCATTGGGAAACCATTTTCATGAATTATATTTTTAACAACAATGGCAATCCAACTAGCCATGCAACAAGAGCCCAGACAGACGTGTGTTGCCAATGGCTATGATGCTGTTGCCTGGAGCACTTAAAGCTGGTTGGGATTACTCATGTCGTTGTTGCTGTTGCTATGTTGTTGGTGTTGCTATTATCCATGAGTTTTGTACGGCTTGAGTTGCTGTTGATTTAATTCAAGGGGCCAATGCATTTTACAGTCGAGTGTTCGTATGAAAAATGTACAGCAATTCCGAGGCTGGACTCGTGGCATTTATCTCTTTTATCGTGGTCATTGTTGTTGTTTTTGCTGCTGCTGTTATTTGGTGTATGCCCGAGGTACAAGTGGCATTGTAACATAATTTCCGTTGAAAATACATCAAAATATGCCAGCACTAAAATTCCACCATTCATATGTTTGCCTAACAGATATATCAAGCCAGGGGCTAACTCGCGATAAATTGAAGGGTGCTTAAAACTCACCGTTTGATGGGAAATTGATTTTGCAGCTGAAGTTGATCTAAATTTTGTACACTGATTAAATTATTTTGGTTGTTTCAAATTGTGCTAGGCTGTTTTTTATTTAACTAACAACTTTTTAATATGAAAATATGATGAAGTGTAAACAAATTAATTAAAACTTTGGCTCATTTATTGGTAAGCTAAGTCAGTTTTATTCTTTTTTATTAAATACAAATTTAAAAAGAAGATGGTTGAAATAAATTTGTTTTATTACAACCAGGAAATCAAAACGAACCGATTTATGGTTTGGGTTCCAACTCTAGTACGTACCGAAAATTATGTTTCTGTAAAAGTTCTGGTTTATTTCGGTATTCTGTTCCGTATTGGCACCTTGGTTTTTATTTCGCCAAACCGGTAAGTTTGAAAAGTTCGTACCGATATCATAGTCTGCAGATTATGGGACCAAGAGGGCCTTGTTGTAGGTAGACAGCTTATTTGGTTGTCCTTGCTTTTTATGGCTATTTAAGTATGTCCACCAGGATTCAAATATATATTTTGAATAGTTTTTACACTGAATTAGGTAAAAAATAAGTTTAAAAAAATATGTATAATATTAGTTGTCGAAATACGATAATTATGAATTTTTAAGATGAGTACTTTTTTATACTTTTTCGATCTGGGGGTGGATTTTTTACAAAATGGAAAATAACAGAGGTTTATAATTCTCCATACATATTTATAAAGGTGAAAGTATGTTTGTATGTTTCTAAGTTAGTAAGTTTGTTCCTTAAAGAAGTCTAAGCCACTAAACCGATTTTAATGAAATTTTGACTGTATGTTCATGTCGATCAGGAAGAGTCATAGTCTATGTCGCAGGTCTGTGAACCGTTTCTATATCAGTTAAAACCAGTTGATATCTCAGAAACTATTGAAGATATGCACTTAAGATTGGTTGTGTAGGTTAGTTATATGAAGACAGATATTTCACAGGATTAAGCCCGGTTCCGAACCCTCTGAGCCGTGGTTCAGAGCCCTATCTCAAAAATGATTGAAGTTATATGGATGAAAAGTGATGTGTAGGTTAATAAAAAGGAATAAGACATTTTACCATTTTACGTGGCTTAAGACCGATTTAAAAAAAAATTTGAATAAATAATTTAAAAGTTGTTCAGAGCCATATCTAAAAAATTCGGTAGGTATGGAGCGAATTTTAATCTATTCAAAATTAGCTAGGCACTTAAAATTTGCAGTGAAGATTTGTAACCAGGGATCGCAGATAAGAGTTACGAGACTGAAAAAAATCTTAGTGAAAAAAGTGTTATATTTCATATAGGAGAACGCCACATATTTTATTTTTCAAGGAACTATCCGAAATCAGCATAATTTTTATAAAAAACGAGAAGGCAAAGCTAACTTCGACTGTGCCGAAGTTTTGATACACTTGAAAAACTTTAATCCAACTGATTTAACTGCAAAAATATATAAAGGATATAGATATCAGATATTGAAAAATTTTTAAATCATTGATAATAAAAATTTGACACCATAAAAAAAACTATTCTTAGTAAAACACATTTTCCGACCGATCGGTCCTATGGCAGCTATATGCTATGGTCATCCGATTTTGATAAATTTTGTCAAAATTATGTGAAAGCATATAATTCTAATATATACCAAGATTGGGGACGCTACGATAGAAAACAAAAAAGTTTTTCTCACTAGAACTAGTTTTTTTGACTGACCGTTTCTATGGGAGCTATATAATATAGTCATCCGATTTTGATCAATTTTTTCTGTGTTATGTGAAAGCATATAAAACTAACATGTACCAAGATAAGTGACGCTACGATGAAAAACAAAAAAGTTTTTCTCAGTAGAACTAATTTTTTGACCGACCGTTTCTATGGGAGCTATATAGTATAGTCATCCGATTTTCACAAATTTTTCCAGAATGGTGTGGAAGCATATAAAACTAACATATACCACAATAACTGACGCTACGATGGAAAACAAAAAAGTTTTTCTTACTAGGACTAGTTTTTGGACCGATCGTTCCTATGGCAGCTATATGATATAGTCATCCGATCCGGCCGGTTCCGACATTTCAGCTCGATAGCTTTAAAACTGAGGGACTAGTTCGCGTAGAAACAGACAGACAGACGGACAGACGGACAGACGGACAGACAGACAGACAGACAGACAGACGGACAGACAGACAGACGGACGGACGGACGGACAGACGGAAATGAACTCAGCTCGTCGTCCTGATCAATAATATATATAGTTTATGGGGTCGGAAATTAATATTTCTATGCGTTACAAACTTCTGGGCAAAATTAATATACACTTTTCAAGTGTATAAAAATACATTTTATCTCTTAAAATTCAATTTTAAAAAAATTATGAAATAACTAATATATTAAAAATTTTTTTATATAATAATTCTTATTTAAAATTTTTATATTAAAAATAAAAATTATTTTCTGATTTTTATTTTACAAATAAAAAATAAAAATTATATTGTAATTTAATTATTAAATTTTTTTTAAATTGAATTTTACGAGTTTATAATTAAAATCAATGATTAATCCTTCAATCGCCATTTATATTCTAAAAATTATAACCGTAACGATCCCTGTATTTAACCGTTTCCATAGTGGTTCAGAGCCAAAGCTAAGGAATGACTTTGAAAAAGAAAAAGAAGCACAACATTTTTAAGGAATCTAGCGGCGCCGGGAATATAGCTAGTAAAGTAATAATGCACAAAGATGGCAAACTTTTCTTATGTAATTCTTGGCCCTACTGTCCTCCAATTTAATACATATACAGTTATAATTCTCATAAAATACAATATGTTGCAAAATCTGGTAAAATAGTTAAGAATAAGTTTAAATAGTTGGATAAACGTTTTTTTTGAGGCATAAATGTATTTTTTAGTGTATCCCCCTCTCTTCTACGCTGCTGTAAGTAGCACCCTGTCACATGGCTGTGGTTAGTTAGCATCTGTGTTCATATTTGTATTTGCATTTGTTGCCGCACAAACATACACATCCACGTACACGCATACAAAGAGCAAGAGAAATCGACGCATACACATGTCTGTGTCCATCACATTTGCCATTCCACATGTTAGCATAAGCGTTTGTTTCCCCTGCTATACCCAGTGCCAACCAACCAACCAACCAGTCAGCCTGCCTGAATGGCTGGCTTTTTTTCCAACAATTTGACCTGGCACATTTGTGTTTGTTCATCTACTTTTGCGGTTTGCCGCTTTTCACATATATTTCAACCACATTTGTAGTCACTCCGGTTCAGTTCGCGCATTGGACACCAGCCAAAAAGAACAAAAAAAAAGCCAAAAAAAATTTAGCTCAATGCTAGAGGGGGTGGCACAAGACTCTCTTGAGTCCGCCTAAATGAAGGTAAACACTTGCAATCAAATTTATGCAAACTGCACGAAGGAGAATCCTACACCCGCTCATATGCCCAAAGTGTTGCATTAACTAGCCAAAATTGTTCAATCTCATATAATTTTAGACTCGTTCAGAAATTGATAAATAAGAGGGCAGTTTGATAAGTCGGAAACTTTTTGATAAAATATATTACAGTTTTTTTTATAGGTCCTACAAAAACTAATATCTCCTACCGTCGCACAGTGGCGCCATTTGAGATCGGAAACAATCGGATAATTTAAATGGCATAAGAAAGATAATTGTTCAATCTATAAAATGATTGTTTGAAAAAGGTGCAAATCCTATTAGATTCCTATTTTTTGGTTACAACAAAATTATTTTTAACAATTTGTATTATGTTTGTTTATTTTTATACTCTGTACCGAAGGTACACAGAGTATATTGGGTTTGTGCAAATGTATGTAACAGCCAGAAGGAAGCATCTCCGACCCCATAAAGTATATATTTTGATCAGCTCAACAGCCGAGTCGATATAGCCATGTCCGTCTGTCCGTCTGTCTGTCCGTCTGTCCGTCTGTCCGTATGAACGAAGAGATCTGGATGGTAAGAGATAGAGGTTTGAAGTGTATGGAACATATATTTCTATACTTGCAGGCAGATCAAGTTTAGTTTTGATTTTTGCCGCGCCCCGCCTGCCCCGCAAATTTAAAAAACGAAATAACTCCCACAATTTTCAAGATAGATAGTTCGAACATTCTAGACTATATTCTACTACTTATTTTGAATCGACCCGCCATACATCATTTTTCGATCAGATGAACGATATTAGAGCTATATGTAAAAGAAAATAAAAACCAACGCCAACAACAACACCGTTGCCATTGGTAGAACTTACGAGAAAGAGAGAGCGAGAAGGCAATAGCTAACTGGTAATTTCCCAATTGGACCTTGCTATGAGTGGAGCGATATAATTGAGATGGCCTGCGGTCGAAATCCGCGTGATTCCCGGTGACTAATATAGATACGTTTTTGTTAATAGGAAATTATATACAAATTTTATAATTTTACGGGTTTGTACTAGGTACTAGCCCCCATACATCGTTTTTCAACCAGATGAACGATGGTTGAAAGAGTTGCCACCCTCAGATTTTGAAAAAACCTCACACTTTAAAGTTTTAGTTTCGCACAATACAGGTAAGTATAATTACAGTCGGGCTTGACCGACTTTCTTACTTGTTTAATATTTCTATGTTTAAAAATTATTACCCAAAAAAAAAAAATTTTTTTTTCGAACTTTTTTTATTTTAATTTTAAAGTTTTTTCCAAAATAATTTTAACTATTCATAAGACATGAAAGAATACTCACCGGACACTGTAGACAGCGAAGAGAAGAAAGAGTCCTTGGAGCACATACTAGCAAACTGTGACGCTCTAGCGAGGCGCAGATTTAGTAGCTTTGTGAAGCTCACGCTGCACCCTGGAAGCATTAGGAACTTAGACCCTAAGAAAATCTTGGCATTTATGCAGGAAAAAGAGCTGCTAGGTGAGTTTACCTGTAACAATCGCAAAGGCGGTGACGGCAGAAATAGGTTGAGGAATAATCAAAGAAGATATTTAGAATTTTGTGTTTTTTTTTTAAGCTGGAAGCAGTCCAATTAATGGATTTTTGCCATGGTGACGATATGCCTACACTCGTACATTATCATGGTTGATCCAAGGCTACAGACCGGTTCGGATCGGGTTTTCGATGTGTCCGAACCAACACAATGAACCGACGCATACACATGTAAAACCGTAGTGCCACATTGAATGAAATTTCTTGCAATTCAGTTCTATGGTAGTTACACATCTTTTTGCTGTCAATTTTTGGTAATGTCTTAATATCTGTTTCAGATATCATTTGTACAAGCATTTTCAACATTTCAATTTGTTCGTTCAAAGAGTGAAAAGAGATGAACAGTTTCAGGAAGACACAGAAAAAATTCAAGATATCCAAGCCAATAAGGCTGGTCGATTCCAAATTTTCTCAAAGCAAACACGTACGGATTGACTAAAGTGCGGAATATTTATTTTCGGAATTTTTTTCTTGAAAAAGGGTCTAATCAAAATTGATTTCAGCTTTTTTTTACGACCTTTGGTTTTAAGTGTAATAATATTTGCAAAAAGGATTATTTCTGCGGATCGGCAAATTTGAATTAAAACCTAAAAATACATAAAAAAGACAAACTATTCTTTTTTGTCCAAGTGAACCGAGCTTTGAACCAAAAACCTGGTTTTCAAGGGTTCAAGGAACCGGCTCAAAAACCGAACCCAAAGATACCTTACGGCTTTGAGCCCCAGAAGCGAACTTCTATCAAAATTCGGGAGGTTGAATATAATTTTTTTTCATCCCGAATTGAATTTTAAATCATTTTAAATTCGAAAAGCCATTGACTACTTACACTGCCCTCGCAATAAAATAACAAAAAAAAACCACAGGAAATCCAATTCAAATGGCAGCAAATTGAAACGCATTAACAACGGGCTATTGTTTTGTCAAAATTAGTGCAAATGATTATTACAATTCGGCATAAAAACTTTGCTGTACCATGCGGCGTATGCGCAATTTGATGTGCTCGCGATTCAATTAAATGAGACAAATTAAAGCCAAACTACTGAAGTGCAATTTAATTGCTTGGGGGACTATTGCATTACGCCGCCACCCCCCACCTTTCCCGGGGGAGAGTGCAGCACGTATTTATTAGCTGACGTGCATTGATGAAGGTCGGACGGAACTCAGAGTCGAAGTTGGACACTTCCACTCCCCAGGACGCTGATTGACTCACGATTATGCAATAAAACAACAGACGACTAGAAGCACAACAGCCCAGAATCGAGGCGAGTGCCACTAGAGACAATGCTGCTCTCCCACCATCTACCTGCCCACTCCCCTAGTCTGTGTGTGGGTGTGTGCGTGTGTGTGTGCGTTTCATTGGCTTTATTTCTGCACCAGCTTTTGAAAAGCAAAAACTTTTTTATGTCCAACTCATTAAAAATGTGCGCCAATGGACTTTATGCGGACGCTGGCCCCCGCCTCCCACACAGCCTAGCTTTTGGGATTTTCGCCCTTTGCTAGGGATTTCATGAATGAGATGAAGCCAAATGCAATTTCCAAGTTTTTAATGTGCGAAATTTCTAATTTAAGATTTACGATATTTTTATGTTGAATTACATTTCCCGTTTACGCATCCCTGATTCTGCTTCGCTGGTGTCAGCCAGTGAATTTATATCGCCTCTGTCTGCTTTATGGCCCGCTCTTTAATTGTGGCCCCGAACGCATAAGCAAATTTCCAGTCTTAATTATGAGTGCAACCCCACAGGTCAGAAGAGGTCAATGACCGAGCCTTGATGCACATTTTATGAACTGGAACCTAATTGGGTAGGCACCAAAAGGGACGATCGCTTTATTGAAATTGTTGTGCCGCTGACCAATTGAGTAAACACAACAAAAAGCCGTTTGCGGGGCCAATTTTATGGCCAATTGTAAATGGCCAGTATTGGAATGCAGTTGCAGATTTAATTGTTAGGGCCATAAATTGTGAAGGGGTGTGGGGGAGAGAGCATGTGTCAGATGCAGAGATTGCATAAAATAAATTGGTCATCCATTGATTTGGGGCCCAGACAATTTATTACCGACTGAGATAAAGGAATTTAAGTGTCAAAATCAAAAGCAAATCGGATTTTTGAATTTGAAAACATTTTGGTTTCTGAAATTCCCTTTTTAGTACAAATGCTGCACACCATTGCAGAGACTTGCTTTAATTCGGATAATGGACGATGAGGTTTGTTTAAAAGGTTGTATTAAAACGTCTTTTTGAAATGAAAAGGCTAAATCGGCAACGCCGATATCGTTAAATATCCTTGCAGTTTTCGAAAAGGCGCTACCATTGATAACAAAAAAGTTGTTCTCACTAGAATAGATTTTAGACCGATCGTTCCTATGGCAGCTATCCGATCGAAACTACAGTCATCCGATTTCCCAGAAAATTTTTCAGAATTGTGTGGGTGGAAGTATATGAAACTAGTATATACCACGATTGGTGATGCTACGATGAAAAACAAAAAATTTTTTTTTCCCACTAGAACTAGTTTTGGACAGACCGTTTATATGGCAGCTATATGCTATAGTCATCCGATTTTAATAAATTTTTCCATAATTGTGTGGAAGCATATAAAACTTATATGTAACACGATTGGTGGCGCTACGATGGAAAACAAAAAAAAGTTTTTCCCATTAGAACTAGTTTTTGGACCGATCGTTCCTATGGCAGCTATATGCTATAGTCATCCGATTTCGATCAATTTTTCCATAATTGTGTGGAAGTATACCTGAAACAAATATAAACTAAGATTGGTGATGCTTCTATCGAAAACAAAAAAGTTTTTTTCTCACTAGAACAAGTTTTTTGAACCGACCGTTTATATGGCAGCTATATGCTATAGTAATCCGATTTTGATAAATTTTTCCAGAATTGTGTAGAAGCATATAAAACTTATATGTACCACGATTAGTGACGCTACGATTGAAAACAAAAAAGTTTTTCTCATTAGAACACGTTTTTGGACAGACCGTTTATATTGCAGCTATATGCTATAGTCATCCGATTTTGATCAATTTTTCCACAATTGTGTGGAAGCATATAATACAAATATATACCACGATTGGTGACGCTACGATGGAAAACAAAAGTTTTCTCATTAGAACTAGTTTTTGAACCGATCGTTCCCTATGGCAGCTATATGATATAGTTATCCGATCCGGCCGATTCCGACAAATGTGCAGCGTATTTGTATTTAAAGACTTTTTGCAAAGTTTGGTCAAGATAGCTTTTAAAAACTGAGGAGAGGGAGATAGCATAGAAACAGACGGACAGACGGACAGACGGACGGACGGACAGGCGGACAGACGGACAAACGGAAATGAACTCAGCTCGTCATGCTGATCAAGAATATATATATCCTTTATGTGGTCGGAAATGCTTCCCTTCTATGCGTTACAAACATCGTGACAATTTTAATATACCCTCTGCAAGGGTATAATAAAACGTTTTGCACATGCCTTGCAATTCTGCTGGTAAACAATCGATGGATCTAACGAAGTTATCGATTGTAAAAAATCGACGGAATTATCGAAGTTATCGATTGTCCGTTCTATCATAGCACAAACGATTGGAAATTAGCGCTGCTTCGGATAAGTGGTTCATTTGTAACTAAACGAGCTCCTCTTTCGGTTGGGTCAGTGGATTACTATCTATATATAAGACAGGATTTTAATTTGTTTGTTTGATTAAAATTATGTAATTTCCGAAAATTTTTAAATAACTTTTTCTTCATAAAAGACCTCATTCCAGATGACTTAAAAATTTATTTCGGACCTATGTTTCACATAAATATGACAGCTTTTCAAAAGAATTCAGCTTACAGAGCTTTTGAAAAGTGTGTCTAATCATATGAAGCATTGGTCCGAAATAAATTTTAATGTCATCTGCGAAAATTTCCAAACCAAATGTCAAACTTACTTAAAGATGAGCTGGTCAATGAATAAGAAATCCAACCAAACTCAAAAGCTTAGCTTAAACCAGTTAGGTGAAAAAAAAAAACATTAAGTGTCGGTGATTTGCAGAACACGTGCTCATTGCCAGACACCGGCAGCGATCCCAACAGTCCCAGAAAGAATCCACAAAAACCCTATCTCAATTGCAATCACTCAAAACAACGGAAATGACGCTTAGCACAACTTCCTGTCGCCCAGTCGGACGGATGGACATTACGTTTCCACAGCTATGGGACGACGCGCAGCTGAAACGTGGCCAGGGGTGGATAAAAGGGAAGTGGCGACTCCTCGCATGGAGCCGGTGCTGTGGGTTCCTTTTTTGGCATATTTGTCAACTATGTTTCCACAGCAGTGCATGATGAGTGAGCGAGGGGGAGGGAAACTGCCACGCCCACCACTCATACATGTGCCACTGGCTGGCACATTCAAGTGCAATTTCCTTGTAATGCGAAACTATGTCATTTCGGCACGAACGCGAGCCGAGGAGCAGCAACAATAACCAGGACCCTAACCAGGAATACATCCTGCCTACGTAAGTGAGCCGGTTAGGCGGGAGACGACAGTAGAAGACAGTTTGTCCCAAACACATGACACGTCACCACACTTGTATTTGGGCTTGAAATACACTCATGTCCACCTGGGCTCAGTGCATCGGGATCAAGTCAGTGCTTGTAGCATGTGGTCGACCTCACACAGTCACACACTGGCAGCCAGACAAGCGGCATTTGATAATGTCAAACCCCAAATCAGCAACAGATACCCAGAGTGGGCAGACGTGGCCCGGTGCTGGCAGCAAGTGTCAACTGTTGCCTTCCATCTCAAGTAGCTGTTTTGGGGTTGCATCAAATGATTTGACACCAGAATGCGCCTGTTTGGGGCTTAAGTGGGAATATAATTTATCTATGGCGTGCTTTATAATTATTTTGCAAATATATCTCTTTTGTCTTTACAGAACAGTTTCACATTTTTGTGGGCGATTTGAGTGCCGAAATTGAAACGCAACAACTGAAAGACGCATTCACCCCCTTTGGAGAAATATCGTAAGTGAAATAAATTAATTATCAGAGATAATAGTGATAATTTTAAAAAAATATTTTTTCAATACTCGAAAATAAGTTAATTTGAAGAAAATAACAGGAATCGACCCAGAGGATTCAAAGATATACCCATGTGTTCTACACAACGCTATCGATCCAAATCGTATGGAACTAGAGTCGTTTTTGGGGTCGACAGCGATTTGTAGAACACATGGGATAAGTAAAAATATACCCTGACGTGATGTTGCTCAAAACGGAAGTGGGTTTTGACTCGGATTACAAAATTGCAAAACTCTGTGAAATGAGAAACTTTCTTTTTGTTTGAAACTTTTTTCAGTACTTTTTATACTGGAACCGAAGGTACAAAGAGTATATTGAGTTAGTGCAAATGTATGTAACAGGAAGAAGGAATCATCTCCGACCCTATAACCTATATATATTCTTGATCAGCATCAACAGCCGAGTCCGTCTGGACGTCTGTCCGTATGATCGCTGAGATCTCAGAGATGGTAAGAGCTAGAGGTTTGAAGTAAATGGAACATATAATTCTTATACTTGCAGGCAGATCAAGTTTAGTTTTAATTTTTGCCACGCCCCCTGCCGCCCCCGCAATTTGAAAAAAAACTCTTATCTTCCACAATTCTGGAGTTAAGTTGTTCGAACCTTTTGGACATATACTCTACTTATCATTTCTTACCGAGCACCCATACATCGTTTTCCGATCAGATGAACGACAGTAGAGTTGCCACCCCCACAATTAAAACGAAAAGGCAAAGCTTTCTTCGACTGTGCCGAAGTTTAAATACACTTGAAAAACTTCACTCTAACTGATTTAACCGGTAAAATATACATAGGATAAAGTTATCAGATATTTTAAAATTTTAAATCATTGATAACAAAAATTTGATACCATAAAAAAAAAACTTTTCTTAGTAAAACACATTTTCCGACCGATCGGTCCTATGGCAGCTATATGCTATAGTCCTCCGATTTTGATAAAATCTTCCAGAATTGTGTTATACGCATATAAAACTAATATATACCAAGATTGGGGACGCTACGATGAGAAAACAAAAAAGTTTTCCCACTAGAAGTATTTTTTGACCGATCGTTTCTATGACAGCTATATGCTATAGTCATCCGATTTGGATAAATTTCGGTTTTTGACATATCTACGTTGCGTCGCTACAATAGAACTCTGTCCCACAAACTATTTCAGGCCGTCGATAGCTTTAAAACACTGATCGGCGGTTCCGACTAAGTTGCGTGCGTAAAAAAGACTGTGCAGATTTCAGCTCAGTTTAAAACAGGACTAGACGGACAGACAGACGGACAGACGGACAGACGGACGGACGGACGGACAGACGAAATGAACTCGGCTCGTCGTCCTGATCAAGAATATATTGTTTATGGGGTCGGAAATGAATATTTCTATGCGTTACAAACTTCTGGGCAAAATTAATATACACTTTTCAAGTGTATAAAAAGACGTCATATCTCCAATAATTTTAAAGAAAGATTGTTCAAACCATTCAGGCATACATTTTAATCGTCATTTCACATCGATCCACCATACACCATTTCCAGAGCAGATGAACGATATTCGAGTTATAAGCAAAACAAATAAATACGATGGGCATCACTGGCCGATATCGTTTTGGGTACAAAGTATATTACAAACAGGCTTGACCGACTTTCTTACTTGTTTTTTATTAGCTTTTTATATCTGACATGACGTTACTGACATTACATTACTTAAATTTAATTTGTAAATTATTAAGTGAGGATAATTTTTCTCAACTATTCATCGCAACAAAAAATCAATTAAAAAAAAAAAAAATTTTTGTGAAAAGAGAGGAAATGAGCAACAACTCTTAGTGCTGCAAATCGAAAAGCGAAAATGCACTTTAAAAATTGGCCTAAACGTAAATTTGTACTTTCTAGCCCGATATATCGCTATCTGTACTAAGGAAAGCTTTAAACTCTTTAATTTAAATAATTCTGCATATTCTACTTATCTAAATCAAGTAAGAAACAACTTTTAATGAACTTTTAATTTTTCGGGCATGGTTGACTTTTCTGCGGAAATGTTGGTACTTGGTACTTTCCAATATTATTCTTAGAAACGGATCTTACATAAGTTTTTTTTCTATAATCTATATTTAATTTTGCTACATTTCTTATATATATGTACAAAATATAGTGCTTCCTTGTAGAAGGTTGCGAAGAATAATGATCTTATTTTCCTTTTGAAAGGGACTGTTGAGGTTCATTAAGATCGCTTAAAACGTGCTACATTGTGAAACCACAATGTTTGTGATTGATGTTAGTAACTGACACTTATCGCAGACCAGGACTTTAGTGCTACTTTAACGTCATCATGGGACACAGAGAAAAAGTGATCCATTGGAATTATTTATTTTGAAATATTTAGCAATTTCAAACACCGGCTTCTAAATAATGGTCCTGACATATATTAAACGATAGGTTATTATACACTTGCAAAGTGAACATTAATTTTACTTAGAAGTTTCCAACGCATACAAATATTAATTTCCAACCACATAATGTATATATATTCTTGATTGTCGCGACGGGCTGAGTCGATTTAAGTTTGTTCGTCCGTCTTTCTGTCTGTGGCTACTCAAATTAGTCTCTCAGTTTTAAAGCTATCGAGCTTCAACTTTGTCTTTTTTACTGCACGCAACTAATATGTCGAAACAGCCCGGATCCAATGACTATTTCTTATAGCTGCCATAGAACGAATCGGTTAGTAAATTGTTTTTTGGAGGAAAACATTTTTTGTTTTCATTGCAAGCGCTCCTGAACTCAGCAATTATGAATTATATTTGATTTCTAACTGATTTGTAAAACTTGGTCAAAGTCGGATGACTATATCATATAGCTGCCAACCCGTTCAGAAAACGGGTTTTAATTAGAAAATTTTTTTTTTTTGATTTAAGCGTTCTTAAACTTACCTATTATGAATACTTGACGATTTCAAGAAGTTTTGCTAAATTTGTCCAAAATCGGATGACATTATCATTTAGGTAGATCAGTGGGAAACTTTTTTGATTTGCGTAGGGGATTCAGATTCCTTAAGATTTTTAATTAATCAAAATCGGGCGAGTTTTGCAAATTTATTAGCACTTCGGCAGTGTTAGCTTAAAAGTTAGTACGGTATTGGTATTGTTACTCAATAGTAGCTAAATTATCCATGTATGCTTTGGTCCTTAAGTAGCCCCAAAGGGAAATGTCCTCAGGTAAAAACCTAACCAAGCTTGGCATTAGCTGATTCCTTCCGTAAAATCACTTAATTACGCTTCAGATGACGATGAATCATAAGTTTTAGGTTAATAAACAAATTTATGGCTAAAGGGCGTAGCCGGATTCCCATGGGCAGCGGCCCTTGACCGAAATTAAATTTGTAAGTTTCTAGCACGTTAATTTGTATTGAAAATTAGATTCTGTGAAATAAATGAGCTTTAAGAAAGCGTAGCTTTGATTCTGTTTATCTTTCGTTTTCTAGCCAATTTACCGAACTTTTCTTGTCCACTCGTATATGCTCATTAATTTATGCTTTGTGAACTTGATTCTAGTCTCCCGCCATCCCTCCACCCCAGTCAGCACATTAACTTCAATCAAAGAGCGTTTTTCTGCACTTGTGTTGGGCCAAGAAAATTGTTAAATAAACAAACAAGTGCCAGCCATGAAGCCCCCCTCCCACCCGGCAGCCTATGGGCAGCTTAATTTATGAATAATTAGCAAGCCAGGGGCGCCTGTGGATGAAAACCGCAAAATGTTGCGCCAAACAACAAGGTTGAATTTTTTTTTGTTTGCAAACATAAAAAGAGGGAATGTTCCATAGAAATCAGTCCACAGCAAGCAATAAAATAATAATTTAATTTTCCACTACAGCAGGGCAAAAAAAATGCATTGAAGCTGCCCCGTCATCAACTGGGACGACGACACGAAAGCAAACAAAACGCGAAATGAATGCCCCAAAAAAATATTAGAGCAGAACAAGCAATAGCAAATAAAACTGATTTACACAGGCATCCGGCGCAGGGTCCAGCCGAGATGGGGAGCTCCGCAGGCTTTTCATTTGCCACTTTCTTAATTAATGAGCAGCCGTCGAGCTAGGCCTCCTTCACCTGCCTGCCTGCCTTACTACGTGCATGCATAGCCCCAAGTTATTTGCGCTAATTTCTTTTGAGATTCGGCAACGGCAGCAACCAAAAGTTGAACCGGCAACTATTTACTTAAATGTACCCAAACATTTTATGAGCCTGCCTTTTCAAGTTGGCTCGGCGGGCAAATGCGGAAATTTTCCGCATGTTTATTTTATGGTGAGCTGGAAAATCTACGAAATAATTACATTTTTCATTTGCACCTCAAGTGGCTGCCTGAAGGTTTCTGGCGACCGCAGAAGTTGCCTGCATCCGCCTACTCGTTGCCAGGACACAGTCGCTGTCGTCTTCTTCGACATCGTGCTGTGGCTTTGGCTTTTAATTTATTGCTCCTTGCTCTTTATGTTTTGAGTGGCCGCGTGGGAAATAATCGCAAATGCTCTGCCGCTGTCGCAGTTAGTGGCTCTGCTGGCGTTTCACCTACTTTTCATCATTCATCAGGTTAACAACACTCATGGGTAGATTTTCATTAAGTTCCGCATAAGGAGCAACAATAATCTAACAATTTTTCCTAGGGCTCGGCTGATTCTTTTATTAGCTGCAATTTCAGACAATTTCACGAAGCTCATTGGAGAATCGAAAGTTAGAACTAAATGTCAATGACATTTTATGACGGTTATATTGTTATTATAAATATTTAATTTTTTTATTATTTCATTTGGAATCTGTTCTGCTTGGGACAATTAGCGAAGTTTTTGAGCTATATGAACTTTACTATGTTTATGTACAAATGAAAAAAAATCGGGAGTTTGTCCTTAAAAGTATGCTATGCTTATGAATATAAAGAATCAAGGAAAACATTTATTATTTTTGTATACCTTTGACTGGTCTGACAATCTGCGTGAATGCACAATGAGGATTATGTAAGATGTTGCCATAACTGACTTAAAATTATCTTGTTCAAAAAATAATAATTGAAGAAAATAATGCATGCATACTTTGAGGGGCAAAAAGCATGAATTTTTATAAGCATGAACGTAGCAATTAATAACTTAAATTAACACGAGTTTAATATTTTATATAAACTAGACCTGATTACACTAAAAGAAAACTTGGTTGATGTTTCGGATATCAAGAGATTCTCTTAATGACAGGCTTAAATCCAGTCAATGATCGGGCGGGCTGAACGGTAGATACAGGGGGTAATACCTGTTTTGCCGAGGTTTTAGAGGGAATTGCGTTTCCATTAAGCTGAACTGCTGGGCACATCTTGTGCCTCAGTGAGAAAATGACTTGAGTATATTTATTAGAGCTTTTTTTTTAAAAGTTTGAGATGCAGACACAGTATGGTTATCAGATGATATAAAATCAGCATCGACTGCGTATGAAATCACTATCAATTTCTCGTTATACAAAGTCCGGAGATCAGAGGTGTAGAGCGTGTAGAGGACAGGACTTGGAATGCTGCCCTGGGGCACTACAGCTTTTAAGAATTTAATGTATGACCCGGCTCTTGCGTACTTAACATAGAAAGTTCTTCCATCCAGTTATGACTTAAGCATCAACTAGTAGGGTGCCTGGAGCATTGAGTTTTGATAGCAAATTGAGATGCCAAATAGCAAACCTAATGCGGATGAATTGTACTGCTTGATTTCACATGCTCTGAGAATCTGTTGTACTATTCTATGACAGTGCTCTGGGGTCCCATTAAATTTCCTTAATCCTAATTGAGGGTCAGAGATCATGCGTCCTTCTTCTAGTAGCTGATTAAGTCTTCTCAAAATTATTCTTTCGAATATTTAAGAAAAAATCGCCAGCAGACTGTTTGGAAGATAGCAGCATGGTTTTCCCTGGCTTGAGAAGCATGATTAACTCAGCGCAATTTTTATTGAGCAGGAAACTGACTGAACCTTAATAAGCCGTTGTGTGTCCAACCAAGAGCAGAATTGCTTTTTCTTGCAGTGCTGGAATGGCGAGAGCATCAATTCGGTAGTACCCCGGTGACTTGCTTAGTTTGAGGCGGGCTATTATATATTATTATTATTATCTATGAACCAGATTCAACGAAATATCTTACTAGATTTTCCCCAATAGATAAACAGAACTCGAATGGAGTAAAGGCTGCTTCCAAATGGATTTTGAAATTCTTGCGCTTTCTCCTCTCCAGACCTGCACCAAGCACCGGCTAAACTTCGTTTGGGCACCTTTCTTAGGGTTGGTCTTTCAGCACTTTCAGATTCAAATTTTGAGAGAAAGTCGCTTATAGCTTTATTTTTGGATTCCACAACCACTGACTTTAGCTCTTGAATGAATCTGTTAACCAATGCCTTGTCTCTCGGGTTTCTGGAGATATGAGAATCCCTTCAAAGCCCTCTTTTTCGCGAACCATGTTTTCAATCACTCTCTTTTGGAATCGGTGGGATCGGATGACTATATCATATAGCTGCTATAGAAACGATGGGTCAAAAAACTAGTTCTTGTGAGAAAAACCTTTTCGTTATCAATGGTAGCGTCTTTAAAAAACTGCAAGGGTATTTAAACATAGCCTTCTATTTTAATTAAATATTTCCTATTCCTAAACTTTTGTCTATTATTGCAATTTACTTGCAACTGGAACATATTAATTGTGATCGTTTCGAATGCACTGGAATGATTTGCACATAATTCTTTCTTCAACCGAAATACTTTGGCGAATTTAGTTCTTTGCTCAAAAGGCCTAAAAATGAATCGTCACTATAACTAAAACAAAGTTCTTAAATTGGTATGCCATGCTGTTCTTCAACAACACTAGAAGCCCTTATAATACTAAATGTTAAACACATTAAACTTTGAAATGCGCATATATTTAATGACATATCGCAAAACCGATGACTCAAGCATATGAAGTGAGAAATTTTTGTTATTAAGTCCCACTTACTTACTAATTCCACTTGGATTAATTATGCTTCAATGATACCCAAATCAATCAAACACCTTTCAATAAACTTTTAATCAGATACCACAAAAAGCCATGGGTTTCTTGCACTGCTCATTATGGCCTTACCCTTTGCTGATCCACTTCTATAAATTAGGCCCAGACCCAATATCCGATTAGACATTAGATTGTGGCTGCTTTGTTTCGTCTATTGTAGGCATTTAATGGCCATAAAACACATTGTCCAAAATTTTGCCACACACTAAGGAGCTCGTGGGAGCTTATTTTAATGCAGCTAATTAATTATTTGACCGCTCAAAGGACCAACATAAAACCAACTCAAGGGCTGCCAATTAGGCAAATTCGTAGAAACCAATCGACTGCAGCGAAACGTCGATGGAGGAGGCAACGGTAGCCACTTCAAGTCGGCGTGGGCCCCCGGATTCAGGCCATAACACAAAACTGAAATTCAATTATCCGCCTGCGGTTCGAGCACAAATTGCGTTGGCTTGTTGTTGATGCAATCGCCGCAAACCAACACAAGATACCAAATTGTGCTGATTAATTACATGCAATATATTTCAGCTGTATGATGCCTTTCATTTCACAAGCCGAACCCATAAATAAACTGAAGGCAAACAAAAGACAGACACAATGGGGGCATTGATTAGTAATAAGTGGAAGTGCGAAAGTGCTGTTATCAGTGAGCACGATTTGCTTATTGCCACATGATTAAACACTCGAAAAAAAAAAATCAAGAATTATGTTCTTGAATCAAGTAATACCGAAATAATTAGAACTTTGTCTGTGCCGAAGTTTAAGTACACTTGAAATAGCTCGCTCCATATAGGCAATTTATGATTATGATCATTAAGAATCTGACTATTTACTTCTAAATTAAAGCTCTATACAATCGAAAATCAGTCCTATGACATCTATGGTATATACTTTACTCGTCTGAGCTTGACCAAATTTCGCAGAGCTGAGTAAAAGCATATAATATTGCTAATAAAAACACCATCATTGAAAACAGTGCCAAAATACTTGATTTCAGACCGTATCTGTTTTTTTTTTATTCATTTCGGACTTATATATGATTTTTAGGACCTTTTATAAGCTCGAAATTGGTTTAAACCATATTAGAGTTTCAATTTTAACAAATAAATTTAATTTGTATTCATTTTCATTCCATATTGTTCTCAAATCAATTCCGCAATATTTTTGAAAATACATAACATAAAAATAAAATGTTTTTAATTTGAGGCCAATAGTGCAATCGTTTTTTTAACTCGTTTTAATAATTAGTCAGTTTGCGGGCTCGCGGTCAGGTAGCTGTATTTGCTCACCACATAAACAACTTAGCGCTCGCACCAAAAAATGAGTTGGTTGGCTATACAGTCACTGTTTTATAGACTTGCCAGTCTTATCATCAGCAGCCTTCGCTAGTGACTTCAGCTCAGCCAATTGCCTTTTCATGCAATTATTATTTGCCTTAAGCAGTTGAAAGTAATTAAAGTTACAAAGCAAACATCTGTAGTCAGCTTTTTTGATGTAGTGCTTATTGGTAACACTCGAAGTCGGAAAAAAAGACATGATCCACTTTAACAGTTTTCCCCTATTTCGGGCCCTGGGAATCGAACTGCATCATTAGTTTTATGAGTTATAACGATGACTTAGTACAACAATTTTTTTTTTTAAGTTTTTCATTAAGCTAAAATTTTTTCAAAATTGTAAAAAAAATTAAATCTGATTCTTCTGAAATCTAAATTAATAGATTCAAATATCCTCAAATTCTACTTCATTTACAGATTTTTGATATCTTGCGCTTTCAAAGTTAGGTCAAAACTATAAATCACAATTTCTTAGATAAAATTTTTATAACAAATTTTTTTAAATTTCCAAATATTTGTTAAACCAAAATAAATACATTTTTAATGTCTTCCTTTTGTTCTAACAATATCTTGTTTTATTAAATATTTCTAATTTAAGTCATTTGGAAATAAAAATTATGTAAAAAAATTTTAAAATTTTTAGATAATAATCTATAACTTTTTAATGCGCAATGAAATCGGAAAACTGGAATGTATTAAATAAATGGACCTTTAAATCTATTTATTTAGATTTCACTAGAATCAAATATCATATTTTTCGGATTTACCAAAAAAAAATTAACTTGGTAAAAAAGTTTGTATGAAACCATCGTTATATCTCAAAAAAGTAATGATGCAGTTCGATTCCTAAGTCCCGAATTAGGGGAAAACCGTTCAAGTTGGTCATGTATTTTTTATTTTTTGAAAAAAAAAAAAACTATCACAGTGTAATTAGTCAGTTGGCCCGCTAGAGGTCAGGTTTTAATAATATTAACTGTCATTTAATAAATTCAACTGTAGCTCCAAAACGGTAAAAGTTCCATCTTGTTCGTGCTAGAATTCTGACATGCGTATTTTTTTGAGTGTATATAATGTTGCTGCCGCCAATTCCTAATTCGTTCGCTTGCTCATAATTGAATTAGATTTTTGGGTCTCGACTGGCGGGATGATGTTTGTTGGCCACAACCGGCTTAACCTTACGCGTGCTCGTACATGGTTGCCATTCAAAAGTTCTCACAAAAAGCAAAATCAACAAGATAATACTTGATAGTCCCTATCTCTCAGCCATTTTTTCGGTTAGTTTTAATGACACTTGGGCAAAGTTTTGATTTCGGTTTACCGTCTGCACTCTGCCGCTGCCATTGACATCATTACGTTGATTTTTCTTGGCTATAATTTTGTCGCCCGGCTATCGCCGAAGCGATGCTGAAAATGAGCAAAAACTTTCCACTTAATCTATTCAGAAAGTTGACTCTGTCGTTGCCCTTGCCGTTACCATTACCATTGCTGTTTCATAAACTTCAAAATGCGCTTGTGCACGTCGCCAAGTTCTCGACTTCGACTTGGCGCAGCCGAAACGGAAACCAATGATCGGCGACAAGTGGGCGCCTCTCTCTTCACTGCTGCAACGGAAATGGTAGAAAAAGTTGCACCGTCTCGCCGCTCTAACTCTAAGTAGGCGTCGGCCTTTTGTCGCGAGGCGGCGAATGACAAATCAAAAACGCATTCAGTTGCCACGCGGCGTGCAGCGGAAGTTAATGCGAAAAACTTTTGCCCCCAAAACGCGCACAATCAGTCAGGCTCTGCGCTCGCGCGCCTCCTCATCCCGT
This sequence comes from Lordiphosa mommai, assembly GCA_018904225.1. Classification (NCBI taxonomy): domain Eukaryota; kingdom Metazoa; phylum Arthropoda; class Insecta; order Diptera; family Drosophilidae; genus Lordiphosa; species Lordiphosa mommai. The sequence goes on along the minus strand of JAEIFT010000519.1, from coordinate 127,049 downwards.
CGAGCGTTGTTTGAATAATGAGACTTGCGACTTTTGTCCTGGCGCAGGCAAACGCACAAGCCTGCAACAATTTATATGTATTTGTGGCCAAGTGTCGAAAGTTATCCAAGGCAAAGTGGCGTATCGAACTTGTTTGGCTTTTTAAAGAACACTTCATTGGAGCGAATTGGCAGATGATAAAAAATCAGTAAATTTCAATCACTTAACCAGAAGCTTGTAAAAATCTGTAAGGAGTAAATAATATCAGAATAAATCGGCAGCAGTTTCTATGCACATTTTAATACACTTGAAAAGTGTATATTAATTTTGCCCAGAAGTTTGTAACGCATAGAAATATTCATTTCCGACCCCATAAACTATATATATTCTTGATCAGGACGACGAGCTGAGTTCATTTCCGCTTGTCCGTCCGTCTGTCTGTCCGTCTGTCCGTCTGTCTGTCTGTCCGTCTGTCCGTCTGTCTGTCTGTCTGTCTGTCTGTCTGTTTCTACGCAAACTAGTCCCTCAGTTTTAAAGCTATCGAGCTGAAATTTTGCACAGAATCTTCTTTTTACTGCACGCAACTAATATGTCGGAACCGGCCGGATCGGATGACTATATCATATAGCTGTCATAGGAACGATCGGTCGAAAAATAAGTCTTTGTGAGAAAAACTTTTTTGATTTCCATCGTAGCGTCACCAATCGTAGTATATATTAGTTTTATATATATCCCCACAATTCCGAAAAAATTGATCAAAATCGGATGACTATAGCATATAGCTGCCATAGAAACGGACGGTCAAAAAACTACTTCTAGTAAGAAAAACTTTTTTGTTTTCCATCGTAGCGTCTCCAATCTTAATATATATTAGTTTTATATGCTTTGACACAATTCGGAAAAAATTTATCAAAATCGGATGACTATAGCATATAGCTGCCAAATTTTTTATACGTATTAATGTATTTTTTATATTTTATAGAGGACGGTGAAAATATATTTTTTTAGTAGGAAAGCACTTTTTTTTCTATCGTAGCGTCTCCAATCTTGGTATATATTAGTTTTATATTCTTCCACATTATTTCGAAAAAATTTATCAAAATCGGAGGACTATAGCATATAGCTGCCATTGGACCGATCGGACGGAAAATTTGTTTTACTAAGAAAAGTTTTTTTTTATGGTATCAAATTTTTATTATCAATGATTTAAAAATTTTAAATATTTGATATCTATATCCTATATATATTTTACCGGTTAAATCAGTTGGAGTAATCTTTTTCAAGTGTATTAGAACTTCGGCACAGTCGAAGTTAGCTTTGCCTTCTCGTTTAAACAAGGAAACCCCTAATTTATACTTAAGAATGACGTAATTATTTCCCAAAACTATAAATGTTTAATTGTTATTTATTTCGATATTTTGGGTACTCAAAAACTCTATGGCGTGAGCTGATGCACTAAAGCAGCGGTGGGCAAGCTCTTGCTCCAAGTTAATTCTTTGCAACTGGCGTCACTGAGTCGCACAAGCAATTGCTTTGCTTCGCTTATAAAATTTTGTTTTTCTCCTTGTTGTTGGACTGCTCCGAAGCTCAAATTTAAAATACCACCGCTGCACTAAAGCTGACATTGTCATATCGTTTTTCTGCGGTCGATCTTACTAAATTCTACAAAATTAAACAACGTTCATTTTCAATTCAGATATTTAGATTCATGCTTGGACATGTGTTGCAATGTCAGAAATGTATGATAATAGAATAAAGAATTTTAAAATATTTATTCACTTTCAGCATCGATTCTTTATGGCAGAGCAACCGTTTTCAATGTCCATCCTCTTGCAGTACAACGGTGATTGTGTTCTTAATCACAAAATATCAAAATGAGTAGATCGATGCACGATTGTCCTTATGATAATACATCAAATAATTTTAACAGTTTGATTCAAATTAATGTTGGAAAATGGTTTACTATTCAATGACGAACCGCCACTGATAACACTTCCCTCATTGAAGAAGATTGCATTGTAGCTTATAAATGCGAGAATGGCAGTACGGATTCTAATCCATATAAAGAAATTTATTTGTCAAACAACAACAACCACACAAAAGAGAAGGAGAAATCAGGTTCTTGCCGGGTGCTGTATATGTGTATTCGTATGCCCAGCCTATACCAGCGTGCAATGCAGAAATATGTGCAGCTAGTACATAGGCTTTGGGCACCTCTGCTTAAAATTTTCGTAAGGGGGTATCATTAAGAAAAGTAATTTAATTTTAATACTCTGTGCCAAAGGTACTAGGAGGTTGTTAAGTAGGTGCAAATGTGCTCCGAGCCTTAATTATAAAACTATTCTTCATCAGCAGCAACATCCGAATCTATTTAGAAATGTCAGTATGAGCGAAGAAATCGCAAGAGTTGTAAGAGCTAGGGGTTCGACATAGTCTCTTTATACCTGCAGGCAGTTTAAGTTTGTTTTAAACTTTTGTTCAAATCTCTCACAATTTTCTAGGTAGATTGCGTGACCCTCAGATTTATATATAGTAATCATGATTATTTATCGATCCACCAAGTCTGGAAACAATCAGAGCAAAAAAATGTTGCTCTTAGCGTCATACACTTACGCTGGGTCAGCTTCGCCACGGCAAATGGGCGGCACTTCAAACAGTTGGTGTGGCGCCACATTTAAAAGTTGTCCCATATATTTAAACTTGGCCATGTAGAGACTTACTTGTTTTGTTTTGAATTTCTCAAACTATTACCCCGCTTATACACACAAAATTAATCATGATTAATGCGCTCTAAAGTATGCTATGTTGATGAATAGGAATTATTTACGAACATTTTTCTTTCATATTGGCCTTTACTCTCATTTATTTTGTATAACTATAACCTCTCTGACAGTATGAACAAATGCACAGTGTAAACTATGTATGACTCTTGCATAACCGACTTGTTCAAATAGATAATTATTAAAGCAAATGGAGTTTGCATACTTTTATGGGCATTTATCATGATAAATTTTGTGTGTATAAACGAGGGATATGAAATCTTAAACTGAGTCCAGACCTTTTTCTTTAGTCCAATATGGATACTAAAATTCACTGCCATCTTCTAAGTCATCATAAGCTCGATTGAACAAACATTCCAACATTAAAAATACCGTTTTAGGTTGAACATGTGAGTTTCAATTTACCAAAGTTCGCCCCAGCCTCCCCGCTGGCTATTAATTTAATTTTAATAAATCGAGCGCCGAAAAGTTTTGCCCAATTTTCGTTTTCAATTTGCCCAAAATGTTGTTCTCAATAACAGGCGCACCGGTTTAATGTTTAGATAATAGACAACAGACTCGTTCAGACGGTGGCGGCCCTTGGGCATAAATTTATTTAATTTACTTTTTATGCTGCGGCAAAGTTTTTTGTTGCTGCTGCCGCTGCGGCAACTTTGCACATAAAATACGCATTAATTCATTAAAATTGACAAAAGGCAAAACACGAGCCTGAGCCAGTGCCAAGTGCTCGGGTGTTGAGTGACTGACTAGCTGACCGACTGACAGCCTGAGACACACTGACAATGTCCTGCTTTGGGGCCAACTCTAAACGGCGCTCAGTTGGCAAGCCAAACAATTTGCAGAACGGCTTCCCGCCGCGTCTAAAAAATATACACATAAATAAGAGTGCTCCGGCGCGCAATGAAGAGCTAGGCGGCGCCTTTTAAAATTAAATCAACGGAAATAAATGGACGGCAGAACTTTTTCCATCGCGCCACCAAAAGCGGGGCCAGAAATTATGCTGCAATGAAGACGAGGGGCGACAATTTTTGGCTGCCGTTTTAAATGGCACTTTTGGCTGCCTGTCATTTGCAGCCAGCGCGGTACAAATTGAATTTAACTGCAGTTCTGTGCCTCTCAGTGTTGAGTCGCTGCCAAAACCGGGTTGCTAGGCATCTTTTGCGCAAAGCGGCAAGGGGCGGCCGGCACATATGTTGGGAGTTTATCACTGGGGCAAATAAAAATTTCGCTCTGGCCTTGCCCTAAACTTTTGGCTACAAATTTATTGGCAATAAATTGACTGCCATTAAAGTAAGCGCGCTGCCTAAAAAAAATATATATATATATATAAGCGGCTGCCAACGCATAAATCCCCCAAATAATTTGACACAATGAGTCACACAGATTGAGTGGCCCCATTTTATGACAAGGCCGAGTCGCAGGTGCAATTTCGACACGGAAATGTAATTTTAAAACACTCAACGATGCCTTAGAAGAAAAAGGAACAGCGAAAAGTTGGAGCCAACAAAAAATTAGCAGCTGAGTAATATAATCAGGGACCAATAAAGTCAACGACATGGAGATGCAGCTGGTCAGGTGTGCGCGCCCCTTGAGTGACACTCTGTGGCGCGCCCTAGACAGCATTCCGGCTGCCAACAAGAAAAATCTAATCAGAGGTAATCCAACAAAAGCGAATGATGGGCAATGTCAAGCGCCTTTTGTTTGCCCAAAGTGGCGTAAGCGTGGAAATTTGCTTGCTGGCTGAAGAGGGTGGACACGGGACGGAATGGGACAGTGAAAATTTATTTAAAATACAAGCCATAAAATGAGCTGCCGGATGTGGATGCCCAAGTTTCCGAGCGCCATGTAATTGCAGGACAAAGGTGAGCGCCCGGGGGTGGGAGAATTAAATGAATTTGATTTACGTTTTTAAAGCCAAATAAACGCCTTTCAATTAAGTCGAAGCACCTGGACCAACCCCGAGCTAACGGCAGCTGGGATCTGTCTACGTGAACGACATACAGTGGAATAATCTGGCTTTTTTCTACTGCAATTTAAAATATATTGCTAAAACTTAAACGGGTTAACTATCCGACTCTTAATTGACAGAACCAGCTTATTGTAATGGCAATACTGTGAAAAATATATTTAGTCTACAAAAGTAGACTGCATATATTACGAATTGATTTCATTCGCATCATTTGTTGAAAAATGTACATTGAACTCACCTGTTTAATTTTCAGATATCTTGGTGATGTCTTTTTATAGTTCAACAGATCCATCGACAGTGTAATGAAAATAAGAAATCAAACCATTCGGTAATTTGCTCACGAACTATTGCTGGTTAACCTCCACTCTTGCCTATGTGACTGTTGTTGCGTAAATTTCTAAGTCTCTCTATTTGGTTTCGGCTCAAATCTGATTTCGATGACCAGCAAGCAGAGCCTCTGGCCATCAATGCAATAATCATGCTGCAGCGAAACTTTCTGTTCAAACAGGCGTATGTGAGAAAGAGAACAACAATCGCTCACGAAAGTTCTGTTCATGCCATGTTGTGTCTGTGTAAGCGTTATGCGTTACTTTGTAAGTGAGTTTTGCCCCTACCATAAGCTCTTTCGTACCGAAATTAAAGATGTTTCTTATTAAATCAATGTTTTTTTTTACCAGGAATGCAAAATTTTCGAAAATGATTACTGGATGGGCTCAGTGGTTGAATCGAAAGGCCCAGTTTGTTACCAAAGCACAGTTAATGATTGGTAGTTGTTTATGGTTTATGGACTAGTGCCAGTTTTTGATAATTATACTTTTTAAGACACAAATTTTGCAAACAGACATTTATTTATTTCATTTATGCAACAATCATAATTTTTGTAAAATAAGTATAAAAGAAAAGATAAAATGAAATATGTAAAATGTAAAATTGGCTGTTACAGCCCCTCAAATGGGGCCAAGCCGAGCTTCTCTCAATCTATTAAATTAATACATCTAGTTAAAATTAAAATAATAGAAAAACATGAAAGGAAAAGGAAGCCTTTTATCTGTTTAAAATAAGTAATATGTTAATAAGTTAAAGACTACATTACATCCTCGAAAGTGCTACCACTCAGAAGGGTAAAGAAATCGTTGTAGTCTTGCACAGAACTCGACCGGGATAAGAGTTACCCACAAGGATTAAAATTTTTAGACAAGGCAAGGCAATCTCGATATTTGGTTGGGAACCCAGGATGCGAGAGTTTCAGTACGCGCACAATGCGTTAATTGTTTCTGTGTTACAAACACACGAAATCAATTCCAAGATCGGCCTTACAGAAGAAGTTAAGCTTTAGCTAAGAGCTGGAGGAAGAAGAGGTACATTAAAATCTGAATTTATTTTTTTATACAAATTGATGCAATTGATTACATCAGTTTTAGTTTTTTGTGTCTTTTTTGTTTGATATATTTTCTAAAAAGTGCACTTCACTGCACTACACTAGAATGTATAAATTAAAATAAAATACAAAAATTAATCATTAAATTCCTAAGACAAGTGTTTAACAGAACCAATCATACCTTTGGCTTTATTTACAAAAAGTTTGATATGCGTGCTAAAGGAAAATTTACGTTTAACAGGGGTCGGCAATGTGAGCAGAGAAGTTGCCACTGACAACTAAGAAAATATTTGTATACACATACAAAAAAATTACAGGGAGCTTTTTATACCCTTGCAGAGGGTATATTAAAATTGTCACGATGTTTGTAACGCATAGAAGGAAGCATTTCCGACCACATAAAGTATATATATTCTTGATCAGCATGACGAGCTGAGTTCATTTCCGTCTGTCCGTCTGTCCGTCCGTCCGTCCGTCTGTCCGTCTGTTTCTATGCTATCTCCTCCCTCAGTTTTAAAGCTATCTTGACCAAACTTTGCAAAAAGTCTTTAAATACAAATACGCTGCACATTTGTCGGAATCGGCCGGATCGGATGACTATATCATATAGCTGCCATAGGAACGATCGGTCAAAAATAAGTTCTAGTGAGAAAAACTTTTTTGTTTTCCATCGTAGCGTCACCAATCGTGGTATATATTAGTTTTATATAGTTTCACGTAATTCTGAAGAAATTTATTAAAATCGGATGACTATAGCATATAGCTGCCATATAAACGGTCGGTCCGAAAACAAGTTCAAGTGAGAAAAACTTTATTTGTTTTCCATCGTAGCGTCACCAATCGTGGTATATATTAGTTTTATATAGTTTCACGTAATTCTGAAAAAATTATCAAAATCGGATGACTATTGCATATAGCTGCCATATAAGCGGTCGGTCAAAAACTAGTTCTAGTGAGAAAAACTTTTTTGTTTTCCACCGTAGCATCACCAATCGTGGTATATATTAGTTTCATATACTCTCCACACAATTTTGGAAAAAATTGATGGAAATCGGATGACTATAGCATATAGCTGCCATAGGAACGATCGGTCTGAAAACTAATTCTAGTGAGAAAAACTTTTTTGTTATCAATGGTAGCGCCTTTCAAATACTGCAAGGGCATTTAAAACATCGGCGTAGCCTTCTATTTTTAAATATTATATAGGTAAAAAGGGTACCATGAAGTTGTGCAGATTTATGTAACAGATTGAAGGAAACATTTCCGACCCTATAAAGTATATATATGTATATTTGTTCAGAGCCCAGTCGATATAGCCATAACCGACCGTCCGTTTTTTTTTATGAACGCGTCGAACTCAGAGACTAAACGAGATAAAGCCACCAGCTTTTGCATTAAAGTAGGTATATACCATACGAAGATAAGGTTTGATTCGTAAAATCTACTTTGCTTTTCTTCTCTTTCTCTGAAAATATAAAGCGTTAAAGCTCGGTGTTAGAATGTGACACTGACCAAGATGTATCTATTAGGTGTGGCGGTTAATAAAATATGTGTGTGAGTGGACCAACCGTCCAGGTCAAGTGTTAGCTGCACATTGACAATATGTAAGCTTTGAAATTTGAGTTTTTTGACTAACGACCACTTCTATTAGATACACCTTGACACTGAAAATATTTTCTGCTGACTCCCAAATACTGCTGTATCGGCTGACGTCTCCGGTCACATTGCCGACTCCTGTTTTATAAATAGTCCAAAGCGAAGGAGGCCAAGATGGCTTCCTTGGAGATTTACAGGGTCAGGTGAAGAGGGTCAGCCGAAGCTGTCAAAGCTTCATGACTTGGCGTGGCATGCAGCTTTTCGATAATTCTCCTTTGCCTTCTTCCGATTGATTATAATGCAGGGTTGAATTGTGGGTTATTTGCTTTGTCATGTAATCGCAAATGAAGCATTGAAGTTGCTTCAAACCGAAATCGAAGAGAAGTCGGACTACGATAACTATTTGAGATCTAAGCTGGATATAATAAGCCCTAATGAAAAACCCAGCAATCGTAATATCATAACCAAAAGACTATGAGAAACTCTTTCAAATGCTTTTCTAATATTAGTAAAAATAACATCAATTTCCATGCTTTAAGTAAAGCCATGAATCACACTTGTGGTAAATTCAAGTAAGTTTGTGCAGAAAGCTTTGCCGTACCCATGTAGTTAGAAACGTTAGAACATGATCCCCTAAGTTATCGAGCAATTTTGTAAACATTATTTTGGGGTACTTCCGGACTAGAAATAGGAAACAGTCGAAAAAGAATTATCTGTAAAAAACAAATCTAAAATTCGACCAACAAAGCTATTAACGGAATTTTTTTAAATTAAAATGAAACAGAGAAGAGGTGGGATGAAATTGATAGAGTTACCAGTACCTGGAGACATTTGCAAAGTGTGTCGTATTGGTGACCCACTGTGCGACATTTTTTCTGGCTGCCTGTCGCGTCGTCGTCTCTTATTGACTTTGCAGTGGCGTTGACAACGTTTACGCTGGTTGCCATTGGTCTCTGGCAAAATACTCGACAAGCCACCGCAAACACCTGACGAGCATTCATTTGACATTACCCACTCCCGCCCTGCCATCACTTTCGCCTCTTCAGCCGTCCGCTGTTTGCATAGAGCGCTCATACGCCACGTTGCCTCGTTTTGTCGTTCAGTCGTTACGGTTTTTTCCTTTTGTTGTTGGTCCACAGTCATTGAGCGGAGGGCAGAGCTGCTCACTGATTTCGCTTGCAAATTAATGAGAAATTAGAGACAACGCCAGTGTCAGAGTCGGAGTCAGAGTCCAGTGCCATTGGCCGTGGTCGTAAAACGAACATTTGTGCTAATTTAGAAAAAGGCAAATTTGGACAGGACTTCATTACGGGCACGTAACGGCATTGACATTTCTTGTCCGTGTTTGATTGATTGAATTTGTCTGGGTTTGGGCTTAGCACGGTTAGGCCAGGCCGCTAGGTTCGATGGCAATGGATATGGATGGTTGCATGGATTGGCCTCTACATATTTAATATTTCATTTATTTTGCCTTGGATTGATATCAATTTAATGTCTCTGAGCCAATGAAATTTGCATAATGCGTTTTTAACTTTGAAGGAGGGTCAGATAATGGCGTAAAAACGCACTAATACTTAATTCCACCCACTCTCCGTCAGATTAATTTGCATATGTACAACAGCAACAACACCCCCCCTCCGGGCGGAGCACTGGCATGTGTGTACTTAGTCAAAACAGTGACGAGCCGATTAATTGCGTTAGATTATCCACCCAGCACGCACACTAATGCACACACACACACACACACACACACTCTCACACGTAGATAAAAGCTTCATTTGTGCTGGGAGTTAATTTCCATTCCTTTTGTTGTTATTGCAAAACACACGAAGCCCATTACAAGGAACGAAATTATAATTGAACGAAATCCGCCAGCGCAAGCGCTCTAATGAAATCACCAGTTACAAATTCAGTGGGAACGGGGGGTTGGTTGGGGTACCTAAATAGCTCTATGCATGCCTAATGTCTGTATTTAAGTGGGCACGAACCAGGCATGCCCTTCGGGGCACGGCAGTAATTATAGAAGAAACATTCATCCAAATCCGCCCACTTGGGCACAGTTCATAATCAACTTACGCATCTGCTGGGAGATATGAATACTTACATGTGTGTTTGTGTGTGTGTGTGCGTGGGTGGAGGAGCACCCTTCCCCAATTCCGCCTTGATAATGTCAATTTGTCAGTGCCACATGGCCACGCGCTTTTTATGATTAAAATAGGTAATAAAATGTCATGTGTGTGTGTGTGTGAGTGCTTGTCGTCGCCTCGCTATGAATGTGTGCGTGCGAGCGCCTTTTTTTCGCTTAAATTAATTAAACCAAATAGAAAAGAGCGGAGCGTAAAGCCACAACAAATTAAATAAAAACGTTGACAATTTGTTCAACTGCCTGGCATGAGTTGGCCCTCGAGTGTCAAAACGAAACAAAACCAACAATGGCATCAGCAGAAGCGTTGTGCAACCAATTAACAATTTTTTAATTTGATTTCCATTTCATTTTGTGTTGTTCTATAACAAAACGAGTTCCGAGAAATTATATTAATAAAGAGATGAAACACACGTGGCTTGGGTTCATTTAGTAACCAAGCAGCTTAAAGGGCTGTAGCCGAGCTTCTCTCACTCTCTTGGCTTGAGGTGCTTTAAGTCATAGCACAAGAGAGTGTTAGTATTTCATGCCCACTGAAGGTGACGGCTGAGGAAAAGCTAAAAGCAGCTTCCTCTCAGCCTTCACAGTCTATAAACAAGTGAGCAACGGTATCTTAGGCTGGAGATCAAATGGTTACTTAAAAGTAACGGTTGATTCACTAAGATGATAATTACTACATAACAGGGGCTGTAAATGAATGAATCATTTCGAGATTGATTAACGATTCAATCACAACCTGATTTAAAAAAAACAGATTTCATTCATTTTGGTTTTAATTCATTTGATTTAAATCAAGCTTTTGCAATCTTTCATGATTTAAATAAAAATATTGAAATCTTGAATGATTTAAATCACAAAATGATTTGATTTAAACAAAATGATTACTCCTGTTCGGTTGCGACGCAAATGCTTATCACAGCCAATGGGGAAGTACAAATACAAACGAACGGGCTGAGTTACGTTTTGATTACATCCTGTCCTCTAAGTTGGTCATCTGCAATAGAGGCAATGAACCGACATTTATAACCGGAAATAGGAAGGACCTTTAAGATCAGGTGGTGTCTTGGAAGGTACTTGAAGATCATTCTTTCTCCGACCACCGTTAAATTGAAACAGTCATAAATTTCTCTAGACCTTCACCAGTTCAGTTCCGAAACTTTGGACGAACCAACAAGAGACTCCTCCGACTGCAGCAAACAGTCTAGATGGTACGAAGTCCATCATCAGCACTTTTACGAATGCGTGCAATACTGTCCTGAAAAGATCCTGTCCCCTTAGCACCTCGAAGGGGAAGGGCAGAAAACCCCCCCTGGTGGAATCCAACACTAGGAGAGCTAAAGAAAAACCCTTGGCGTCTATTTAATTCTGCAAAAACTAGTGAAGGCGAGCAGGCCTGGCAGAACTACAAAGTTGGCCTATCCACCACCTACAAGAAAGAACTAAGAAAAGCCAAAAAATCTTATTGGCAAAAGTTCTGCAGTGAAATAGAAGACACTTCGGAAGCCGCAAGGCTTCGAAAGATTCTATCCAAGGCAACCCCCTTCCTAGGCTATCTAAAGAAACCAAATAATTCCTGGACCATTTCCAGCGAGTAATCTTTAGACATCCTTATGAACACTCACTTTCCGGGATGTACGCTCACGAAGCAGGACTACGATCCCCAAATTACCATTGACCACCCACCAATTCCTAACTTACTCTCAGGTAACAACATAAACTGGGCTAATAGAAGCTTCAGCCCCTACAAATCCCCTGGACCGGACGGAATTATTTCGGCCCAGCTCACCCATGCAGGAAAAACAGCCAACAGATAGCCAACGAATCTAAAAGTCGACACCCAAACAGTGAGTCTTGTCAGTCAATTAATAATAAGTAGGACAGTCAAGGCATTACTGAGGACGTCGACATGCAACAGATTCGTCAGGAGAGGTACCCCACAAGGGGGGTTCTCTCGCCTCTTCTATGAAACGTAGCTGCGAATGCGCTACTGCGTTCAATGGAAGGGGATGGCTGCAAGGTGATTGCGTACGCGGATGATGTTGCCATCGTCTTCTCGGTAAAGTTCCCTCAAACATTATGCGATCGCATGACCGCATCCCTTCAAACCCTAACCAACTGGGCAAGGAAAAGTGGATAGGGCGTTAACCCATCCAAAACGGAGCTTGTTCTCTTCACAAGGAAGTACAAAACCTTTGTAAATTTTCATTTGCTGCTTTACGCACACTATTAAAGGGCACACTTTGGCATCTCCAACATGCCTAACACAAAATTTTTTTAATAATATTGAATAGCGAAATTTCTCGCCTTTTTCCGCTGCTTGAGAATTCTCCTCATAAATTGATTCAACTTTATTCATATATACACAGAGTCAACATCTTGCGTCAGGACAATGTCACCAGTCGCCATCTGTTGGCCAGATGACACCTGATGATTGGTTGATTTATCGTCGACAACCAGCTCAGGCATATCACACAGACACCTACGCACATTTGTAAGAGCAGGGCAAACGTAGCCTGGGAATGGGACACACTCTGCCTGCTAAGGACACAGACGCCGCATATGAATAAAATAAGCTGGCGGTGCAACTTGAAAGATTTTGCTAAATGGCGTGAAATTTATTTCCAACACAGTCTGGGGGTAGCACAAGCAGTTCATTGGCATCTGGTAACAGATGTTGCAGTTGAAAAGGATGGAAAGTTGGTCCCGGGTGGCAAAATGCGGATGAGTATAGCTTGCTTGAGCTTGGTAAGTTGTAAGAAGAACTGATTGCATCGCCAAAGCTGAGCAGCTGAGAAAGCTGATGCTTAAAGTAGAAGCGGTCGCCCAAGAAGATGAAGTCATCAGATTAGACTTTAACGCCAACTACAACAAATCAAACCATCAGCCACCTCCCCTTACCCAATCGCCAACTGCTCCACCCGACTTGAGAAATTATGTGCCCAAATGCTTAGGTGGGAATCATGTTGTGTATTTCCGTTGCAATTTCGAAATTTTAAACTTGTTAACAGCAAATTGAAGTCATTTCCTGCTGCAACAGCGCAAACACACAACAAGGACAAGCAATGGCTGCATAGTACAACACCAAATAAATGAGAGAACCGCAAGTTGCAGCAACAAGAAAAAAAGGTGCACACAAAAGGCAAGGACCAAGGAGAACAAAATGCCAAAAAGGTACAAAAGCGGAAATAAACGTTGCAGGCATGCAGCCAAAGAGTCCCGGACAGGATAACCTGTTGACCACGTGCATACTGCACTAACACACACACACACACACTCACACTCTCACACAGCCAAACGGCAAGTTTTGCCAAAAAATGCCAAGAAAATTGCATTTTCGTATGCTAGCCAAGGGAGGAACATGGAAAAGGTAGCCACGACGCTGGCGACAGTGCAAAATAAGCAAAAGGCAGCCGAGAAATAAACTCGAGCGTTTGCCGCTTGGCGAAAATGCAAGCAGGAGGAGTTGTACGAGTGGAAGTGAAATGCGCGCATCGCGTGCTGCGAATGCAATTTCGGAGCTGTTGCGGCTCCCACGCCCCTTTCATCATACTCCCCTGCCCACCCTCTCCTGCGTTAACAATTTCAACTGGGCTGGCTGGTGCGACAAATGCAATCTACAAACAATGAAATGAATTGTCAAGTGCAAACACGCTGCTGACGTGCCATTGCCATCCCCGACCGACGCTTCTTTCATTCATTGGCTGCACTGCCTCTCCGGTGGCCTATTTGTCGCATGCCGCTTTCTCAAATTTGTTTTGCATGCGGTTGACAGTTCCAACATAAAATTGAAAAAAAAAAAAAACATTAGAGCAGATGCAAAATTTAACACCAAATTGCTAGCATTTAAATGCTCAATGCTTAGGCACTTCCGCTCCATATCCGAGTCAACGAGAAGACATTCAGCCGTCAAGGCGGGTGATAAAGTGTTTTGGTCTAGCAAACTGTACAACCTTTATGACTGAAGTTAGTCCAATCCGCTATGAGACGATCGGGAACAACTGCAATTTGTGCACTCGGAAAAATACTTGCCGCAAAATCGAAATTAGACAACTAAATAGAGTCCAAGGCAGTCAATCGATTTTTCAATTACATTTTAAAAGGGTTTCATTTAAAAATCTTATGGAAAATCTTGCAATATTTAATAAAAATTTGTCAAGCAAACGGAAATAGACGAAATGTGTACACATTGTTGTTTGATGCCTCAACTGACAATGCTGAAAACCCCATAAAATTTTAAGGAACAAATTTATTCAAATTTACAAATATTTGTCAAAAGTCGAGCCCGATTGTAATATACTCGATACTTGCTAAAGTTTGTATATAACTGTTAATTTTTATACCCTTGCAGTGGGTTTATATATTTTACCGGTTAAATCAGTTGGAGTAAACTTTTTCAAGTGTATTAAAACTTCGGCACAATCGAAGTTAGCTTTGCCTTCTCGTTTTAGTTTGAACTTAACCCCATTAGGCTATGGTAAATTCGATTTTAAAAAACATTTTGATGATTTGTTTTTAACACATTCACCCTGGCCTACTACGACTAATAAAATTCTATTTAAAAGTATGCAAAATCCGCTCTCTTCTAATTAGTGTAGAATTTGATTTCAGTTTATACACATTCTATGCGAAATGAGTGCAGTGCTGATTACTCGAATCTTTGGGGCAATAAAAGTTTTTTCGAGTGCAATTTATTCAAAGTCGTAGTGGCCAGCGTTGTTTGTTGCAGCTGGACGCCTTTTCAATTTGACTTGAAAATTTATGGCTGTCGCCTAGCACTTGCACAACTCCAGCGGATATCCGGAATGGCACGACAAGCTGCCAAAATGCATTGGACGGGCCGAAAAAGGACATTGGGCAGTTTGAAAATGAAGCCAAACGATTCGAAGATTTCAAATAGGCATTATTCATGACTTGTGGCCGGCCGTCTTCTTGAACTTCAGTTCAGGAAATTCTAAACAACCTTTGGTTGACTTTGAGTTGGATGCTTGATAAGCAATACGTCAACGGTCCACCCCGCACCTTCGGCTGCATTCACAATTGTGGCTCAGCGTTGACTTGGCTTTTGTGGATTTGAACTTTTGTTCGTTTCCTATTTTTTTCCGTTTTTTTCTTTTTGCTCCTTGACGAGAAGACGACAAAGGGGCGGCGGTGGTGGTGGGCATGGTCGGTCAGCTTGTTGTACTGTTATCTTGTTGACATACCGGACGTTGACATATCCATTTTTTACAAGCCTAGCCGTGCTCAGTGGCCCTACGGCTGGTCATTCTTTTTCTATTTGCCCGAGACTTATGTTGCCCTTCAGTTGTGCGTGTGTGTGTGTGTGTGTGTGGCAACAACAACAACCAGCTTTCACTCGAGGTAATTTATTATCAGTTTTTATTGTTTGTTTGTTTGTTTGCGGGTCAATTGGATTTTTGGAGAATTATATTGCGTCCGACCCCTGCAAAATAAATCAATTTGAAATTACATCATTATTAAATGGCCATAAGCCTAAGTGTTGGCCCACACACACACACACACACACTCACACACACGACAATTAACACTTGGCCATTGCTTCCATTTGTGGCATGTTAATTTGTTGCCACATCAATTGCTGCTACCAATATGCGAGGCGCATGCACAAACACGAAACGCAGGACATTCCCAGGACTCCTGGATGCCTGTGTAACAATCTCACCGACAGCTGGCGCTGTTGCGGTTTGAAGCTACAACTATTACAACAACAACAGCAACAACAAGGGCCTGACAATTGCCTGACACTGGGCAGCTGGTTTATTTGCCGCACACGTGGACAGCAGACGTCGATTTAGCCAGCTGCCAAGTCGGGCAAACAACAATAAACGAGCAGGAGGCAGGGCAGGGCGCCCAGGCTCCGGCTGAGCAGTTGAACAATAACGCTTGAGTGATTATGCAATTGACAGCTAAATCAATCAATGATGTCAACTACATGCCGGGAAAGAAGGACACACACACACATACACACACAGATTTGTGCGACACACACACACACTTGCAGTTGTACACAAACTGGCGGGCCCGTCCATGTTGTTTTTGACATTTTCAATTTTTTATGACAAAACTCCAAATTGGTACAAGTTTTTTCAGCACTCTCACTCCCCCCACGCCCCAAAACCTGCCCTCCTGTGCAAAAAAAAGTTGCTGCTGTTGTTGTTAAACTTTTCAATTTTTTAAATGTTTTCCTGCCGGTTTTGTATTCGCAGTTGGGCACGGAAAATTGCGTTACACAAATTAAAAGTCCATCGAAGTTGGCTTTAACTTGTACAAATCGAAGCCAATTGAAACGCAAATGAAACATTGGCTGAGTGAATGTGTGATAAAATGACAAACCGATGACAAATTCGAAACAATCGCCAGTTCCGGCAAATGCCAACGCACGCTCCCATTCGACTGGCTGCCATTGTTTGTCTGAGCCGGAGACATTAGATGATAAATATTTCATTTTTATGTTTTTTTGGTCTAGCGAGCAAACACAGACGACAGCACGCACCTCCCCATGTGTATCGATGACGTTTAATCCATAAATATGATGAAGCTCATGTTGGCCCACACGCCCAAGCGGCATCCCGGCAGCGACACAGCAGCCACACAGGCAAGGCAGTCAATCAGTTGAGAAACCCTGAACCCAAATTCACAGGAAAAGTTTCCTCAAGTTTACATCTGGTAAACGGAAGTGTACGTTTTGTGCGTTATTAGCTGTGGAATATTAATGTGCGTCAGTAGATAAAGTAGCTGCTTCCTGCTTTCTTTTGCAGCAGAAGAGGAAGACCATCTTTTTATTGGACAGTGGGCAAAAACGCAGCCTTTGGCTGCTTTCTATTAATTGGTCAAATCAGTGCTCAGAAGTGGGAGAAATTTTTGAAGTGTGTACAAATCATGTGAGAAATATTAGAGCCGGTAATTTATACCTTGTAACCATTCAAAATTGGAATAATGGTATCATGAGGTTGTAGGCAACAGACAGAAGGAATCACTTGCGACCCTATAAAGTATATATATCCTTGATCAGCATCAACAGCCGAGTCAATGCAGGCATGTCTGTCTATCTCAGAAACTATAAGAGATAGAGTCACGTGCATTGGCATGTAAATAAGGTTATACCATATGCAGATCAAGTTTGTTTTAGATGTGAAAAAGTTGTCATTCTAAATTTAACTATGTCCGTGAATGAATTTAGACCATTTTGATCATGAAATTTGAACATAGTTTTGTTTGATTTTTCTGAATTACACACGAATCAATTCAATATTTAAAAATATAAAAGTATGTAAAAAGAGAAGGCAAAGCTAAATTCGACTGTGTCGAAGTTTAAATACACTTTCTAGCAACTGATTTAACCGATTTATAAATCTAAAATCATTAAGAATATGATTCTATGAAAACCAAATCAGTTTTTTCAGTAAGAAACTTTTTTCGAACGATCGGTTCTATGGCAGCTATAGGATATAGTCTCCAGACTCCAACCAAATTTAGCAATTCTATTTGAAAGCATTTAAATTTCTTTATTGTTAAGTTTAAGATCGCTATCATGGAAAACAAAAATATTTTTCTTATTAAAACCCATTTTCTTCTCAACCAGTTCTATGGCTGGTTGTCATCCGACTTTGACTTAATTGTACAGAACTGATGAAAAGCATATAATATTCATGATTCTTAAGTTAAAAAACGCTATCATTGAAAACAAAAAAGTTTTTGCTACTAAGACCCATTTTCTACCCAACCATTTTAATGGCAGCTATATTATATTGTCATCCAACTGTGACCACATTTTGCAGAACTGTTTGACAGCATGTAATATTCATTATTCCTGATTTCTAGAACGCTATCATAAAAAACAAAAAAGTTTTTATCACTAAGACCCATTTTACGACCGATCGTTCGTATAACAGCTAGTAGCGTGCTGTAAAAAGATGACTCTGTGCAAAATTTCAGCTTGATAGCTTTAAAACTGAGAGACAAGTTTGCGTAGAAACAGACAGACGGACAATGCTTAATCGATCAAAGCGCGAATCGACTCAGATCTTCGTCCTATCTGTTAGCTATATAGAAACCGGTTTATTTTGCTTCTCGCAACAGCAGGAATGCAGGCGCAACGAGCTTATACTGTCGGTGTGCTGACGTCGCTGTCGTTGCGCATTTTTTATAGACAGTTGATTGGGCCGAACTCTGTCCTGGATCAGAATTAAGTCTAAGGGTATTATTTTTGTGGTGGTAACTATTTTTGGTGCCATTTCTGTGCAGTTTGCATACATCTTTACATCTCGATAGATCATATCCTTTTCATTGCCATGCCAAGGCACTTACACTTATAAAATTTGTTTCTTTTTGTTAATTCTACCCACTGTCTTGTTTCTTGACATTGTCAATTTACACATACTAGCACACACACACACACACATATGTGGGGTATGCATACAGCGTGTGTGTGAGTGAGTGTTTGCTTTTTGCTGTTGCTTTTGCAGCACATCATCAATTATGGCAACCGGAAGTTACATTTTTGTCTACGCCGTATCTTTATTTTGTTTTCCATAATAGAATCAGCCATAGAAAAACAATGGGATGCCAAGCAGGCAATTATTAAGATTTTTCCCGGTTCTGTGGGCTGTGTGTGTCTTGATTGTTTTCTCTAGCATTGAATAATTGAAGCGCGGGTGCCGACTTCCACCGCGAAGTATATGCAAACGAAGCAGCGCTTGAAATATAATGAAATTGCGCTAAAACGGCGCTAACACACATTCACACACACACAGCAGCATCAGCGAAATCAATTCCGGTCTCAATATGTTTTGTTACTGACAATAACTCGTCAGCTCAGCTCCAACGTTCTCCACTCAAACGTCGAGTATTATGTAAATCAATGTAAGAGACAATTTCTAAAAATCTGTTTACGAACAGAGAACATCTGTTGAAAATCTAAAATATTTCTCGGCACGGCAGAGCGACGGGGCGGGAGGAGGACGCCGTGTGTGCTCTTTGCTGTTGCATTGGAATGTGATTTTCCATTTTGCTTTGTTTTCTTAAGCCCCCGCCATGACCAAACAATGGGGTTGTATTGTACTGTCGGTTCGTCGCCCGTTTCATATATCGTACTTCAATAAAAAATTTTCAATATTTCTAACACACACAAACTCACACAAAGCAAGCGAAGCTATCGCCATTGTTGTTGCTGGATTAACAGGCTCTGACTCCCTGCATTGCGTCTGTGTGCAGGAGGATGCCATGGATGCCAGCCAGGATGCGTGTATTTCACAGCATATGTTGCTGCTCCTGCTGGTTCAGTGAAATTCCTTTCAGTATGAAATACCAAAAATTGATGCTTGCCGAACACTCTTCGGGCATAAAATAAATATTTCCCCTATACAATAATGTTTGCAATAACATTATGGCCAGCTACCATTTCCACCACCTCGTTCAACTGGCATTTGTGCCGAAATCACAGTCAGTTCAATGCAATGTGGAATGCCTGCCAAGTGGCCTGACTTAATGAACAAGCCAGCAGCTTGGCAGTGGTCAAATACTCAACTAAGGCCAAAAAAAAAAAAAACGAAGACATACAAAATCCTAAAAAAAATTCCAAGCAACGTGCAGATAATCAGCACCCAAAGGTGTATGGGTGCAGTCCTCGTTCGCTTCGAAAACAATACGAGAAGCTGTTAAAAAATAAAAGAAAAAACGAAAAGCTGCTGCAATGCACATGGCTTAAGCAGGCGATGGACTGCAATGGACAGAGCGAATGCAACTCCCTGCCCCCCTTAGCTCAGCTCAGCTCACTCACCCAGCCGCTGCTTCACGTTGCAAAAGTCAAAAGCATAAAATCCGATAGCTTCCGCTAAGCTAGCTTATTCAGGCGTACGTAGGGCTAATAAAACATTTCTAAGGATTTCGCCAGGATTTCACATTGTGCCACTGGCTGGAACACACACACACACGGAGGTGGGAATTGTGCTCAAGTTTTTATTTACGAAGCTCTTTCTCTCGTTCTATATTGTGCATGCAACTGCCGAGGTGGGAGGAGCAGTGAAAGGTCACACTTGTTAACTTGTTGGCGCTCGGCAAAATGATTTCTTAATTAGTTGGGCAGTTGGGCAAAGGAAATGTTTAATGTTTAATGAATGATCAGCAGCAGATTCATATATATATTGCCACCAGGTAGGGATTCGTCCACAACGCAGGTTCCTTTCAATTTGAAAACTAAAATTATTTTAAATGCTATATGTATGTACAATATTAATCTATCACCGGAGGTTTAAAACCAGACGGGTGCCGACAGTTTTGGAAAAAACTGTTTCTTTTTTATTATTTTTTGCTAAAGAAAGTGTCCTCGCAATTAAGAAACAATTAACAAACAAAATATATAAAAATTATTCTTAAGACCAGGGAATCAAACCGAATCGAAGTTCGGTTCCGGTTCCGGTTCTGGTACGTATCAAAACTAATGTTTCGGTAAAAGGTTCTGTTTAAGTTCTAGTTTATTTCGGTATTCGGTTCCGTATCGGTACCTTGGTTTTTATTACCGGTATCGGTATGCACCGGTATGATTTAAGAACCCTTTAAGCCGAAGATGTAATAGAACGGGTAGCAACCTACACAACAGAAGGTAGTTATAAAGAAGGAAAATTGAACATAATAAACTTTACCCACTATGGAATGATGCAATGTGAAACGTTCAGATAACCGATCACAATTTAACCTGCTGTTAGGTTAAGCTGATTTGATATAATTATTATATCGTTTCCTTATTAAATGCAAAAATGAAGGATAAATTAAATCCCTGATTGGAAAAATTAAAACTGAAAGATAAACTCAGAGCCGAAACTGTACCGGTACAATGTTTCGGTTCTTTTTGGTCACTTCGGTTCCAAAAATAAAGGTTCCGAAAAACCGGCTTTAAAAAAAATATATAATAACGGTTCCTGTTCTGGTTCTGAGTTTCAATCGGTTCTTTTCGGTATACGGTTCCGGTTCGGGTTCCGGTTTGACACCCTGCTTAAGACACAGTTTTTGTTGTGAATCATTGAAAAGATTATTCGGACCTGAACCGAACCGGTTCTGGATCAATTTGAAGCTTGATTGCCACAGAAGTAAAGTGTCCGCTGCACTTTTATCTCAACGAAGTTCTTCTTCTTCTCCCTAATGATGCTGCACAATGGGTTTGGACACGCCAAAGTTTCGCCCACGTGCCCCGAGCAATCAAACTTTTGCAGCTTAAGTAAATGCCCGAAACATTTGTCTTGGAACTCGATTTTAATTGCTGGCCACACTGAGCCATCAATAGAACTATGGCTGGGGATGTGACATGCAAACGAAAATGAAATTATGCGCCATGTCTGCGGTAGCTCACCAAAAAAAAAAAAACATGAAATAAAAAAAGGGATAACGAGCCAAGTTGTTACAAGTTTTTAATGGAGCAAAACAAGGAACTGGAGGGCAAACAAGTCTCACAAAAGATGGACTGCAACAAGCACTGAAGAAGTAGGCAGCAAACTGGCGCATAAACTGCTGAAAAGATGATGCAGTCCGCCGGAGACGGGAAAAGCTAGTCACTTCTCCTTTTTTTGTGTTCGTTGTCGGCGTAATAAACAAACTTTTGAGCAAAGTTTGCCTCACTATTTCCGTTTTTTTCTCCGCTTTCTTCTTCATGTACGACACGGCACGCTTAGTTAGTTATGTAGATGGCCCCGTGCAGTCCATTGACACGACGCGACGCGACGTTCAGGTCGCTCATCTTTGGCATCATTAAGCGCCATTTTGCGGAGTGGAGATCTGGCACTGAGTTGCCCAAGTGTAGTGGAGCAGAAAGTGAGTCTCCACTTGCGGCCGCGGTGGCCATATAGAGATACAAAAGCGAGTCTGCCACATTTTAGTACTTCATTTTTTTTGTGGCAGCGACGCTGAATTATTTATGCAGATTTTGGCTGGGGCTGCATCTCCTTGGCATAGTTTTCAGTGACTGTCGTCTCTCGTGCTTATTTCGCTTAAAAACTAATTAATCTAAATGGATTTTTGTTGTTGCATTTTGCAGTGGTGTATGAAAAGCAACCACAACGCAACACTCACACACACACACACACACACACTCACACATGCTAAAGTCGTATAAACTGTAAGCGGAGCACTCAATGAAAGCGAAAAATGTTGACGAGAAAAGTGAGGAGGCGGTGAGGCGGGAGGCGGGCAACCGAAGCGAACCGCAAGCAATTTGCATGTTTGAAACCACCATGCAACGACCAGGCCCCACACCTCCAGCCCAACAACCACTATTGGGGCAAACACGAAAGGGGCCGGCCATGTGGCATCAAACAGAAAACGGGGACAGCGTTAAAGTAGCCTTATCGCCTCGCACACATCGCATTGCCATCAGCTTCAGCTGCAACTACAGCCACGGCTCCGGCTTCAATGTGGACAGTTTGAAGTAGTTGTATTGACGTGTGTCCGGGCGTGGTCCGGCACTGGGGATGTGGCTGTTGCGTTATAAATAAAGCCCGTTTCGCTTGGTCGATTGAAATGCACTCCAACGTTTAACCTGCGCCTGGCAGCAGCTAATGGGATTTATGTTTTTTAAAAACTTCAAAGCCAACTTCAAAGGAGCATCGATTGAAACGCTTGCCATTGGTCAAGTCCAATCAATAAAATACTTATGAAATTTATTAAATCTCGACGTTTGCATAACACCCGCAATCCCAGCCAAAGGTCGTGGGTCTGCTGCGTATATGACAACGGCGCCATTGCCATTTGATTTAGCCCGTTTTTTTCTTTTTTTGCCACTGTCCATTCACTGGCGACATTCTGGCCATGTGCGAATGTTAAAGGGGTTTTGGCTTAGGCGAATTTAAGTTGTAAACTAAAATTCATCAAAAGAGCGAAACTGTTGCGGCATGCGAATGAAACCAATAATAAATTGATATGAAATGGAGCTTAATATAAAAATTGTTGTATATCAATTAAAAGTCAAGCGAAATTAATTCGTTTGAACATATGACAATTATAGCAAAAGTTTGTTTTTTGAGCAATTAAAAAAATTAAACTTAAATTAAATTATATTATTTAAATACAATTCTGGCACAGAGAACAATTGATTGAATAATAAAAGTTCATTTATGGCAAAGCTAGCATTTTCCACCATTAATAGGGTATATATTTTGGATCAGACTTAACAACCGACTAAATATAGCAATTTCCGTCTCTCTGTCAATCCGTTTCTGCTTCGGTCCTCATCAACAAGCAGATTTCAGTGATGCTACCAGCTAGAGCAGTGCTGGGCAATATCTTGAATGTGTGCGAATAGATGATTTGCAGTAATTGGAAAGGTGCTTATATTTTTAACTAGTTAAGGTACAAGGTAATTGCCACAAGTTATACCTAGGAAAGGTAAAGGGTAACTGGATTTTTCAGTACCTAGGAAAGGTAAAGGTTTAGTAATTCTAGTTTTTTAATAGAAATCAAATCGAAACTCTTTTGACGCATACAAGTAACTCGAAAGCTTTATCCTTAATCTTAGGCTGCGTACACACTGTTCAACGCATGAGACATGATGATCTAGTGGGCCTTCATGTTGTATTGTTTTGAATTTCAAATGACAAGTTTTTACAATAAAATCAAGACAACACAAGGGCCTACTAGATTGTCATGTCTCATGCGTCGAACAGTGTGAACCCAGCCTAACAAGAAAATTGAAAATTTTAACATTTTGAATTTATTTGAAGCTCTATATTATATTTGTTTTTTTACATATTATATACCTAGGATCCGAAATTTTTTTTACTTGGGGCTGAGTTAGCAAAATGGTACTGCATTTACTTATTACATTGCAGATCATTGACTCGTGGAATAATGATGCTTAGGATAATAATAATGTACGTTGCCTACTTTAAGTCCACGTTTAAGCATCATTTAAGCAAATACATTTAGGCAATTTACTTTGTTTTTCACCCTAGATTTCAAATACATGAAGATGAGAAAACGGTCCTTTGTGTCTCTTTCATCCAGCATTATTGACTAGTTCATCGATTCCAACAAGTGCAATTTATGTCAGCAGTGTCAGAAATCGTTTTCGGTTCTTCTGGGTATCTGCAGGGAGTCACCTCGGTCCATTGTTATTCAGCCTTTTCATTATTTATTTTCCTCAAGTGCTTTCCAATTTAAATGGCCGATGACTTTAAGCTATCTATGTGCCTCATTTGACGATCCAGTTTCTAAGCTTATATTGCAAAATGACCTAAGATCTTTCAGCACTTGGTCACTTGGACTTAAATTATATAAATAACTGAGAAATTATGACCTTTTAACCGAATCAAGCCGTGCACAATGGGGAAAACGTTCGCATTTATAAAGTCGACGATTTGGAAAACTTTTCGAACTTAAGTTGAGTTTAAAAACCCACATTATCCTTTGTAACAAAGCCAAAAGTGTCCGTGGTTTTGTCAACAACTCATACATCTCCAAACAACTTTTATCTTCGCTGGATCGTTGGACCAAATCTAGAATATTCAGGCTTGTTTTCGTTTACGACTTCGATCAAATTATGCGAAATCGGAATTGCTAAATGTTTCCATTTTTATTCGGCGAATAATTTTAAATTTCCCCTTGTCTTTATCCGACTGTCTTGATGGCAAAATATATAAACCGAATTGTCCAATCGTTTCATGTAAATAAAAATCTATTCCAATTTCGGTTAATCGAATTCGGAAACGAGAACAGACCTGATTAATCCAGCCTCTGGTCTTCGCAGTATCAGATATAGCAGGATCAGATTGAATTAGTTCAGAAACTGTTCCTGATCTTTACCTTAGTGTCAAATTTTAGTGTAAAATCCTATCAAAACTCTGATATGAGAAACTCATATAAGTTTTTTGAGAGCCGACTCACAACTTTCTGAGGTATTTTTCATCCATCTCTATGAGGTCTCAGACAAGTGAAAATACAGCTTAAATAAATATTTGGACCCAGGTAAGGTCAAAAGTACTCGAATTTTTTAATACCTAGGTACAACCTAACACTGATGATTTGTTTTTCCATTTGGGTTAGTCACTTTTAGAATTAATTTTTACAACTCTGCAGCTTCAACTTGCCGATCGTGTTACTTGGAGAATTCTTTGATTATTTTTAATATCTGGTTAGGAAAAGTCTAAGCATGAAAATAAATAAGTGTGAAACTCTTGCCGATCCTGATGACATTACGTAGAGCTACTGAGAGTGGACGTCATTTGACCTCCATCAATAATAATTGTCATGTTCACATATTCCAGGCGTACACTCAGAAAAAAAATCAATAATTTCGTTGTTACACAGGGGAAATTCAAGTACAAACGACCTTAAATGATGAGTAAGTTCGGAATTTCCAAATCTCAGAACAAAATTTCCATTTCAAGTTCGATTCGGAATTATAAATTCACCTAAACTTGAAATAAGATCCTCAATCTGATTGTTATTTACTCTTACTCTATAGTTATTAAATTTATAATAAATTTTTAAATGATGCAATACAAAAAAACGAAAAAAAAATACAAATTTTAAGAACAAAGCGACATTAATTTAATCAGGGTCATATCTAAATATAAGATTTAATTTTTTCTGTGTGTATGGTCTCTCTGCTCATTACAATTGTTTCTTTGTTTGATCGCCACGTACAAATTGGGAGTTGTTTTTTGAGCAGCCCTCAGACACACAAACACACCTTTATGCAAAAGGTTGTCTGTTCCACTCTTGCTCATTTAACAAAAGCTCTGAAGTTACAAATTTTAGACTAAGTCACACCTGCAATAATTATATTATGATTAGACACACTGTCCATCAGTTGGAGAGCATTTCATATCATCATGGCAAGATTGACCCCGGGAAGACCCCGGTCTAAGGCACAAACCAAGTGATATTGTTTGATGAACAAATGGATATTTGCTATATCTCATCCATTATATATTAAGTTTTATTAAATTGATCTTAGTTCCGTTTCCAATTCAGCTTAAAAACGACTTAATAATATGAAAATGGTTATATTAATATCTATAAAAAGGATCTTACAATATCCATTGCAAATGGATCTTTTTTTCCCCTAAAATTTAAATTTATTCTTAAGCATAGTTCCCGTTGATGGTTGTACAATGTACATGCAGTTTAACGATTTTCTAGTATTTCCACACCGTTGTGATAAGAACGTTTTATTTTCACTCCTCAAAATGCCTTTCAGTTGCAGCGACCACTTCATCATTTAAGCTCTGTATTGTTCATTGGAGCTTGAAACAGCCAATAGTCGCTGGGCTAAATCAGGCGAATATGGAGGTTGGGAAAACAATTCGAAATACTATTCTTGCATTTTGGCCATTGTTGCCGTAGACTTCTGACAAGTTGCGTGGGCCTGAAGAAAGAGCACTTGTTTCTTTTGATTACTTTTTATACAGTATAATTGTCATTTTGCCATTTTTAAGGTAGTGTTTAAACATTATTCCTTAATTTTTAACTCCTTCTAAAACCATTGTTCCTCTTGCGAACCGATTTGGATTTCAGATTTCTAAAATTTATTTACCGAAATCTCTCGACTATTTTACATTGTTGAAAACGTGGAACTTGCACTTTCACGATGTCACATCTCTTTCTTCGCCCTTTTAAAGGGATCGTGGGGCATTGTTAACTGAGTCCTGCATTGTATCGGTGCGTATGTCGGGATGTCTCTGTACCGCACAGCTGTTGGTATTTCTCGTGGTTTTGTTGGCTTTTTCGGCACATCGTTTATTATGCCAAGCGAAAAATGCAATATTTTCTCCTGCACCGCTACGTGGCCGACAAAAATATTTACAATTTGGCAGGAAAAGAAGAAAAAAGTGGAGGGGTATAGAAACGGACGGAAGCCATAAGAGGAAGCACCGCGAAGCCACTCCATAAAAAAGAGGCCACACCATTCGGCTAAGCTCAAAAGCGGCAACTTCAATCTTTGAATGTTTTATTTACTGCAAAATCGATATGGTTTTTTATACGTGCGAGTGCCGAGTGGAGCTGGGGGGGAAGCGGCGAGTTTAACACACAAGTGCCGGGCAAGGCGAGTGGCATGCAAATTCCATCCTGTATTTCGTGTTCTGTCTTTTTTTTCCATTTTGGATGCGGCAGTTGCCATTCAGCGAAGCAACGCTAAAATATCACCTCTGCCTCCTCGTGTGTCTCCTCTGTCTTTGAAGCTTATATGTGACCAAAAAGGAAAAATTTGAAAGGCAAAAGGACCCTGAGAAGGATAGAAAAGAGAAGAATGGCAAATCACATACCACATAATTTGCCGCTGCAGCGCGCACACCAACAAAAACACACACACACACAGACACTGTAACACAGGGACAACGCGTAATGGTTGCTCTGGAATTAGTGAAGCTGTCGTAGATGCTGCCGCGTCGCTGGCATCCCCAAGCGCATTACGTATGCATGGCATTGGCAGAAGTCGGCAAAAACTAAGCGCTGATGCCGACCAGCATCGCATCGTCCATGGTGTAAATGCCTGGCCAGGAAAAAAGCAAAGCAAAAACCGGGCACCAACAAACATTCGAGAGCGGCACAAGTCAAGCTAGATATGCCCCCACTCCCCACACCATCCCCCCCCATCCATCCATCCATTGCACAGTGGGAATGACTGGGGGACTGGGGTTCAATGCTGATTACGATCGCTGCTTATGCTGGCTGGGGGTTGGACATTTTGCCATTGCGACGAGTTCTTTCGGGTCCCAGGTTGATAATTCGAAATTTGTATTCCAATCTTCAAATTGTCTCCAAAATGGAATTGATTTTATGCAGATGAGCATGAAATTGTCTCAATGCGAGTTTTGCATGTCAGTGTAAATAAATGTAACTACGTTGGTGAAGTGCCCCGCTCTTTCCTCTTTAGTGCACATCACGTGGTATGTAACGCTTTCAACCAGAGTTGCAAACCTCTTTAAAATATAAAGGGGTTACGCGGAGCGGTTTCAGAAAGTAGAACCGAACCCGGGTTTATGTGGCATTACTCATTAGTTGAAATTCGACTATCTGTCACATAAACTTACAAATCACAGTGCAAAATTTTAAGTTTATCTGACACATAACAGCTATCTGGATGATGAGAAATCGGTCCTAACAGTTAATATTTGAGAAAATGATAAAATTGTCTGTATACAAGAAAACTCAAACAACACATGTTGAAAGCGTTGGGCTTCAACTCAATTCAAGTTTTGCCTAAAACTATACATCAGAGGTTCCCATGCCCTATACTCTCCGCAATCATTTGTTATTGCAGCACTCTCCGCTATAGTTGCGAGTATAGCAAAACACACACACTGCTCGCAGCGTAGGCAGTAGCAATAAAACAAGAACATCAACCAAGTTTTGTTTTCTTCTCCCTCCCTCCCTTGACAGCGGCTGCATTAATACAATTACAAGTTTGATAAGGAGTGAGAGTCGACTTTGACTTTGTTGTTGTGACCGTATGATTTCGTCTGAAAAAAATATAAGCGGAGCAAGAGATTCTTTAAATGTATTGGTGATTGCTCGCCGGTTTACTTTAATTGCTTCCCCTTTGCTATACATCATATACTGACTTGCTTATCACTCTGTGTAACCAACGGACTGCTCCAAAACGTGAGATTAAGTTAGTTGGTCCTCGGTCCATGTGTTGAAACCACATGTCAATCAAGTCCAATTCTTCTATATTGGGCAACAACAAGTCGGTAATCATTGCACGGTACCTTGCTCCATTGAGAGTAACGTTGCGTTTTTTGAAATGATGCCGCCGGCCCACAAACCGCACCAAACAGTGAATTTTTTAGTGTGCATTGACAGCTTAAACCGCCTCTGGCTCCTCTTCAAACCAAATTCGGCAATTCGGCTTGTTGACGTACCCATTGACAATTTATCGATTAAAAGTGGATATTCATTAAACTTTTTTAAGGCCCTTAAGCAATCAAATTACGTTGTGGAAGGTCACCCGGCTTAAGTTTTTGCACCAGCTGTATTTTGTATGGTTTCCTACCTCTGTCCAAATGCTAAGAACGGCGACGGTATGCACTCTTCGCACACGGGTTGGTGGATTAATGTCCCATAAAGTGAGTGGTCACTATAGCTAGAAAAGCCTGTTCGGTGGGTCGATTATGAACGTAGTTCGCGAAACACATTTATCACAGACCACGAATATTGATAATTAAATTCAAGGATTTACCAGAGCCACATGATACGAATCACGCGTAAGGTGTCAAAAAATGTGCACTATAAAACCAAATAGCATAAAAATCACCTATTAGAATTTAAAGCATGCTTCGAAGTGTTTGAAAGAATTATTATTCTGCGGGTGAACAAAAAAATCTGCTTCGAATCAGGTTCGACTTAAAGTGGCAAAAATTCCAAACTTTCTGCTTACAACCGCTATTCCTTAACCGGAATTCAGCGCTTAATTTTTTGGCCATCAGCCTGCCATTGGCCGGAAAATCTAATCAAATAAAAGAACGCAACCGCAACGAAAAGCTCATAAAATGTTAAAGAAATCCACTCTAAATATTTGGCTTACCAGAAAGCCAACCCAAGGACCGACGCCCATCCCCCCTCCCAACAACATTAAACAATGCGCCCGCTTGCATTTCATTTGAATTTACAACTAAATTTGGAGCGCTGATCAAAGTAACAGACACGCCCCTACTCCAACAAGAAATGGAAATCATCATCATCATCCATGTCGTCACCGAGCAAGCCAATAAAATACCAGGAAGAGACAAACAAATCGAATAAAAATGCTTGGGAAATTTTTGTAAAAATTCATAGAAAAACCGCAGCAAACAAAAAAAAAACTGTTCACAGTCAATGGCCCAATATGCAAACATGGCCAGCATAAAAAAATAAAAAATAGATGTATTACCATATTTCAAACACGCAACTCAATGGCTGCCAACGATGCTGATGCTGGATGAGCTGCAGCCAAATGCCATAGTCCAAAATTGGGGAAGAGGAAATTGAAGGACAGCCGCAATTCATTGATTTAGTGCCCAGCTCTAACCCGATTGCCGGCTTTGGGCGGGGAGTACGCGATGTTATCGCTTTCCATTTGTTTGCACTGCTGAGTAATTTGTGTTTACTGTTTGATGTGTTTAGCATGCGGGTCAAAGCTCAATATACACACACGATTGGAAAATTATATGTGTCTCAAGTAAGTGCACAGCATGTTGGACAGCGTTCCAAGTGGCCAGGAAATGGCAAATTACTGGTTATGTTGTGTGGCAAAACGCCTTAGAACAAGCATTCGAATGTCTATAAACACAAATCAATTTCTTGAGAAACTTCAATAATGACGGTGCTTTCTCCATATCAATATTGATCTAAGCGAAAGCCCCACGGAATGGATTCGCTTGCACAACCTAATATGAAAGGCGGTTCTGTACCGGTTCGAAATTAGAAAGCTAAACCAAATGCAATTTCATCAACGATAACGTGTTGAGTAAATTTGTTTCAAAAGAAATTACCTAATATAATAGCTGGCATCGTTCTAGCCATTTTATGCCACGAGCATTTCTTCAGTAAAATAGTCAAAGTATCATCCGAAAAAGTGAATTCCAGTATGTCTCAGGAGTCTTTTTAGTTGCCCTTTCAATGAACAACATTTGTTTGCACGATTCGACGCAGACATCTTCTTTATCTTTTTATCAATCTATATGGGATGATATGAGCTCAAATGTATTTATTTTATGTTATGCATGCCGTTTGAACTAATGGCTAAAGTTTCCTTAATCTCAATGAATGTCACTTGCCAAAATTGCGCTATTAGATTTGCATAGAGTCAATGTTTTCTGGCACACTACACTATGTGCGTTCCTGAGCGAATGATGTCTTCAATAAAACATCGTTTTTATGACCTCTGTGGACTTCATCGCCAAAATTGTATAAAAGTTTATCGATTTACTCAAATATGGAAATACTTTCAATGGAAAAGTCAGATGGCAGCTAAAAACAATTTACACAATTGAAATAGTCTCGTCGTTTTGTACCATTACAAGTTTAAGAATTATCTTTAATCTGTTTTAAACTAAAAATCTTTAACAGACAATTGCAATTCAGAGCCATCTTTCACAGAATCTATGGGTGTGTTTTCTGTCAAAACGAACTTTAAGTAGAGAGTGAGTTCTGGAAGATAATATAGAATACATGTTAGATTGAGGCCTCAAATTAGAAGATAGCAATTGAGCACACACTGAAGCTTGCTTGAAAGCAAGGCAATAATTGGTTGGAGTTACAGACTGTTTCGAGATAACCACATCTCTCATCGTTTAAATTTTTGCCAAGCCCCGCCTTCACGGCAATTTGGAAAAAAGTCACATATCTCGCACTATTAAACTCAAAAACAGACACGGGACAAAAACAGAAGTGGTTTTCGCGACCAACAATTGACAAGCCAATTTCAGCGAATCTTGAGGCCATATTGCAATCTGTTAATTTTTAGAATGTTGTACATTGTTGTCACTTAAAAACGGTTTTGATTTTAACCAAAGAAAACCTATACTTTTTTATATTCAATTTTAAGCACTTTCGCACGGGACATGTCTCATGGGACATTTTTTCCATCATTATAATTATGATATGTTTCAGTTACTCTTTTGAGGAAATAATATTTAAATAAGCGTAGTCAAAATGATTTTAAGTCAACAGAAAATTTCTATGTATGTATTTATTTTCACATTATAGCAAAAAAATAAGCACCTGGATTTACAAAAAGGGAACATTAGAAATGGGCCTTATTGACTGGAATACCTTTCAAATTAAATCTACTTGGCTTTGAGCTGCCGGTTTAAAATCGCTTAACATTCGTCATCTTATCTAGTAACCGGACATATTTTTGTCATTTTCCATATTAAGTCAATCAGTATTAGTTCGAAATGAAATTGTTTATATGAAAATCTTACCCCAGCTAAGTGGAATTATGGACAGTTAAAACGAATCTGCTCTAAGTAAACGGCGGGGAATAGGTGTACGGAGGAGCCAGCTTTGTTTTAATCTTTGTTGTTATTTGTTGATTATAATCAAAATTTCAATAAATTACACAAGGCAACCCGAAAAAAACTTGCAAGAACCATTCAACAGTGAGTTTTGCATTTTTGATGACATTTTGAATAATTTGGCCAATATAAACGAAATAATCCGTCTGTTTACCACTTAAAGCGATAATCCAGACATTAATGCATCGTACAAAAAAAAAGACAAGTTCTTAATATCGCTCAGGGCCTTGAAATAAGCCCTTAAAATTAAAATCTCCATTTTTTACAAAAATTTGTCGGCTTAAATAAATTATGATATTTTAATCAACACTAACGCTTTTTTTATTTGGCTTAAAAGTGAAGCTTTTTATTATTTTTTTTAGGGTTTTTATAAATAAATGGCAAAATTATTGCCGCATAAGTGCGAGTTTTTATTTAAAATCATATCATAAAATTGTCTCCTATTTGGGAAAAGTCATGGCAATCATAAATGATTGTATCAATCAAGTAAAAATGTTGTATAAATTTTCAAAAGATTGCCGTGACTTTACATCAGTGTAGGGCGCGTCCGTATAGCGTGTGCATAGGGCCTATGTAAAGTTTACATAAATGGAAGAACATTTTGTGATGAATTTAAATGAAATACTCTAGGTAAAGAACGTGGTAAACAGACACACTATTGAGTGTATATGGGCCACATAACTCAATATGTCGCCAATAAGTTAATTTACACATATTAGTATATATAATATAAGAAAACTAATAACAGTTTCTGAATTAGGACAACCCAAACACAAAGCGAGAAGTTGAACATACTTTAAAAGTCATTTAAATCGCTTTGGTTGGGCGAGATTTACAAAATTGTATAATTTTGTTCGAGCACCCTGTCTAATCTTGTTTGCATATATGCCTTTAATAGTTTCATATATATCACACCCTATCAATAGCTTCTAGTTCACTTTCCCAGGCCAGAAAACAAAATCTCATGCATAGATTTTCAGCTTATTTGGCCGAAGCTGCTCCAGCAACAGAAACTCGAACTTGGAGCCACCGATAAATCATCTATGCAATTTTAATTCAAATACAAAGGAATTTCCACAACACTTCTGCACAAAATATTTGCACTCACACACACACACACACGAGGGCATTGTTAGCATAAACCAATTGTAAAAGCCAAACTTGCGACTAGTCCTGCCCGACTAATGCGCTCAATGTGCCTCCCTATCTGTGTCGAAGAGCTACTCGGGGCTTGGGAATAAAGCCAAAAAAAATATACAGCATAAATAACCACATTTGTGTGCGTGTGTGAAATATTTTGCTTAACGTTTATAGTTTTATGCACTTAAGATAGCAAAATATATATTTTTGCAAAATTTATTTTCAAACCATAGCCAAAAACAAAACTTTTCCCAATATTTGTAAAAAAGATATTGATTGGCCAGAGAGGAGTAGATTGCTGCCTCATATTCGCACACATGCACATACATATGCAGCTTATGTGCATATATTTAACTTTTCAATAAGACTTGCAGGTTATGGTTTTCCCTACTTTTTGCAGGTAGTTTGCATTGCGTTGATAAAGATATAATTGTCTATAGATCTAAATCGGCAAGTATCGAGAAATATATACTACGTTTATGCCTTTAAGAAACCATGGTTTTTGCCCCTCCAAGTATGCCAACTTTATTTTCTTCAATTATTATTTTTTGAACGAGATAATATAAAGTCAGTTATGGCATCCACATTGTGCACTTACTAAAAATACATATTTTTCTTAATAAATTATATTTATAAACATATGCAGCATACTTTGAAGGGCAAAAAGCATGATTTTTTTTATTTATGCATAAACGTAGTAATAGAAACACTGTGATCAGTTGGAAGTCATGGCTAAGTATTAACTTGATTCGAGAGGACATCGAATCAAGGACATAATTGCTAAATGCTATGGGGACCCTGCCCCCCTTAATTTTAATGGTTAAGCACAGATGGCGTCAAAAAATAATCTTTGAATTAAAGTACCTGAAGTGACTGAGGCTGTTAGCCGTTTAACTGAGCAGGTTCATCATATTTTACATAAATACTTGCAACTGAAAAGCTATACACGCGATGGGTGCTGCATTTGCTGACATACTGAACCGAATGATGTGCTTGGCGATAACCAACCGAGTTTTTGCGAAGGTAAGAAAGTCAGTCAAGCCGAACTGTAATATTATCTTTACCTGCCATAGTTTGTATATATCTAATAAAATTGAAGTGTTGGGCCACACATGCCTGACAAGTGGTGCCCATTACGGTAGCGAAAGGTGCTACCTAGCATAATTATTTGATTTGTATATAACTGTACTATCGTTCATCTGATCAAAAAACGATGTATGTGGGATCGATAAGAAATTATGAGTAGAATATATGCCTAGCAGGATCGAATCAATCTATCTTTGAAATTGTGGGAGATATTAGGTTTTTTCAAATTATGGGGGTGGCAACTCTACTATCGTTCATCTGATCGAAAAACGATGTATGGGGGCTCGATAAGAAATGATGAGTAGAATATCTATCTTTAAAATTGTGGGAGATTTGATGTTTTCTTTAAATTGTGGGGGTGGCAACACTACTATCGTTCTTCTGCACACACATAGTCGGACATGGCTATATCGGTTCGGCTGTTGAAGCTGATTAAGAATATTTATACTTTATGGTGCGAAAGTACTTCCTTCTGGCTGTTATATACATTTGCCCATACTCATTATACACTTTGTACCTTTTGTGTCAGAGTATCTGAAATTCAATACGCCAAACACACTTTTTTGTTTCTCTGTTGTCATCCCCTCTCTTTTGATCCACCCCCCACTCAATTCTTTAAGCAAACACAGGGGCTTAGCTGGCACGCCCCTGCGCCCCCTTCATATCCATGCACTGCAGTCGTAGTCAAAAATGTTTGAGTCTTTCGTGCATGATAACAATATGCACATGTACTCGTATGTGTGCAGCAACAGTTTGAGAGCCATCGAGGCGAAGTGCAGGCAAATCTGGTTGCTAGATACGCCATCTCCTGCTTTGGCCCCCAAAGGCAAAGGTTATATTTGTTTTACGTTAAATGTTCAAATATATTATATTACAACACGATACGG
Source organism: Lordiphosa mommai (assembly GCA_018904225.1). Classification (NCBI taxonomy): domain Eukaryota; kingdom Metazoa; phylum Arthropoda; class Insecta; order Diptera; family Drosophilidae; genus Lordiphosa; species Lordiphosa mommai. The sequence continues at coordinate 92,087 of JAEIFT010000519.1, read as the reverse complement.
GGTGAAGGAGAGAGAGAACACTTGCAGACATTCGTTTGCTTCGCATTCGCATGCAGGCAGGAAGTTCTGCTCGTCCTTGTTGTTTTTGTTGTTTGTTCGTTATTGTTGTTGTTGTTGTTCTGGTATCTGCATGCTAAAATATTCAAGCAAAAACGCTATGAAAATATGAACTGTGATGTTTATCGATTGTGAAATATGATATACTCGAGGGCTTTGAAAAGTGGAAAGGGGTCGCCACACATTTGCATGGCCCTTAATTTGCTAGCTCAATCCAAGCGACAGGGAACGCTGCTGACAGGCCACCTCCAGCTCTACCTCCACCTTCTGCTCTGGGCGTGTGTTTGCTTGTTTGCGTGCCTGCCAGACCAACCCAAACCAGACCAGACCAGGCCAGACCAGCCAGACCAGACGAGAACCCCTCCGAGCTACGCCTGCCGCAGAGCAATTGCAGCCAAATTCCTTGGGTAGCTAATAAATATTAAACTTTAATTAAATATGTTTTTTTCCGTTCAATATTTATGTAGCCATCGATTGAGCGATGCACTCGCTGTGCAATTTCGTTTTTGGTCAGCGCCAGCGCTATAAATTGCAACCTTGAAGCGGTCCAAAGCCAAAGCCAACGCCCGAGAGCCAAAGGCCATTAAAATACTTTTTTCTGTTGTCGGCCACTTTACATGAACGTGGCGCTGGGGCTAAACTAAAACTCATATTAAAAATTGACTTTTATCGTGATTTACAATCGAGTTGGCCTTTTTTAAATGCCGCGGTCGACATGCGGGTCCGCCTGCCGTAGTTGTTGGTGCTGTGGTTGGCGCACCCAGAGCGCCAAGTCCCACACACATTCCTGCGGGGTGGAGGCGACTAAAATATTTCTTCGTGGCTTAGCTGAGACGGCAACATATTTAAACCTAATGCTGATGCCCGATTCTAACGTCGGACACGTGCAAATCCCTTTCACCACGCCCACCGCATAAACTGCACACTGACATCCTTAAGGAGTCTCAGTGGCTGCCACTATCTGCACTCCCATTGCGAAATCCTTTTCTTAGCATTTTTTTATACGCTTCATATTTCTTCACATGTAATTCTATTGGATTTCCTTCAACGACGACTTTGGCTTGGCCTTCTGACTTTGCTGGGCCAACGTTCACTTTTTAATTTGCTGAGGGTTTTGTGTGTCCTTCACCATGTTTGTGCTTCAGTGTGTGTGTGTGTGTGTGTGGGTCAGTTTTATTCACATTAAAAGATAATTTTAAATTGAGAAAATAATATTAATTGCATGGGATGGAAAAGCTTAATCTAAAGTTACAAACCATTCACCATCTGCTTCCATTTCCTATTTACAGAGACTGCAGAGTTGTTCGCGATCCGCAGACATTAAAATCAAAGGGCTATGGATTTGTCAGCTTTGTTAAGAAATCGGTAAGTCATATTAGAAACTTGACAACAAAAAATTATTGAACTAAGCTAAAGCAAAATGTGGTTTTCTACAAATCTGCTTGATCACCAGGCTTAATTGGGGCCATCCGGGACATTAATAAACTTGTTCACTGCATAAACAATTAAGCACAAAACAAAATTCGGCATAAACCAATGCGAAATACACAAACAATTTCAATTTCAAAAAAAGCATGAAACATATTAATGATTGTTATTTAATGTTTTTATTTTCACACTGCTGACAAAACAGTGTGACCGTTTAAAATTAATTACACCTTTGTTGTTATTGCGGATTACTGCATCTGACTGTAGAATTTAAACAGCAAATTAAGATCTCCCAAATTGCAATAAAATGGCAGACATACAAAGAAAAAAGAAAAAAACTATATAAAACCATGATTGAAAATCTCCATATCAAGACGCTTGCAAACTAGAAAAATCTAGATTGAAATACCTTAAATTAAAATTTATATTCTCAAACTCAAGATTTATCATCTCTCACTATGTTTTAATTTTTTTAGTAGATAAAAACAAAATACGTTTTTATTTAAATTTTTTTTATATTTTATATTCTTTTCAAAATAAAATAATGTCAAACTAAAATTATTTTGAGAAATTTGGACAAAAAAAGTAAAAATAACAAAAAAGTTTTTCTCATTCGTCTGACGAGTCCAGTAGAAAATCACCATTTTTATTTTTATCACGCTGTTTGCTCATGGTGTGGCCAGAGGATTCGTAAAATCCATTGCTTAATATAAACTTGCAATGTACTACATTTCGAAGATATTGGATTCCAAGACCTCCCGCTGCATTTTAAGTATGCGATAAGTTATATGGTTTAACATAATTTTTGGTGGATTCTCGTACTGCACTTTCAGCAATATCGTGGGATCTACATTTTAATTTGAACTTAAGTACATCCGGATATGGCTGGCGTATATCCCAGCAATATTTTTTTTAAATTCTGTTTAATATTAATATATGGGTCAGCGAAATTTAATGGTTTTTGTCTTTTTTTCAAAGAGGGCCAGCCGATATTTTCATCAAATGTTTTTTTCTATTTAAGGATATCCGTATACATATTTTACAAAAAATCTCACGTTGGGACAATCAATACATGCGCGAGGAAAATATTTTTCTAAAATAAAATTTTTTTGAAGTAGAAATGATTTAATGAAAAAATGTCTCAAATATTGTCAAAATATATATTAAAATGTTGCTTTAAAATAGCTTCCGTGATTTGACATAATTAAAATTATGGGTCCAAAAAACATTTAAAAAAATGTATAAAAGGAAAATAGATTTCCTTGCGCATTAATTGATTGTCCCATCGTGAAGTTTTTTCTAGAATATGTATACGGATATCCTTTTCTAGAAAAAAATTATTTCATAAAAATATCGGTTGGCCCTCCTTGAAAAAAGACAAAAAACCATTTAATTTCGCTAAAATCCTTTCTAAGAACAGACTTTTCAGAACCTTTTATTTTTTTCTTTGATAGAAGACATGAAAATAGTAGAATCACAATTTAGGTCGCTTAAACCGGATACACCGTTAAGATGCTATAATATTTTTAAGTTTTATGTTCTTTGTCGATTATCTCGCAAACTGTTAGTGGTGGGGATATCCAAAAATAGGATTATATTCTCGATGTGTAGAACTTTAACCTACTGATAGCGAATTTTTTATAAAAAAAAAAATTTGGGTGGCTGAGTTCACATGGAATGACCCATATGTATTGACTTTTTGTCAATCCATTTTCAAATGAAAAAGCCAATACGCTGTCAGCGCACATTTATGAGGGCTTAACTTCAATCAGCTTTCGTTTCACGTTGTTAATATTTACAATATTTCAAGCTCTTTTAAAACTAAAGTCATATCTTTTTTTTTATTTAAACTGTAGCTGAGCGAGCGCTTTTATTTACGGACTCAAAGTAACCATTTATTTGAATTACCATGTTAGAAGTAACCAACTTTGTATAGTGTGTTTTAAATCTATTGCATCGTCGCATTTTTATACACTTGAAAAGTGTATATTAATTTTGTCCAGAAGTTTGAATATTCATTTCCGACCTCATAAACTATATATATTCTTGATCAGGACGACGAGCTGAGTTCAATTCCGTCTGTCCGTCCGTCTGTCTGTCAGGCAAAGCTAACTTCGACTGTGCCGAAGTTTTAATACACTTAAAAAACTTTACTCCAACTGATTTAACCAGTAAAATATATATAGGATATAGATATCAGATATTTAAAATTGTTAAATCATTGATAATAAAAATTTGATTCAATTAAAAAATAATTTTCTTAGTAAATCACATTTTCCGACCGATCGGTCCTATGGCAGCTATATGCTATAGTCATCCGATTTTGATAAAACTTTCTTTAATTGTTTGAAGGCAAATAAAACTAATAAATACCGACAAATGTGCAGCCTAGATATATTTGAAGACTTTTGGTTAAGTTTGGTAAAAATAGCTTTAAATCTGAGGAAGAAGAAAGCATAGAAACAGACAGACGGGGCTAGATAAACTCCGCTATTAATACTCATCAAAAATACATTTATTGAAGTTTATGGGGTCGGAAATTCTTACTTCTATGCGTAACAGGGTTTATAGCTTTTTAAAGCATTTTTATGCACTTTCTGAATAAAATTTAAAACAATTGGAGAAACCACTTTTTTAATCAAAGATCGTTGGCTTTACAGCCCCAAAGGGCCAGATCGAGCTTGTCTTAATCTCCTGGCTTATGCGCTCTTCAATTTTCGCACAAGAGAAAGGGACATACAGTTTAAAGCCAAATCCGAACGGGAATGTTTGGGAAGCTTTTTTATGGCTATATAAGTACAACTACTTCACAGCTGGCGCCAATAGCTGGTGAAGGTGACCGGATGAATGAAAGTTTTAAAGAAACATTTTTTTATTAGATGTTCCAAGGCGGTATCGAACCCAGACCTCCCGCACAATAGGCGCACAGACTACCCATTGCACCACACACGGTAAAAATCTATCAACAAAAAAGTGGAAGATATAAGTGTTTTTTTAAATCGCGGGGAAGGCAGGGTACATCGCTTTATAGTGTCGTAGATGCTTGCTGTGTACAAACTCCATATACTTTTACTGTACTAAAAATTTACATATATTTTTAAACCTTCTCACACAAGTACGCCCAGTCGTGTTTCCTCTCGCCTTTTAAAGAATAGCCCCATAGTTCTTTCATCTATAATTTGGTACAAAATGAAGGTACAATTGTACTTAAGCCGTCGCTTAAGGGTAAACGACTTAGCCGACTGACAGCGCCAACTTCAAAAGCCATCAAAGCCAAAAATCTGCCAGTATTAATTATAAATGTTTCAATCAAATTCGCATTAGTCTTATCCACAACATAAGTTTCAGCTTAATTTCCAAAGCAAACACGCGGAAAGTGTCAGCAACAAAAGCCGCCGTTGTTCAGATTTGGTTGATGCGCGGAGGAGGTTGTCTTTGAAATCTTAATTAAAACGCAACGCAAATAAGGCGAAACTTCTGATAAGACACCATGTTGACGGTTTACCAACTTGACATATTAAACGACAACCTGTGGCTGTTTGCCGCTTCCCTCCGCTTTCCCAGCCCTGAATGGAAAACGAAACTCAACGAGGCGCGGGAACTTTTACGTTTAATGCATTATTTGGTATGCAAACTTTCTACCGCAGGTGCATCAAATCTCACGGCCCATCAGGCCACAGCTCCACTGTAAACATTTACACATCATATTCAATATGTTTAAACCGCAACTGATAAGGGTCCAAATAACTCTGAGCAGCGTGTAGGTTTAGCCACTGGCAAGTATCTAAATGTGTGTTGTGATTGAATTTCATGTGCCTAATAGGTAGAAAATTCGACAAAGAGCCACAGAGTTGAGGGCGAGGCTGGGATCAAAGACGGCTTTCGAACGAATGGCGTCGTGTCAGTCAGCCAAGCAGAAAAAATGCGCAAGCTTACGGCTTACCGACAAATACACAAACAAATACAAATACAAATAATACATGCATATATACATATGTAAGGATGAGTGCGGTGAAAGCCAAAACCAAAGCCTAAATCAATGCTCCAGTCAGACCGACAGACAAAAGGCGTCAAAGCCAAAGGTGCTGCAAGTCAATTAGGCGGCAAATGTTGAAAATTATTAATTAAATTTTAATGCTAATACCATGAAATGTGTGTGCAAGACATATCTGAATTGTAAGCAGAGAGGGCGAGGCTGAGCTCCGGTTTTGGAGGAGTAGACGTCAGATCGATGCGTGTTTGCCAAGCGTGTGCAAATACAACATAATCCCTGACACTTAGACACGCTTGCCAGCAGCCAGCAGCTGTCATTCAAATGTTTAAGCCAAAGCCAAAGTCAAAGCTGTTTGGCGCTGACTTGTTTTTAGCTTCCAATTATGCCGGGGCCAACCCACGGGGCGAATACGCAATGTTTGGCTTTGTACACTTGACGCTCATTGAGAATTATTGGCAAAATATCATAAAATGTTGAAGAATTTCTTTTAATTCTTAACTCGAGATCATATACAAATTATTCCTCAAGGGGGGCTGATCGTTGATTTTCACCGAAAATAAAACCGAAAATATTTCAACAATCTATGATGCTAAAACTTTTGGCTTGGTTGAGGAACCAGATCTTAGGCTTTATGAAGTATTTGAAACCACGGAGCGAATTTCCTGCACAGTTATGAAGGTTTGCAGCCTTAATAAATTTTAATACGTTTATCATAGATATTATCGATATCAAACGATTTCCTATTTGAGTCCTTCCTAAGATTTGTTAAATCAGATTTCAAATTCTAATTGGGTTATTTAAGACACATGTACATATGAATAAAATTTTATATAAAATGTTTAATCTATTAAATCACTACAAAGAAAGCAAAGATTTCTCTGCAATTTATTATCGCCAGGGCTGTTATCGATTGTCTGTCTTTATGAGCATCGTCCTTGAAGTGTAATGATGTACTAAAAGCAATAGTTATACAAATCATGGCTGCAAACCTCCCTAGTTTTAGATGAGGTTCGATTCGGGGGTTCGAACCCGGAAGGAATTGATTGGTTTGATTCGCGGACCGGTCGAAAACAAGGAAGCACTTAAGAAGACCTTATGTAAAATTTTAATTTTAAATCTGAAAGCCAGGCACCAATTAAGAAGCTTCATTCGGTATTCTGCAATTCGATATTAGAAAACGATTAGAAGAACGAAATCTTCCCAGAGATGTCAGAGTAGTCCAAAATCTACCAGACCACCGGAGACTGCGAGGTAGAGAAACTCACGATAGGCAGAACGCAGAACGTACAGAAAGAAGGTATGCTTATGGCAACGTGAATTCTCGTTTTACGAAATATCGTAGAGCTCAAAGCAAACCTATATGCTACCTTAATTAATTTTCGAAAAAAAATTATAAAATGATTGGCCAAATTTATATTTGTTTATTTCTTTTTACTTCTCTGTTTCGTAACCCGAAGTACTCATAAGATTCATTTAAAGTTTTATAAAGAATTTCAATCGATGGAAAATTACTTTATATCGAGAACCGAACCAATTTTGTTATATAAATGGTCCGGTTCGGGCTTAAGTTCGAGGGGTAAAGAATGTAAGAGGTTCGGTTTATGGTCCGGTTCTATGGGCTTCGGTTCCGGATCGGTTTGCAGCCTTGATACAAATCATACACACTTGACTTCTTATTTGATTGAATCAAGGTGATCTTATCTTTTTGATGAATCAATTTGTTGCTTATATTTCAATCGGAATTTATAAAAATTAAACCGATGATCATAAATCGATAATTTATGTTTATCGATTGTACAATAATTCAGTAATTGGCAGCGCCAGCACACTTGAATCTTACAGCACTTTGAAATGTCAGATGACAAGCTGTTAGCTGAGCGCTAAGGTCAATTAGAACCGGTTATATTTCACCGAATCGGTCAGCATCAGAATCACACAGTCAGATTCCAACTCGGTACGCAGGTACCGACATCAACTCAGGTCGTGTAAATACAGCTTAAAGCCTAGTACGAAACTGCGTAAAAACCCTGTCAAAAAGTTTGACGACGAAAAAACAATTTTGTGACAGAGTAGAACCCGAAAGAATCAATAGAATGACCTTCATTAAGATAATTTGGCTTCTTTTTAGAAAAAAAAATGCCAAAAATCTAGCCTTTTTGAAAAAATTGAGTAGTCAACTGTTCGCTGTCATTTTCACTCAATCTTTTCATATGGGTGCAATTACATTCAGTAAAGTATCAACATGGTCATATCCCCTTAACATCACTTAAATTGTCGATCTATGTCAACTCGTCTGTGATCGGATCAGCTGTTGTGGATGTGGAAATGGACGCAGAACGTAGTGGAAACACATTTCGGAATAGATAAGTCGTGAAATCGAAAACAGAAATCGGGTATTAATCTAGATGAGTAAGCTATTTTTGAAGAATTGAATTTATGTTTGAAATTGTATGTTCGGACTGCTCAGTTTTGTTAATTTCCCTACCTATTTGTGTTCTAAACTTCTAGATTAAAAAACAAGTTGGAAGTTATTTTTTTTTTTAGCTTTTGTTTCCCCCGCAGTGTTTTCCCAGGGCGAGTGGCAAGCTAGCACCAATTTTCGAACTTTCTCGATTAGTTCCAATGCAAACGCAACGAAAGGAGCAAAGAAAACACACAAAACGCAGCAGTCCAAATGGCAAACTCAAATATTTCAAATTAAGTTTCTCGACATGCGTTTTGCACACACGCCGCCGCCCTAAGCCGCTGCCACGCCCCGCTCGTTGCCGTGGCTTGCAGCTGATTTAATGCAAATTTTATTTATGCGAAAAGTTTTATTAAATTTTTGCGCAAAGTTGATATTTTCTGTGGTTTTGCGGAAATTGAAAAGTTATTTTTCGAATGGCTTACTGCACGAGAAGAGGCACATGTGTGTGTGTGTGTGTGTGTGTGTGTGTTGTAACTGCAGGCGGAAATGGAAGCAGCATTTTCTTTATTTTGGTGCATGTCGTTTTGGCAGCCGCCAAGCTTTGCATAATGCCCAATCAGCTGAAGGAGCAGCCTCCAAAAATATTTAGCGCAAATTGTGTGCCAACATGTTTTAAATCAACAGTAGAGAAGACGGGCAGGACTCCTTCTGCTGTCTTTCGCTGCGCCAGCGTTGACGACGCATACAAATTGCCATAATTTAATAACCATCAAGGCAAGCTGAGCAGATTGCAAGTAGAGACGGCGGCAATGTTTTATTCTGGCTGCGTGTCATTAGCATCATAAATCACAACAACAACAACACATGCAGTTGAAAAAAAAACATTGTACGCAAACATTAAACGCAATAAACATGTCGAAGCCAGGAGACAGCAGCAGCAGGATCTCCTTGGGCCGCTCAAAAATGCTAATGTCTGGCATTCTTGGTTGTTGTCACACATTCAGGCGAGCTTATTAACATATTATTGCACGCCATGAACTCTCCTCTTGCGGCTTTCCATTGAAGCAGGGCCAGTCACAACATTTAAAGGTGCATTCAAGCGCCTTACCGGTTTTTGGTATTTTCCGTTGCATAATGCACTTACGTTTATTTAAAAGTTGCCACAACAGAGGAAACTGGTACAATGTGTGCAGCGAACAAGATATAATGCCAGCTACCGCTTCCCCGCCAGCCCCTGCTCAGACGGCAGTCAACATTGGCATGCTGTGTGGCACATTCTTTTCAAACATCATCTTGAGCAGCTCATTGTTGCATTATTATTATTTGTTGTATTTGGATGTTGTTGCTGCCGCTGCCAGTGCTGCTGCCGCTGCTGCTGTCGCCACGCACAATGACTGTGGTTAACCCGCACTCTGCTGATGTTTCTTTTATGATTCTCAACATTCTTATTGTTGGTTCTCTCTTGTTGTCATGTGCATGTGCACTTAAATTGAAAAGCGCCGCTCCTTAATGCTGCTGCCCGCGTTGCATGTTTTACTCGAGAAAGAAAATTATTGAAAATGTCATTAAGAGAAAGAATTGATTGAATATACTCGTATTTCATCTTACAGTGGAATTTTTTTTTGCAATATTGAAGATATTATTCATAGGGAATTTAAAGCTTGATGGTCTAAACTCCTCCTGATGATCAAGCGACTTTAATTCCAGTTCCGCTCAACGTTTACTTGTGAGTGTTTTTTTTGATAACCTAAGCATATCCTCAGTTGCCAATATTTCTACAACAATTTTGGAACTTAACTTAAATTATGCCGACAGCAAAAATAAACTAATCTGTATAGAAGGTACATTTTTTTTCGACGAATTTGTCATATTCGTACCAATAAGTGACGGAACCATTTTGAGGTACAGAATTTTCCCTTCGATCTATTTTTGACTATCCCTTGCAAGGCGTCCAGATTGACGAATCATCTCTAAAATTTTGTGGGTTGAAGAAATGTTCCCATTATATGCTTTTGATAATTGAGTTTCACATATCACACACTGTACGCTTCCTATATTTCTTGTTTACTGATCATATCTTTAAAAGTTAGCAAATACTTGTTTTATTCAAATACATAGCATACTTAAAAGGGCTGCTTAGTATGAGCCTAGTTAGAGAATATTACTTAAAAGGTGCTGCAAGGTCAGATATTTAAAAGCTCTGCAGATTGATTCCTCCGAACTTTAATGCTCTGAAGCGCATATGACAATCCGGCCAGACCCACTTGACTAATGCGTTTTTTAATGCTGAGGAATTTTTTTCCTCCAGCCAGTCCAGATTTATTTTACATCTCTCCCATTTTGACACTAAATTTATGCAAAATATCCTGGGTTTCTTCTTAAAATATGATTCAGATGTCTTTGAATTACTTTTGCTTAACCCTCTTCTGAAGCAGTTTAAAATAACATACTCTTAGTCGGTTCGGCCAGTAGCTTTTGTTTTAATGGCAAAAAAGTCGGCATTGATGAAAATGAGGTTAAACATCGGCTCCGCCTATGTTTCAAATAACCTTGCAGTTTTTAAAAGACGCTAGCATTGACAACATAAAAAGATTTTCTCACTTAAACTAGTTTTTAGACCGATCGTTCCTAAGGCAGCTTTATGCTACAAGGATCCGATTTAAAAAAATTTTTCCAGAATCATCTGGAAGCATATAAAACTTAAATATACCACGATTGGAGACGCTACGATGGAAAACAAAAAAGATTTTCTCACTAGAACTAGTTTTTTGACCGACCGTTTATATGGCAGCCATATGCTATAGCCATCCGATTTTGATCAATTTTTTCTCCATTACGTGGAAGCATAAAAAACTAACATATACAGCGACTCTAGGATGAAAAAAAAAAGTTTTTCTCACTTGAACTAGTTTTTAGACCGATTGTTCCCATAGCAGCTTTATGATATAGTTAGCCGATTCCGACAAATGTGCAGCCCATGTGTACTTAAACACTTTCTGCAAAGTTTGGTCAAGAAAGTTTTAAGACTGAGGGAGGAGACAGCAAAGAAACAGACGAACAGACAGAAATGAACTCAGCTCGTCGTGCTGATCAAGAATATATATTTACTTTATGGGGTCAGAAATGCATCCTTCTATGCGTTACAAACATCGTGACAATTTAAATATACCCTCTGCAAGGGTATACAAAATTAAATTGTGCAAAAAAGTGTACGATGAGATAAAGTGCATCGGATTCAGAATTGATGACTCTTGACATACAAGCACATGGTACAATACACACTGATGAGATTCAATGTAAAATATATGACCAACATTTGTGTTTTTATCAGGGAATAATCCCAAAACGAATATCGGTTCCGGTACCGGTTCCGATACCGGTTCCGGTACGTACCAAATTTAGGATTTCGGTTAAAGGTTCTTTTTCGGCTTTCAGTTTTTTTCGGTCTTCGGTTCCGATTCGGTACTCTGACTTTTATTTCGGTGTACCAGTGAACTAAAAAATTGTGTTCAAAGAATATGCCAGATATAAAACTTTTTTTTTTTAATATGCCCATTCCAACCCCTTTAATTTTTGGTGGTATTCCTACACTCAGGAAAAATCTACCTAGGATAAAGGAATTCTCTTTTCTTATGTCGCCTTAGGGCCATTTCCCATAAAGCTGGCAAATATTTTTTTAATAATGGTTCGAAATAATCCGCTCTAAAAGATCTTTAGCGATTTGGATAGATTTGAACCCATACTTTAATATACATCAGCTCTAAACGTTTTTTTTTTTTTCAAAATTTTAATAGTTTTTTGTGGCGAATTTTTATTCAAATCCAAAATCTTCATATCTAAAATTTAAATTATCATTTTTCTAACATTTCTATATTTAAGGGAGGATTTTTTAAGACTTAAAAATCATTTAAATATCTTAAGAGAGTTTATATTTACCAAAGTAAAGTTTCTCCGTTTTTAGGAATTTTTTTTCTACATCTAATTTATCTTTAAAAGGGAATTTGATTCTGTTTATTCTTTAAGTGCGAATCTATAAAATGTAAGACACTATTCTGAGTGTATATATTGCTTTTTTACCAGTTGAAATATAAATTTAAAATAATCATAAATCAATAAAATAAATAATAAGAAAACGAAACAGTACCGGTATTCGCGTTTTGGTATGGTTCCGGTTTTTTCGGTTCCTCTGAGAAGGGTTAACGGTTTTCAAAAAAAAATTTAATATCGGTTCCGGTTTCGATACCGGAATGTGACTTGAAACAGTTTATTTCGGTAAACGGTTCCGGTTACGGTATTATTTCCAGGTTTGTATTATTGGCGTTTTTTGTTTAATTTCAAGCTTTATTGTGAAACAAGGATTAGACATTTATTTTTCCAAAATATTGTCCATCGCTAGCCACTACTTTTCCCATCTTTCTGGCAATTTTCTGATACCATCTCGATAAAATCGATCCATTTTTTGCATTTGTCTTAAGAATGGAACTACAAATGTGCATACAAACAAATTCATGTATGTTCTTAAATAAGTACATATGTTTAAGTGAGTGTAGAATTTATGCTCCACTTTTATTTCTTTTCACATTACGTGACGTTTAGTTAAACTACATATGCTTAAGTTATATTCTATTTAAAAAGAAACACGATAGAAAACCAAAAGTCTTATCTCGAATGTGCCGACTAATTTATCTGATAGAATATATAAAGGATATAGATGTCAGATATTTATAAATTCAACATTATTAAGAATCTGATTGGTGAATTCCTAATTTGAGCACGCTACCATCAAAAACAGACAAGTTTTCGCAATAAGACACATTTTCCGACCGAGCAGTTCTATGGCAGCTAAAAGATATAGTCTTCCGATTGTGGCCAAATTTTGCACATCAATTTGAAAGCATTTAATTTTCGTTATTGCTGAGTCTAAGAATGCTATCGTATAAAATAAAACTATTTTTCGCTCTAAGACATATTATGTACCCGATCGGTCTTATGGCAGCTATAGTCATCCGATTTTGACAAAATTTGGTAAAACTGTTTGGCAGCATATAATATACATAATTGCTAAGTATCTTCGGTAACGAGATCTGATAAATAAAAATGAACGAATTGAAACGGACCGCTCAAAGCCAAGTGGATTCGATTTGTAATATATTTAAACAAAATTTTCTTCGACCTGATCTTGTAGTCGTAGATATGGTGGTCGCTTCACTTAAAAAGTAAAATAAATAAGTTCGAAATACTAACGTCTATGCGGAGTATGTTTAAGCTCTTTTCCCTCCAATTCATTCAGAGGAATAGAGTTAGAGTCTCCCTCTTTCTCTGTTGATCTCTTCACTGTGGTCACTGATTTCAAAACTGTTTTCGGTTCAGCTATATATATATATTTTGCTGGTAAAGTCATTCTTTCATATAATATTTATATCTCTGCTACTAAATCTATTTCGAAAATAGAAAAAATGTTTGTTTGTCTCTTATGGCTAAAGAGTCAATGTAATGAATTTACGCTTAATGCCTGCCACAAATATTTCCCTCATCGATTTTGAAAATATACGATTCACTGCCTCGTGGCTTTAACAGTATTTAACTTTTTCCTTTAAAGTTTCTCCTCATGAATTTCAATTCGTTTAATTTCCAGCAGAAATTCTTCACATTGAAGCAATAAATTTGCTGAAGCGAACACAACTTGGTTATAAATATAAATGACTCGGACATTCATTTTATGCTTTCCATAATAATTCAGAAAGTAGTGATTTGAGAGCTAGGAAACTGCCTGCACACGCATAAGCCCTGGACCCACATGACCCTATAAAAAGGAAAAAAAAAAAACGAATATGCCGGGGGGTGGGCGGTTGCGGCCGAATGGGGAAACAACAGCAAAACTGTCATACATAAATAAATCCCATGGAATTATGTCTTGACAAAAATGCGTTCTAGCGTGAAATACTGATTTTTTGGTCAACAATCAACTGCCCCACCCCCCGCCCTGGCGGCAATCGTTTCTGTGATGTGTGACCAGGCAATGGTCAAAAATCGAAAACGTTTTGGCCTAAACAAAATGAAAACAGTTTTTACCGTTGACTGGGCCAGACAGAGTCAGAGATGCCGAATCATCATCATCATCATCATCATCTCTGCTGCGGAATGCCACCAATGGGAATGGGACAACGTTTCAAGTGTGCAAACGATTTGCCACTTGAGTTATTCCATAAATATCGAAAAATCATCACAACTCATACAATTGCCTGGGAGTTATCTTTCACTGTGACTTTAATGCCCCGTCTCTTTAAGTCTTCGGACGTCTTGATGCTTTCACGCTTATCTAAACAGCCACGTTAATGAATCTGACCAAAGAACAAAGCTAAACCGGCTTAGGAGCTGAACAGGCGAACCTTTTAGCCTGAATGGAATGGGTGGGGTGGGGGGAATCGGATCCCGCACTAAATACTTGGCGTCTGCTACCTTTTTTTCTTTTGAGACAAAACGGTCACCAAGGAAGCGGAGCACATTCTTATTCTCCTGCATGTCTCCCTGTGTGTGCGGGGATTATCCCCTTTTTGTGTTTGACTTTGCCCTTTTTCACCTTCTTTTTCGCTACAGTTTTTTTTCCTTTTCCTGTTTGCCCTTTTCGTTTGGCACAAACCATTTCCTTATTGTTTTAATAAACATTTAAAATGTCTTGCTCTCGGCTTACGCAGTGTACACACTGGAGAGCGCCAGCCGCAACCAGCACACGCCCGCCCATTTGCGGCAAGCGGCCCGCCGCCCCACCCCCAAACGAGATCCACATGAAAAGTATGACAAAACCCTTTTAAACCACTTAAAAATTCTTCAGCTTACTTTGTTTTTCTTCATTCGCTTAATGAAGGTATTTCATTTGGTGTGTTCGCCTTTTCGGTTTTGTTTCTTGAGTTGCTTAACAACAAAACTTTTGCCATGACCCGCCCGGCCGTCTCATTTCCTGTTTCGGCCAGGCATTAAGGGATTCTATGCCTTATCAAGTAATCAATATTTACCAAAGGCAAGAGCAGAAAGTTGACTTTCACAAGTTGGACTCGAAATTGAATTTGCACAGACATTTCTTTAAAATTTGCCTGTCGCGCAAGTCATAAAACTTTTTGCCATCATGTCGATGAAAATTAATTAACTTATCCCCCGAAAGCGGAAGTTGTCATTTATGAAATGTTTAACGCGTGCGAAAGTTCGGCTGGCCAGCAGCAGCGGCAGCAGAAGGGGGAGACAGGCGAAATCTAATTTGCGCTCATAAGTAGGCAATGCTTTTTGCTGTTGTTTTTGGTTGTCAAAGTGGCAGACCGGAAAACGATTGAAGTTTTCTAGCTACTAGCTGCAAATTGGCTAATTACAATTAATTAATTTGGCCAGCAATTGACAGTCTAACCACACACACGCACACACACACACACACATACACTCAACCAACCAAATGCCAATGAGCCAAAGAGCCAAACGCATGTCTGTCGTTTTAATGGCCCAGTTAGCTTAGCCCAGTGAATTTGCAATTAGTTTTCGACATTACTGAATAGAGAGGGGGGGTTTCATAAATAGTTTGGAAACTTGTAAATACAACAATAGCCGGCAGACTGTGCGGTTCAGTTGGGCCGAACCGAATTGACAAATTGCTTCAACAGTTTTGTGGCCAAGAATTCGACTCTAATTAACATTCCATTTTGAGGTGTTAAAGATGAAATTACATAAAATATGTAAATTCATTTAAGGACTCTTTAACTCCATCCGCACAGCATTGCACCATACATTTCATCCAACCAACGTCCTTCATGTTTTCTAAGCAATTTACCACCAAAATGATTGATAAAGTTTGCTGGTTTCCTTTGGCCCTGGCCAAAGACTGTCAAAGCAATAAAACTGCTGCAGCGACGACAACTTTTTGGCTAGAGCTTGCCTTTGCTGCAATTGCATTAGTTGTGGCGTCAATGTGGACAGAAGTTCACAGAGCGTCTTGCAACTGACCGCTTTTCAAGACAGTTTCCATTGATACATGGAATGGCGTTGGCTCGCCCTTTAAGTAATAACAACAAATTAAATATTGCATGTGTTGGCTTAAATTATCCTTCTGATAAATAAATGTAAAATATTTAAACAACATTTTATACCCGGCAGCAGAGAGGCCCGCAGCGGCTAGGTGGGAAGGGACTGTCGGGCTGTCGCATTGTTTGCTGCCAGCCAGGACTGTGGCTGTATTGCAATCAACGATGCGTATCGCTTAAAAAATGTAAAATTTATAGTTTATGCAAATATGAAAAATGCAACTGGCAATGCATAAAAATGCACACGCACGCAAACTGAGTGGCAACGTTGCCTGCAAGCAGACGCACTCATACACACACACGCGCACACACACGCAGGCATTAAATTATGACCCAAGTTGGGCGACAGTTGCGTGGTTTATCGCTGGGGCCAGGCACTCAATTGTTGACTTTTGCTCTAGTTGTTCACTTAAATTAAAGAGCAAACCAACAATTCAGACAAGTTATGTTAAATAAATCAATGTTTCAGCAAAGCTCAATAAGGAAAAGCAAAGTTAAGTGGAAGCATATACCATCTTTAGGTGCAAGAAATCAACTTGTCGAAATTATAATAATTGGTGCAAATTTCAGAAGCTACCCTTTAAGACTATCGACACTTGTCACCTTCTGATTAAAACGTAAAAATTAATTGTTATTTAAAAAAATATACGGCTTTCATCGGCTCCGCCAATGTTTTAAATACCCTTGCAGTTATTGACCCTACCAAAAAAGTTTTACTCACTAGAACTATTTTCTAGAACGATCGTTCCTATGGCAGCTATATGCTATAGTCATCCAATTTTGATCAATTTTACCATATAAATTTAAGCATATAAAACTTATATATTCCACGATTGAAGACGATACGATAGAAAACAAAAAAGTTTTACTCACTAGATTTTTTTTCTAGACCGATCGTTCCTATGGCAGCTATATGATTTTGATAAATTTTTCCGGAATTATGTGGAAGCATGTAAAACTTATATATTCCACGATTGAAAACGATACGATAGAAAACAAAAAAGTTTTTCTCACTAGAACTAGTTTTTGGAACATTTGGAATTAAGCCGTGAACATTTTCGTACAATTATGTTTCAGAATTTTTGGTATACTACTATTTGTTTGCCACAAGTGTTCGGTGATGTTCGCAAAATTAGCAAAAGAAGACGAATCATCCTTTACCAAAACAATGCGTGCTCTCACACATTTTTTGACCAACTAAAACATCTGATTGATGGGCCATCGGACATTCAGTCCTGAATTGGCACCCAATGACTTACTTTTGTTCCCTATAATCAAAAACAAACTTAGTGGTTAACGATTTTCGACGCCAGAAGCAGCGGTTGATGCTTTCAAATGATGAAATTTTGAAAATCAATGTACACAATAATCAGATTGACCGCACAATAAAAAGTAAGTAAAGTCAAGTCGGAAAATCTAATTCAGGGGTGCCCAAAGGCTATGCTCCAACAGCTCAATTGTTGTTGCAATGCGCAATTCAAATGTTGTTGCAATTTGTTAAAATATGAGTTTAAGCTGTGACTCAATTACTAAATTTATAGCCCATCGGGTAGAGCGGCATGTCAGACCTTCACGTACGCTTCAAATGGTTCGAATACCATTTTTTTTATTTTTTTATTATTTGTTCACAGATCTGAGATCCATCCCTGATCCGAGATCCCAAATCTCAGATCCCTGATTCCAGATCCTTGATCAGATACCTGATCCCAGTTCCCTAATCTAAGATCACAAATCCTAAATCCATCCCGGATCCCTGATCCCAAAAACCAGATCCCAGATCGTTGATCCTAGATCCCTAATCAATGATCCTAGATCACAGATCCGAGATCAATCTTTGATCCGAAATCCCAAATTTCAGATTCCTGATCCCAGATCCCTGACCCCAAAAACCAGATCATTGATCCCAGATCCCTAATCATTGATCCCAGGCCCCTGAAACCAGAACTCAGATCCCAGGCCCCTGATCGCAGATCCCAGGCCCCTGATCCCAGAGCTCAGATACCTGATCCCAGTTCCCTTATCCCAGATCATAGATCCATCCCTGATTCCAGATACCTGATCCCAAATCCCTGATCCCACATCCCAGAATGTGTGTGCATAGTTGCGATTGCTTGTGCTTTTTCAATGCAAACGAATATCAGCACAAATAAAAACAAATTGTAAAAACAAAGATATTCTCACGAAAAAAAACTGTCGCAAAGAAATCAAAGTCAAAATGTTTCTCGCTTTAGTCCCCCAACCGAACGTCCATTAATGAGCTTAGCTCTAAAAACTTTAGACCATTTTTTTTGTCACGACCATTAAAACTTAACATTTTGAACTTATTTTTTTTATCACGGTAAGTAAACACCGTAATTTTACGAATAAAGGGACGGCAGTATGACCTTAAGTTTTCCATATAAAAAAGGAACGCTCTAATGGACATCCCTGATCTAATAAAATGTTTTTTTTTTAACTTTTCTACATTAGGTCACCTTCACCAGCTATTGTAAAGTATGTAGCCCCGAAAAAGCTTTTTAAAAACAGTTTTTCTCATCTACTATATAGCAGATATGTTCCAATAAACTTAGGTTTGATTTCTCATCTTCTAAATAGCTGTTATTTGTCAGATAAACATTAATTTGGCTCTGTTATTTGTTAGTTTTTGTGGCAGATTGTGTATGTAGGAGATCAGAAATCGGCCCATAGAATTAACTCTGCTATTTGTAAGTTTATGTGACAGACAGAGCTAATTAAAAAAAATGAGAAATCGGCCCTTGATAAAAAAGATAACCACTCAAAAGTGTGTTCAAGACAGTTGAAGAGAGATTACTTGGAAACCAAGGTTGCCGTGAATACCCTAATCTATCCATCTATACATATGTATATAAAAGTGAATGTTAGGTTAGGTTAGGGTACGATTGATCACAGGATATTGGGGATATGTTTTCCAGCCTCGGCATGTCAAAGGAATTGTCGCTGATTTTCAGCGCTGCACATTGAACAAAATTAAAGAAAAAACGCAAGCCCTGAGCGGTGGGCGGCCAGTAACAGTTACTGCCAGCCACAGACGTAGCCGCCATTGCCATTGCCCCTGCCCGTTGCCAGTCATGAAACGTGCAATGAGCAGCTACCGCAAATGCCAACAAAACGCCATTATGGCATAGCCATAGCTATAGAGCTATGGGTTTGGCTTCAGTTCGTTCTTTGGTGTGCCGCAAGTAAATTGCTATGAAACGCCCGCATCACACACAATCACGCACACACACACACACACACACTCACTCGCCGAGTCCTGGGTGCATGCAAGACTTCTGCCAGTTGCAATCATTTTGGCATGAATCACGTTTGATACGCACGAATTACCTTTTATGCGAAATTGAAATTATAATTTGTGCATGGCCTTGTAAATGTTACGTATACGCCACTCGGTCTCTCTGGGCGGCAGAATTTAAGAGCAGCCAGCGAAATCAAAGGGCACCCAAGCAGCAACACTGTCGCCTGGCACAAGGAGCAACTTTTGAGCTGGCGGGATTGCTTTTCTTTTTCTTTCCTCAACACTTTTCAGGCTGTTTGTTTATGTTTTTCGTGGGCCGCCCCGCGCGCTGCAGTCGCTTTAAGCGGCTTAAGCGGCTCGACAAACGCTCGCAAATGGCGCTAGGCATTTAGCTAATTGCTCTCCATTTAATTTGGCTCTCTTGCAGGAAGCGGAAACCGCCATCACCGCCATGAATGGCCAGTGGCTGGGCTCGCGTTCGATACGCACCAATTGGGCCACACGAAAACCGCCGGCAACCAAGGCAGACAGTGAGTATATCCCAGGCCAAGGATGTGTTATCAATCTCTCAACTGTCGTTGTGTTTATTTTTGCAGTGAATGCCAAACCCTTGACCTTCGATGAGGTCTACAATCAGAGCAGCCCCACCAATTGCACTGTCTACTGTGGTGGCATTAATGGAGCTCTCTCCGGCTTCCTCAACGAGGAGATATTGCAGAAGACATTCTCACCGTATGGCACCATCCAGGAGATACGAGTGTTCAAGGACAAGGGCTATGCATTCGTGCGGTAAGTGGAAGTGGCAATTGTCACCATATTAACCCACTGTCATTCCGATGATGTCGGCCTGGAACACAGTGGTTTTTTTGGTTTCTTCATTTAATAAATTAAAGACGAATTGAAAGTCTCTTCTCAAGTGTATATCGAACTTCAGCACCATTTCATGATATGATTAATATTTTAAATCTGAATTCAAATTGAATTTATGCCAAATATCGCGTGAAAAGCAACCACTGTGCCAGTCATTAATACATAAATCAACAACACGTTTCCGCTCAATGGCCAAACCGTCGGGTGAGTTGCAACAATGCACCGCCACGAGAATGTCGGGCATGTGAGCGAAAGCGGATCTTAATGGCGGCTCAGCCGGCGTAACCGACTGGGAGCAGGGCAACACGAACGCATTGCAGTTGCCGGACGCCTTTTGTGCCCTTGCTCTGAAACTCATTTGTGTGCCGCAAGCGCGAAGCGATACGATACGATGCGATGCGATGCGAAGAGTGCCAGGGAGCAGCATTCTTTGGCATTTTGTAACATAAATGAGCTCGGGGACCACAAGTGGACCATGTAGCAGCTGCAGCTGCATCATTATACCCAATTCCACAGACGCTTGTACCACTTTTACGCTTTCTGTTGCCAAATGGAAATTAAAGCAGGCCAATCTGCTTAGTTCCATCCTCTGAATGGTTTTTTTTTTTTTATTTCATTGCTCAGCTTTTCCACCAAGGAGGCGGCCACCCATGCCATAGTGGCGGTCAACAACACGGAGATCAACCAACAGCCGGTGAAGTGTGCGTGGGGCAAGGAGAGCGGCGACCCGAATCACATGTCCGCCATTGCCGGCCAGGCTCTGGCCCAGGGCTTTCCATTTGGCTCGGCCGCAGCGGCTGCAGCAGCTGCTGCCTATGGACAGCAGGTGGCCGGCTATTGGTACCCACCGGCACCGACATATCCCACGGCGGCGCCGGCCAGCGCCCTGCAGCCGGGCCAATTCTTGCAGGGTATGCAAGGGTTCACCTACGGTCAATTCGCGGGCTACCAGCAGGCCGGCTACATGGGGTGAGCAAGAGCAAGGGGCACCGTCCAGCTCGTGCGTGGATGTGGTACATTTTGTTATTTTTCGACTTTCAGAATGGGTGTGCAGCTTCCGGGCACCTGGCAGAGTGTGCCCGCTCAGCCGCAGTTGACCAGCGCCGCGGCTGCCGCTGCGCCACAGATTACACAGAGCGTGGGCAGCGCTTTGCCCCAAGCCACCGGTGTTGTAGCTTATCCCATGCAACAGTTTCAGGTCAGTCCGCAGGTGAGTTGTGGGTAGAATGCTTCGAGCCTTAACACAATTGAAATGACGATGGGGATGGGTTCTTCCAGCTGGCGGAGGAAGAGTGGCTGGCGCCTAGTTTGCTCGTGTAGCTGCCATGAGGGGTGGCCATGTATCCCTCTCAACAACAACCACAGCAACAACAGCAACAACAACAACAACAACAACAACTGCAGCAGCAGCACCAGCAGTTGCCGGATCAAACGAGCGAGTACGTTAAGGAGCCACAATACCACCACCACCTGCAACAGCAACCACAGCACCACCAGCAACCACTTGATATACAACAACAACAACAGCCGCAGCAGCAGCAACCCCACTATATCCCACAACTGTATTATCCCTCGCACTGGATGCAGCAGCAGCAACAGCAGCAGGTATCAAACAACGAGCATCAAGTGACCCAAGTTTATAGCTTGCCCGAAGTGTAAGGAAGCAAGTGCTGACCTTGAAAGATGAAAGGTCGTACACTGCGCTTCATTAGCCAAGTGCATGTTCTGGTTCTCTAGCTGTCAATAATCAAAAGAAACTAAAATGCTGAAACTTTTCTTTTTGAGTTCAAACTTTAAATTCTGTTTTGTCATAACTAATTTTTGATATAGACAACTTATTTACCAATTGCTCAGCAGGCGACATCGAACGGGGTGGCTAAGCCAGTCTAAGCCAATAGAAGAACAAACGGAAATAAGTCAAAAGTATTGGTTGTATTCTTCGAAAGGAATATGATTAACCACATATTCATTGTTTAAACTCATGCTAATAAACAAATGGAAATAAATAGGCGCACATTTTTGGTTCGTTTTCCAATCAAGACATAGCTGTAATTTGTATGCCAGCAGTGTTGCTCGGTAACAAACCAACATCGATCTGCTGGCCTTGACGCGCGGAATAAAATTCAATATATTTTTAAGCGTTGACCTCGGCACCTCATGAAATCCTCCACATTGCTAGATACGAATAGATAGATATACCGTCAAAGCTATCTCTATCGTTGGAATGTCAGCTTGAGGATATTTTGGTAGTTTTAAAAAAAAAATAATACCTTTTGTGGAATCGCCAATTCGGTTATATATTGCTTAACAAACATTAAAAACTCCAAAATATTATACAATTTTCAAATCTTTTGTAATCAAATGTCGCAAAGAATTAGGAAACGTAATCGTTATATTTTATATATAAAAACCTAATTCTTAATGATTATTTTTTAATTTTTCTTTCATTTGCTCACACATTCATAATTATTTTTAAGTAATTTTATAAAACTTAGGCGATAATCATTATTTTTGAGCAAAGAAAATAAAACCGAAAAATAATGATTCTTCCGTGAGTTATTTTTAAGCGAAGAAATAAAACTCAACAAGAAATTTTAACCTTATCTTAAGGAACTTTGGCAAGGTTGATGCATGTTCCTAATAATCCTTAATAAAAATTTAGTTTGAAAAAATAATATTTTTCATGGGAAAAATTGTTTTAGTTTTATAAAAAATAGTTTTTTCAATGAAACATATTTTTTTCAGAAAAATCGCTCATTACTTTACAGTTGTGCATCACATGAAATAGAGGCAAACAAAATAATAGTTCAGTTCTATTTCTGATTCAAGGAACAACTGAGTCGAAGCCAAACCGGGTTTGTGGTTTTGTGTAAGCAAATTTTGTTTTCCTACTTTTTTTTTTCTTAAGATTGTTCTTTTTCCCTCTCCCTCTTTCTCTGCACTCGAATGCAGAAAAAAAATCTTATGACTGTCATTTACTCATTTGGCACTCTGGAACAGAGCCGGCTGAAAGGAGAGCACAGAAAAATGTGCTTGTGTTGATGAGCGCCTCAATTGATATCCGATTCACTTGCAAAATCCAGTTTTCTGTGCTCAAAAACGAATGCGCTCTGCCCCTCTATTGGACAGATTAGTGCTGTTTTCCCAACCCAAAAAGTGTCTTGCAATGAGCAAAACCGGTTCTGATTCATGATTTTCCGTCTTTGATGTGTGCTGTTTGCATTGAAAATATGTGTGTTAAGGGTTATTAACGAACCATGACTTT
This sequence comes from Lordiphosa mommai, assembly GCA_018904225.1. NCBI lineage: Eukaryota > Metazoa > Arthropoda > Insecta > Diptera > Drosophilidae > Lordiphosa > Lordiphosa mommai. The sequence goes on along the minus strand of JAEIFT010000519.1, from coordinate 68,747 downwards.
AACACTTTAATTAGTTACTTGTAATTTACGGCAGAATCATATGTAGATCTTTCCGAAATGAGTTAGGACTTCGAAAGAAAAGCAATATTGCCACAGCGAGTCCTAAAACTAAGCTATAGGAGCCGAATCCCTACCAAAGTAAAGTTATTGCCAGAGGCTAATGTGCGATGTACAATTTATTTAAAGAAAAATTTAACAGATGTGTAATAACTCATAAAAACGAAAACAATTTTATTTTTTTTGTGAAAATTTGATTTTATTGATTTGAGTTACCAAACCTATTTTTAAGGTGGATTCAAAGTTTCAGCATCTTATATTCATTTATTCGGCTGTGTATTGAGCCAGAACTCATTACGCTATGGCGAATGCCTGTTGCAGTGTATGTCTTCAAATGTTCACTTGGGTTACTCTCATAAGGGTATAAACGAATGAAAAACGAAAAACAACAAACGAGCTAATTGTTGATGGCAGCATTGGCCATAATCCACAAGAAACTAATTAAACAATATAATAAATAAAACCAAATTATGAATGTTTGTTATTTGTGTCTATTTTTGAAGGGTGTATGCGCCCCATTTGGTGGTTAGGGCCAATTCAGTAAACAAAAAAATAAACCAAACTCTAAATGTATTTTAGTAGGTTATATATTATATAAATGTATGTATGTTTAGGTATGTATGTGTATACGTACCCAGAGTTAGAACAGAGCGGGTGCTATATAGAGAGACAGAGACACACGAGTTTATGATTTCGAACAAATAAAAACCAAAATATGTAAAACAAAAAAAAACCTGCTGTAGAGGAATTACTTGGCATATAAAATCTAGTTATATTATAAGCTGATAAGTAGACTAAAGATGAAGGACAGAGAAAATAAACACTATGAAATCGTTTCATTGACTGACAACAAAATTCATCATTCACATTGACCCCTCGAACTAAAGCTATTAACTGTCCATTCTTTCAATAATAAGTACGTGTTGGCTTCGATCAGTTAATCCACATTATTGTGTACTAGGTGTCTAACTGCATAAACTAGCGAAGATATCAAAATAACCAGAATAGATGTAAAACTGAAAGCGCAACCCAACAGCCCCAGGAAGAAGTAGAATAATTGCACCTATCAAGACACAAATCACCGTAAACTAAAATGCGTAGTTTGACAGTATCTGTATCTGTATCTGTGTAATGTAAATGTAACAGAAAATCTAGTGAAATATTTAGAGAACAAAGTCGGAGATCCCCAAAACAAATATGGTATGGAGCGTGTAGCAAAAGCAAAAAAATTGCAAAAAAAAAAAAAAAACGTAGTCAATGTTTAGCTAAGAGCCTAATTGTAAATGTAAAACTATATACATAACTGAGAACGTAAATGAAACACACTTTTATTTATGGTATGCAAATTGTAAACTATTTTTTACATGCGAAACCAGAAATCAAAATTAGAACACTTTCAATTCGAGAAGAGAATCTAATTTCTATAAGTTGTGATCTTAAAGCGATGTTAATGGACAAAGTAAACTGAATTATTTTTGAACTGGACAAAGTGTGTTTTTTCACAGCCACCAGGGCAAACTGTGTATGCAACTCTTTACATACATATATACAAATCTATATAGAGATAAATAAATATATATATATATACATACAATACATATATATATATACTAAATGTTATTTGAGCTAATAAGACAACAGCAAAGCAGAAGTCACGCATGAATATAAATATGAATAGAACAATGGGGAGATTCTCACGCGGAAAAATTATATCGGAACATATTTATGTTGGAAATGTTGGAAAAAATTGAACGAAAAGTGAAACAGAAAACCACAAATATTCTATGATACATCTACATATATGTATGTATGAACTTAGCATAATTATATTTAACTATAAATACATATATACATAGTTATGGTGTAAGCTAACTGGCATATAAATAAATGATTCCATGTTGTGTATGTACATATATATAAAAGAAAAGAACAAAAAAAAACAAACAAACGAATATATATAAATTCAAATAATTACTGAACAATGCATGTTGTGTGTGCACAACAGAGACAAACCAAACACCACACACATACACACACACACACACACGGAAAAACCAGTTCAAACGAATTATGAATGCAAAAAATGACCCTGGAAAAGCTGCAGGTGTGGATTTTAATAAATCCAATCAAATTAAAGCTATATAACTTCATTTGTGACAGCAACAGAAAAAATATGCATACCTACATATACATATATACAAAGCGTTTAAGCGAAATGTCATAATTATGTTAAGCGTCTATCAGAGCCTATCCAAATCAATCAAACCCAAACCATCCACACACACACACACACTCACACATTAAAGCCACAAACCAACACACTGGCACACTAAAATACGCATGTAGGTGAGCCCACAAAACACGTTGATTTATGCAAAAAAAAAAAAAAAGGAAAAACAGAACCTGCAGCAAATGCATAAAAAAATACATCGGAAAGAAATAATCTAATAAAATGGAAAATGTTAATCAAAAAATAAACGAGAATACAAAACAAAACAAACTTTAAGAAGTGTTCATATCTTTCTTAGGTGCAGATAAGGTAAGTGTATCTCAAATAACCAACCAGCTGGCCTTACCCGTCCTTGCCGGGAGCTTTGTTTTAATTCCTTATAATCTAAAAATCATGTTAAAATTTTGATTTAAATGATTAATGGAACCAGATCTAATCAGATTTGAAGACAGTCTGAAAAAAACCACTAAATAAAACTCGCCTGGCGGGATTCGAACCCAGGCCCATTCGATCAAGCGCCAAAAACATTTCCACTGAATGGCAACTAAAGGAAATGTGATGCGTGGAGGCCTGTATGGATGTGGTGCAAGACAGAATATTTCCTTTCGTCTCGCTTTCGTAAAAAAGTTTCTACTGAGAATAGCACAGCAGCAAGCATTCACAAAGCAATGTCATAAAATTTCAAAACAGCTGATCAATTCTCAAAGAATTTGAACCTTGCTTCTTAATTTTCAGAAGTGACCAACGAGAATTCAGCCCACAATTTAAAATTGGATTCAGAAGAGTAAAAAAAAGCATTTGGAGAACTTCACGGAGGAAGAACAAGTCGCGCTGATACAAATGGTCGAATCGCGAATAAACCAATAAAAAGCATTTCCATGAAATTTGTTGTCGAAGTGCTTGAGATTCCAGAGGTGCCCAACCAAGTAAAGATGATAAGTATTTGATTCCAAAACCAATATTGGTGGTAAGAACAATATTGGTCATTTAGCATTCGAAAAATGCAAAACTGCAAGGCATTCCTTCCGTAGAAGCTACAATTACAACTGCTGGAAGCTTTCATAAAGTGTCATTGATGGTAGATTTATGTGTAACCAAAATATACCAATGGTAAATGGTCAGAAATTTGAGGTTCAAGTTTTTAGTGCTCAGGTTATGGTTTGATCCTTGGATTGGACCAATTTTTAACAAATTTAAATTGAAAAGTAATTAATTTGTTTCAAATAAACAAATATACTCAAGTTCTTTTTTATTATTTTTGTTTAGTTGAACCTCAGATTTCATTTATTGTCAACCTAAATTTGAGATAAAATAAATTTTAGAATGGTAAAAGCCAGTACAACTAAGACTTGGAACTTTTGTTGAACTGAACCGAATATGCTGGTTCAGAACAGATTGGCGTTTGGTTCACAGTAAATCAAAAAGTCCGAACTCCGGGTTCGAACCGGTTCGGTTTAAAACCAATTTGCAGCACAGGTTTCAGCAGCCCAAATCAAGTTAGAAATTCGATCAGGCCCGACTGTCAAATACAATGTAGCTGCCAAAGATTGCATATAGCTGATGACTTTTAAATGAAGCGCCACACAAACTGTGATTAGTGCTGCCCATTGCCTTTACGGTGTTGCCTAGGGTTAGTTTGAATGTGTGAGCACTTAAGCAGCCCTCAAATAAGCAGAATGAAAAAAGTAGGTCCGCTTTTATACGATGAAGTTTCCTTCATGAAGTTTTTGTGTGTGAGGTAGAGGTGAAGAGGGTCAGCGAAATCTGGCAAAGCTCCATGACATACCGTGGCGTGAAGCTTTTCGATAATTATCCTTTGCTTTGTTCCGATTGAACAGATGAAGGGTTGATTTATGTGTTATTTGCTTATCGATAACTCGAGTTGTCGGGCGTGTTGAAATAGAACTTCTCGAAGCAGCATGTGCTGCAGTTAATGCGCAAAGATGCTTCAAAACAAAGTTGAAGAGAGCTTCATAAAACAAACTTCAACGTGTAAACACGGACTAGGTCTCAGTATTCCTGAAGTTTAATTTTGTTGTACAATTTATTAATGTATTTTTAATGGAATAAATTCCACTTTCTGCAAAATCGCGTAGAAGTGAAATTGAGAACATGCCTAATAACGAAATTCAATGTTCGGCGCGTTCGTATATCGTATCGTGGCAACCGATTCACATACATAGCTTAAATGCGATTGTATGGTTTGCCCGACCACTGATCTAATTTAAAACATTTAAGCTAGTTCGCTACGATTAGTTAGTTTGCTTCAAGGGAACTTTCTTACCTTTTATAACTCAATTCCTGAATAGCTAAAACCTTTTAACACTTATATTTACAACGCACTTCAAACTTGTTTTAGACAGACAGCTTGAATGTTATACGTTTTTATTCGTTTTATAATGTTGAACGTATTAGTCCGTTATTCAAATTTTGGCTTAAAAATTATTTTTTCCACACGAGAATGTGTGCATACTCCCCTAAGGTTAAATTTTAAAAATAAACATTTTCAATTATTCGTGTTTTGTTGTTGGACCAATTTGTTTGTTTATGGTGTATACATTAACTTGCGAAGTTAATTAGGCCATTGTGGTTCACCCATAATAAAACATTTCTCCTTTATGTTTTGCTACGCGTTTCAGCTTTTTCTGTTGCCATCTTCAGGGAGAAACAAAAAGAAAAAACATGAATTCATAACTAAGTAAATACATGCTCAGAACAAAAACAAATAAAAAAGTCAGTCAAGCCCAAATTAAATTTACAATGTACCTACCCATATGCCCTAACAGTTCCTATAGGTTCATCTAGACGTTATGCAATTTTTTTGTTTTTAGAGCAAAGCTTTGGCATAGCATTAGATGTCGTTAAAATGTGAAGTATATTTCTATAGAACTGATGCTTTAAATAAGGGTTCGTAAATAACACTCACTTTTACATTTCTATCACTGAACATTTATTTATTACATTTTGATCGCTTTCATTTTTATCACTTTACCTTTGAAACAAAATTTAAACACTACTGTTATCACGCAGCCAAATATGGCATACATATTCTTTTGGAGTGGAGCATAGAATACTGGACAATTATCGTTTTTTATGCTGCATACCAAAAATTTGAAGAGTTTAACAGTTAAAGAAAGTTTTTAAGTTATTTCAATTTCAAAAGCTGCGATGCAACCGCCTCGGAACATCTAGTAAAAAGTTTTTTCCTTAAATCTTATTTTCTTCCGATCTCCTTCAGCAGCTATGGGCGACAGTTGTGAAGTATGAAGCCATGAAGAAGCGTCTCTAACGACTGTTGGTAACCAAGAGATTAAGAGAATCTCGGCTTGGCCCTTTGGGACTGTAAAGCCGGATATATATTTATTCTGGGAATGTTATCTTTAGGTATAGGGTGAAAAGTTTTAGAAAAGACTGATTTTGTTAACCAATATTTGATTTTGTGAAGCTAGATAGGGAGTTTTCTAATCGGACCAACAGGCTGCGGAGCCTAAGCCTTTTAAATGTTTTTCAGTCGAACTCTCGAACTTAAACACTACCGATAAAAAGTATAATAATGGTAATTGGGTGGAAAATCGACTAAACACGAACTGTCGGGCCTGAAAATAGTGATTACGTTAAGTTTAAAAGTAAAAATTGGGAATGAAACATTTTTGGGAATCGGGACGAAAGGGAGATATTTAAAATTCTCGGGACAACAGAGCAATTATAATATTATATTTTATTATGTTAAGTAAGCTAACAGAGCACATATCGACTCATAAATGTAGGAAGTAGAATTTTATATATCTTCGCTATATTTTATCAGAACATAATTATTATAGACAGTGCTCATCTATATGTGAACGAAAAATTAGAGCTTGATATCAAGTTAAATTAGAGGAGTTGTTCTTCTTGCTTACACCGTAGTGACTATCCCAATCATAATAAGTAAACTCTGTACTTGTAGTGCTGGGCAAAAGTATAAATTAATTTTGCCAAGAAGTTTGTAACGCATAGAAATATTCATTTCCGACCCCATAAACTATATACATTCTTGATTGACGGACAAACGGAAATTAACTCAGCTTGTCCGTCCGTCCGTCTGTCCGTCTGCAAGTTTCTACGCGAACTAGTCCCTCAGTTTTAAAGCTATCAAGCTGAAATTTTGCACAGAGTCTTCTTTTTTCTGCACGCAACTAATATGTCGGAATCGGATCGGATGACTGTATCATATAAGAACGATCGGTAAAAAAACAGTTCTAGTAGAAAATACTTTTTGGTTTTTCATCGTAGCATCACTAATCTTCGTATATATTAGTTCTATATGCTTTCACATAATACAAGAAAAATTTATTAACATCGGATGACTATATTATATAGCTCCCATAAAAGCGGTCGGTCAAAAAGCAACTTCTAGTGAGAAAAACATTTTTGTTTTCTATCAAGTGTATTAAAACTTCGGCATAGTCGAAGTTAGCTTTGCATTCTCGTATTTTATTATATTTCTATAATGGTTTTTTTGACCGGTTTTTTGTTTTATTCGTAATTTTTAGCCGTCTCGTGGTGAAGGTTGAATATATCTTGCCTACTTTTAGGCCGCTTTAAAAATATCTATGCTTCTGACTACAACGACAAGGGTATGATTTAAAAGCGACCTAAAAGTATTTAACATAAATTTTCCCAAAAAGCACCTACACAGAGAAAACAATTGATATGAAATAGCAGTCATTTTCACATTTTTATACCCGTTACTCGTAGAGTAAAAAGGGTATACTAAGTTCGTGCAAATGTATGTAACAGACAGAAGGAAGCATCTCAGACCCCATAAAGTATATATATTCTTAATCAGCATCAATAGCCGAGTCGATAGTCCGAGTCGATCAGAGACTAAAAGAGCTAGAGCTACCATTTTTTCAGTGAAGACTTGTATCTTCTGCACGCAGATCAAGTTTGTTTCAAATTTTTGCCACGCCCCCTCCCGCCCCCGCAATATGAATAAACCTCATATCTCCTACAATTTTGAAAATGGATTGTTCAAACCTTCTAGACATATATTTTAATTATCATTACCTATCGATCCGCCATACATCATTTCTTGATCAGATGAACTATAGAAAAGTTCCCGCCCCCGCAATTTGAAAAATACCTTATATCTCCCACAATTTGGAAGATAGTTTATTCGAACCTTCTAGACATATATTTCAATTATCATTACTTATCGATCCGCCATACATCATTTCCCGATCAAATGAACTATAGTTGAGTTTTCACCCCCGCTATTTGGAAAAAACCTCCTATCTCCCACAATTTGGGCATGTTGCGATCTAATAAAATATTTTTAAGTAAACCTTAACCTGAGTAACGGGTATAGCGAAGTCGAGCAGGGCCGACTTCAACTTACGCTCTCGTTTCATATCAATTTCACTCAGATATGACGAAGATTTATAGCCTATTTCCACTGCCACATATATGTACAATGAATCATAAACATAACGAGAAGGCAAAGCTAACTTCGACTGTGCCGAAGTTTTAATACACTTGAAAAACTTTACTCCAACTGATTTAACCAGTAAAATATATATAGGATATAGATATCAGATATTAAAAAATTTTAAATCATTGATAATAAAAATAGGATACCATAAAAAAACTTTTCTTAGTAAAACACATTTTCCGACCGATCGGTCCTATGGCAGCTATTTGCTATAGTCATCCGATTTTTATAAATTTTTTAAAAAATTTGTAAAAGCATATAAAACTAATATCTACTAAGATTGGTGACGATACGATGGAAAACAAAAAAGTTTTTCTCACTAGAACTTGTTTTTTGACCGACCGTTTCTATGGCGGCTATAGTGATCCGATTTTGATACATTTTTGCAGAATTATGTGAAATGATATAAAACTATCATATACCAAGATTAGTGACGCTACGATGGAAAACAAAAAAGATTTTCTCACTAAAACTTATTTTCCGACCGATCGTTCCTATGGCAGAAAAAAGTTCCATCCTCATCAACATCAGCTCGGATTTATAGCCTATTTCCACTGCTACATATATGTACATCCGAGCTGATGTTGATGAGGATGGAACTTTTTTCACAGGGCCTTCTATATGAAAATAAATGTTAAACGGATGTACATCAATTCATGATGTTGGTACTCGCCCCAAGTTAACATTAAGTATCGATTTACTATATATAGAAATTAAGCTACCAGATTTACGGAAAAGGTATTGGCTGAGTGGATAGGCTTGATGCCTCGTTTTTTTTGATATGCTAGTTCGAATCCGAGTAATGGTTGGTCTCTTTTTTTTCCTTTATTGTTTTTTTTTTATTCTTTATCTTTATGTTTATGATTCTACTTAAAATTACCGTTTCTTGTAGAGTAAAACAGGTATACACAGCTTATGCAAATGTTTGGATGTCATCCAAATTTTAACATGACATTAGAGTTAACATGTAAAGTTAACATTGATGGAACTTTTTGTAGTGGAACAGCAAAATTTGTTGATGTACATATATGTGGCAGTGGAAATAGGCTATTACATATATGTAGCAGTGGAAATAGGCTATTACTTGATATGTCAAAAATATCAAAACGATCTTTTTCTATAAAAAAACACTTAACACGAATGGAATGACGTCTCATCGCAGTCACCCAACGCACACGCTCATGGGCGTCTAAGAGACTATTTATATTTTGTACGAAACCAGCAAAGATTAAATTGATCTTTTTTTTCTGCGTAGTTTTCAAAAAGATGAAGATGAAATAACGGCCCTAAGTCGTTTTTCAAGTGCATTTCAACTTGACATTTGATAGAATAAGTACTTGAGAATTCCAAATCGTAAGTATTTGATATATTTATTTATTGCGTGGATAAAAGGGCCATTGAAATAAACCTGATCTGCTGGCAAACACGTTAAGGTACATTTAAGATTCGTATGACAATAGAAAATAGCTGGCATACGACCGCACAGTGGTCTAAATGACTGCCGTAGCTTTTCTCTCTTTTCAAAAATATCGCACGATTTTATATTAAATATTTTTGATTTCGACTATTGCACTTTTCCGTCTTCTGTTTAATATTTTGTTTGAGTTTCAAAATATTCTGAAAAAATGAAACCAGAAAATGCTTCTGTTTCTGTCTTTGATTTTGCAATTCTAACAAAAATATTCGGAATTCGCAGGAGGTACCCAATTAACTTACATTCTTCAAAGCGAAAACGAAACGAATTTTTATAAATTTAGGAAACTGAATTTATATAAATGATAAAAGGGTTTAATAGGTTTATACAAATTTATGTAACAGACAAAAGGAGACATTTCGGACTGTATAAAGTGTACATATTCTTGATCAGCGTTATAGCCATGTTAGTCTGTCCGTATGAACGCATCGTTCTCAGCGAATATAAGAGTTTGAGCCACCATTTTTTGCATCTATAGATTATCATAATTCTGGTGCCTCTGCGAGTCTAGTTACTGAAATGATTTAAAGTCTAGAAAATACAACCAATCCCATCTTCTACTAACAGTTCCTCTGTAAAACTATTTTGCCTTGCTAATTGTGGATCATGTAAAAAAGAAACTGATTTGAGATTCTACTTACTCACCCGCGACAACAGCAACTGCAATGGCAACAGTCACATGTCGGTCACGTAAATTCAAAATTTCCCTTTGCATATGTGTATGTGGAGAAGCAAAAAATGTCGGTGCTATTTCCCATCATTGCACAGAGGGGAAACTGTACAATTTCAATATTTTACTGCACTTTGCACTTTGGCTTCGCTCGTACTGTCCTGCCCGGCATATCCATGGCCATGAGCTGCTTAATATGCGCACCCGAAATGGCCAACTGTAAATATCAATAAAGCAAATTCAAACCCATCTCTCGAGCTATATTTGCACACTGAAAACAGCAACTCAATAAAGAATTTGTTCTTACCCAAAAATAATATATCATGCTACGCCTGCGTTTTAATGACCATTCCCGACCACTGCATACATTTTCACGTATGTGCGGTTCGGTCTGTATACCCGACGATGCACTTTATAGCATTTTTAGTAGCTAATACTTTATATTTTGCAATAAAAACTAAGCATATAAAATTTGACTGCATTAGTTGTTTGCCTTTGTTTGTGCTTCATTTTTTGTTGGCAGCGCATTAAAAACGCCAAAAGGCCAACTACAAAAGTGCACCTAAGCTTCTAAGTATAAAAGAAGATCCAGCCAGCGACTGCATGAAGATTGGGTCTGGCTTATTACAAAGCAGATTCCCCCAGCTGCAGGCCGCGACCCTTAACGAGTGCCCCATCCTATTCCATTGGCCCCATCTGCTTCATCCACCTTCCACCTTTTTATGTTCTTTTAATAGCACTTGTTTAGCAAGCAAACAACGCAGCCAACTTAAAAAACTCTGCACCACTCCCCCTACTCCTCTACCTTCCATTCACATTCAACTGCCACCCGCTAGATATTTTTATAGCAAAAGTTTGAGTGTTTGTCTGTTTTATTAACCATGCCTGGCTCCGGCTCCGGGCTCCGGGCGATAGCAAGGAGTAGCAGGTTTTGTGCCTTATTCATAACACACATGCGGCGACGGCTGACTGGCAATCTCAAGAAGGCTGCTGCATTTCTCTACCACAATTTCTAAGCGCAAGTTTGGTTAGTCAACATTTTGACATTTTCACTGTGTCTGCGGCTGGCTGCTTCAATTGATTGCGCAGCGATGACACCATAAATAAGTTGTGCCACCTCTACTTGATATGCGCGTCCCGCCATTAAGCAGCCATTCCTGGCCGCCGCCGCAAACGACAAACAACCATCTAGTTGCCAGTTGAGAGCGAGCGCTAATGACAAAAATCCTCAAATTTGGCCAACCATCCACAGTCTGAGCCTGAGCCTGGTAACTCAGCCCCCCGAAAACCGCACAAAAGCGAAGCATTCATTAATTTTCGCACAACCGCAAAATTCAAAATTGTTTATAAAGCTACGCAGGACACGGGCATCGGTGACACGTGCGGTGTCTCTTTTGCACACGCAACAGCAACAGCAGCGAATGCAAATTAAAATGAATTTTAACGAGTCAAAGCGAGAAATATCAACGAGTAAAGGGCGCTCACTCCCTCTACCTGAGTATTCATCTATCTGTTTCGTGTACCATTTGAACGAAGGCTGCTGCTTAAGTTTAGGTGGTCCGAGTCTTATGTCTCACAGCAGATTAAATAAATGGATAATTCAAATGGTTGAAGAAAATCGCGAGTTTTAATACACGAATTAGGGTAATTCCCGATTTTATGGTCTTCAAGAAGGTTAAGTAGGTGCTAAAATACTCGCTGCTATTGTGAGAGGCGTAGAAGATCGCCTTGTAGAGTTTCGTACTTAAAACTTCAAGCACGTTTCGGCCTTGGGCGTATCTAAATTAAGTACAAATTACATTTACTGAACAAAGGACTAAAAATTTGGAATAAATCAATTTTCGTACAAAAAATAAAAGTTAACAAATTCCAAAAAAAAAACAAAGCGCATTCCTAACTTCATTACCTTAGTTTGCCTTTTGCAAATCTAGGAGGATTTCTCCTTTTGTATCCAGGTTACGTTGTCCGTTTATTTGATTTCTAACACATCCTTATTTTCCTTAACAAGATACACAAGAAATAGCTCCTCCTCCGCAGTGATATGCTTATTTTCCTCGTTCGACATTTTTTATATCAGTTCAAACAAAAAATAGCTGTGAATACGCGTGCTATAATTAGTGCAAGCAATACCTTAAATTAAAAACAAGGTACATGATAAAACCAAATGCAGCAAATCCACCTAGATTCTAGATGGATTTCGAAATCCAAGCTAATAAAGAGGGGATGTATGCGCCTACAGTGCGGGTGGCCTCTGTTTGAAACCGTCTCAGAACATCTTATAAAAAGTTTCTTCTTTTAAACTTTTTAACATCCGGTCACCTTCGCCAGCTGTGTTAGTTGCCATGAAAAAGGTTCTCAAACCTTGCCGTTTGTACTCGGCGTTAGGTCTGATGGTTCCTTTCCCTTGTCCGAAAATTAAAAAGCACACAAGACAAGAGCGTGAGAGAAGCTAAGCTTGCCCCTTTGGTGCTGAAAAGCTAGATATTTTCTTTTTTAAGCCAATCAAGAATGTAACGCAAAATGTGAATTGTTCTTACATTATGCATGCAATAAATTTGGCACTTGCAGCCACTCAAGCATATGCACATACATACATCCATATGGACTTGTATGGCGCCAAAGGCAGCGCATTCGCCCAACACAGTGACGCTAGAAAGTATTCGTCAGCTAATGAAATTTTGTATGATCAGATGACTATATCATATAGCTGCCATAGAAACGATCGGTCAAAAAAATAGCCAGAAAAACTTTTTTGTTTTTCATTGTAGCGTCACCAATCTTAGTATATATTAGTTTATATGCAATATGCTTTCACATAATACTGGAAAAATTTATCAAAATCGGATGACTATAGCATATAGCTGCCGTAGAAACGGTCGGTCAAAGAACTACTTCTGGTGAAAAAAACTTTTTTGTTTTCCATCGTAGCGTCCCCAATCTTGATATATTTTAGTTTTATATGCTTTCACATAATTTTGGAAAAATTTATCAACATCGAATGACTTTAGCATATAGCTGCCATAGGACCGATCGGTCGGAAAATGTGTTTTTATGAAAAAAGATTTATTTTTGGTATCAAATTTTGATTCTCAATGATTTTACATTTTACGTCTACGTTTTACGTAAATATCTGATATCTTTATCCTATATATATATTCTACTTAAAAATAAATCTTTTAAACCCACAAAATTCTGTTAATTACGTTATTAATAAAATTGATTGAAAAATGGGCGGTCCTGATTTAAGAGTAAAAGCTCTTGATCTTGAGAATGGTCACCTCTTGATTCAAGAATGGGAGATTCTTGGACTTGAGAATAATCCGCTCTTGATTCAAGAATGGGAGAATCTTGGTTTTGAGACTGTCAAGCTCATTTTTTTAAGGTTCTATTTTAAATTTTATTGTTACCTAAGGGCAACTTACATTGAATTGAGAGGAACAAAAAACAAAAATAAACTTATTCTAAATAAAGAAAGTTTTATAAAGGGATCCTCAGCCTAAATGTATGACTCTCCGTATGAATCCAGAAACAACGCAGATTTTTCAAATTCATTAAACGGATCTTGTAGGAAGGTCATATATATGAATTCTCTTCAGACGTCTTCTTATAATAACACCTCTTCTCCTTCGTCTTCTTAATAAACGTCTAGCAAGTCTATTTGGATGGCCCCTCAGACGATCCAAATAATCGTCAAGCTCTTGATTCAAGAATTTTCTACTTGGTATAAAAAGTGTTCATACTTGGAATGAGAATTTTTCATACTTAGATCAATCATGCTAATTCTTGTTCCAAGAAATTTATACTCTAAAAATTATTCTGGGATTAAGAATTTTCACTTTTTCCGTACTATTGTGCTCGAAAGTTCTTGATCCAAGTATGAAACTCTCTATGTTTTCTATAAAAAATTGTGCTGAAACAGATAATATTCACGATTAACAAGTGTAAAGACGCTTACATTGAAAACAAAAAAGTTTTTATCACGAGAACTACTTTTTTTAACGATCGTTCAGATGGCAGTAATATTATGTAGTAATCCGATCCGGCCGGTTCCGACAAATGTGGAGCCATTATTAGCTCGCCCATAGCTTTGGGCGAGTCCCTGTAGCGTGTGCATACCAAAAGCCGCTGCAGCAGCGACGTAGGAACACCGACACTTGCGTTGGCTGCTCTGCTGCTGTAACAAAGCAAAATAATCCGGGTTTAAAATGAGATTGAATTGTTTTTGGATTTTTTTTTTAATTTAATTTTTTTTTGCTATTTTTTTTTTTATTTATTTTTTTTTAAGTTTTTTTTTTTCAATTTAAGCAAACCGATGTTCGAACTAAAGCCTGGGATTCAAAGGATCCAGCTACGGACCTGCGTATCGAACCCAAATATTTTTCACGGGTTCGAACCTCCGAACCTAACCCATTCAAAAATGTTGGAGGAGTTTGCAGCCTTGATTTTAGCACTCACCGTAAAGCTAGAGTTAATTCATTATTTGCATGATTTAGATTTTCTTTCTTGTGAGCCTCGTTAGTAAAAGCCGAGTGCAGGACATCTCGATAGTGGCAGATAAACTGAGCTCAAAGTTTGAAAAGAGAAAGCAAGGACTACAACAATAAACCGTCGTGACAGAACTAAATGACTGTAACTGGTCCATCAATTGGTTTACATCTGTGTTTTGTCGTTATTGACTTGGATAAGTTGAGGAAGCGAATTTTTCGCACATCTGAATTTCTCGGTCAAAACCACAAAACAGACAACTTCAGCGTTGCTCGCTTTATTACAATTGAATAAGAGCTTCCATGAATGAGAGCTTCAATTCATCAATTCAAGCGAATGTTGTAACTAACGTGGCAGCCCTCGTATTAGCCCTGGCCCTGTCCGGCCAGGGGCTACTAAATTAGACGCAATGTTCTTGCAGACTCAAACTCCAAGCGTGGTGGTGCTGTTGGTGGTGGTGGCAAGTTTCAGCGCGATATCCACGACGCTTCTCTAAAATTGCGAACAAATTACGCAGAAAACTATTATCGTTAGGAGCATATGTGACGCCGTTAGAGAGCCAAAGGCCCGACTAACACACCTAACCCGCTCCCAGCCTCCCCCACCCACGCCCCGCACTATGCTGGTCTGGCAAATGACTACGACAACGGCGTTTGAGTACCTAAATGCAGCCCCAGGATCCTCCCCACTGTCTGTCCCACTCTTTTGGCACACGCTGCCTATTTAAGTCGGTCGCATGCAAGGATACGTGTATGCCGGTATGCATATGCAATAACCACCAGGGCCGCCACTGGAGCCATCACAAATGCCAGAGCGCGCTTATTGTCTGCTTTGTCTGGGAACACGACGACCAAACTCCCGTTCCCCCGCCCCCGTCCCCCGACCACTCGTCCGGTGTTCGTTCGCTGAAATTGCGTTGCCATGTTAATGTTGTTAGTTGATTTCAGTTTTGGCTTTCAAAGCCGCTATCGTTGCCGTAGCCAGCAAGGCCAGTGGGGTCAGGGCAGGATTTCAGGTGATGCCAGCAAAGAGCATTGCCAAAATTGTTAAATACACTCGCCCGGTACAAAGGCGGAGCGCGCTGTGGCGCGCACAATGGAGCCCAGCGGGGGGGCACCACCCAATACGCACACCGAGAGGCGGAGATGCACTCGGTGCACACACGATGTTTATGCCTTTGAGTTATGAGCGACATTCTGTTTTTGGGGCAGCGCCCACTTTTAATGGTAATAAAAACTAAAGCTGCTTTTGAGAGCCCATGAATTCGTTGCCGCTCTGTCCATCCGGCGGTGCGACAAAACGACTGCTGCTGCCGTGTGCAGCGGAAGTGCACTAAACTAAACTAAGCCAAATTAATTGCCAGATGTGGTTTAATGTGCCAACAAAAACTTTTGATTGCGCACAGATATGACCAAAGGCATTTGCATATCGAATTTGTTGCGACCATATTAATAGTCCGATGAGGTCGGGCGCAGAGTGCAAGGCCCCATCACTTGGTTTATTAAATGCTCTATTCAGTGGATGGTATCCACCTGGGTCCAACCATATTGCATTCAGCTAAACAAGAGCGGAGCGCTTGAGGGAAACAGTTCAAGCGGCAAAACTGCCAAGAATTAACTGCAATAAAAGCTAGCCCCCGGCCTGGCCAGGGCAACAAGCAAAATATCCTAAAAAAAAGAGCTCAAAAAAACAAGGCATTGGCAAAAGAAAAGCGCACACAGCAGGAAAATTAATGGTGCTGGCGAAGAATTTTAATAAAAATGCTTGCGACTAGATAGCAAGAGGTGAAAAACTGGCCAGATGCAGTCTCATGCCGCTGCTGCTGGTGTTGTCATAATGCTGCAATTGTTCATTATCCACTAATGAACAAAAAGTGTGTGAAGATCGCACAAAAACCTAAATGAAGAAAATGCCGCACAGCACACAGACACAGAGATGAAAAACTGGCAACGAGTGACAGCAAAAGAGCCAGTTGTAGGGGCCAGAGGAGTAGGGGTCAACGCACAGTGGGCGAAACGAAATGGGAAACTTGGAAATAATTTAAAAAACAACAAATAATTGTTAAATTACACTTTTTTGAAATAGTAGACGGCTCAAGCAACATATAAACCTTAAAAAGAAAAACTTTAATTTAATTTAAAATTAAATTACCAAAACGAGAAAGACGTTAATTCCATTTTTCAGCGGAGTTTTTTCTCATGGCAGCCGAATTAAGCTGTAAATTCTTTAAAAACATAAATTCAAATATATTATTTTTTGGTCACGGTGGACCTTTCTGGCAATATGTACCCTCTCCGATTATCCTTTCTAATACTTCAATCAAATTTGGTTGTTAAAAAATAACGATTTTAGAAGGCCATAAACAATTTTACACTAAGTTAAGGTGCTCCGTGCCAGCACCAACCTATTTCTATTCATTTTAATTTTCCTTTAAATATAATCAGCAAATTAATTTCTTGACACTTTTTAATTTTTTTCAATATTATATTTTATTAAGTTCAGTTATTAAATTTAGTTACCGTTATAAAACATTTTTTTCATGTAAGTGTAAAATGTTCTATGTATAATATGTCTATAACATAGCTGTTAAATTTGGATTACGATTGGTAATCAATTAGATTATATATAAAAAATAATTTAATTACTATACAATCAGTTGGAAAAAAATGTATGATTACTAATTGATTAACATTAAAAAAGAAAAAACAGAAAAAAATCGGGATTATTTGAAATTACGATAAAAAAATAAAACTATTCAAAAATAATCAAAAAAATAATTTGACTACTTTCAAAGATTATTTTTGATTATTTTCAAAAAATATAAATAACGAGAAGGCAAAGCTAACTTCGACTGTGACGAAGTTTTAATACACTTGAAAAACTTTACTTAAACTGATTTAACCGGTAAAATATATATAGGATATAGATCTCGACTATTTAAAAAAAACTTTTCTTAGTAAAACACATTTTCCGACCGATCGGTCCTATGGCAGCTATATGCTATAGTCATCCGATTTTAATACATTTTTACAAAATTATGTGAAGTTTTATAAACTAACATATACCAAGATTAGTAACGCTACGATGGAAAACAAAAAAGTTTTTCTCACTAGAACCAGTTTTTTGACTGACAATTTCTATGCCAGCTATATGCTATAGTGATCCGGCCGCTTTCGACATATTAGTTGCGTGCAGTAAAAAGAAGGCTCTGTGCAGAATTTCAGCTTTAAAACTGAGGGACTAGTTCGCGTAGAAACAGACAGACAGACGGACGGACAGACGGAATTGAAGTCAGCTCGTCGTCCTGATCAAGAATATTTATAGTTTATGGGGTCGGAAATGAATATTTCTATGCGTTAAAAACTTCTGGGCAAAATTAATATACACATTTCAAGTGTATAAAAATGACATTTCAACAAATCAAAATGAATCAAATTGAAACTAAAAGCTAGGTTGTTCCGGCTGGCCCCACGTGGAGAGTCATACATAGACCCTAGTATCAGGATCTTTGACATTTTGCCGAATGCTAATAATGTCTTCCAATAAGGCGTTACAAGGGCTGCTGTTGATGTGGTTTATTCTTTCCTGCATGTGTCTGTTGTCGTTATGCTTAGCATTTTTGCAGGATCGGCTGCTTTGCAGTGACCAGTAAGTATGCTTATAAGCAGTATACTCTCTTGAACTGTTGCAAATAGTGCATGAGACTTTTATATTTTGTCTTAAACAAAACTTTAGAGATTCTACATTTTACCTCTGTCACTTTATTTGACTAAGTATGACACTTTCGTTTGCGAGGCTGTCTGCCAGCTCATTTTCATCAATACTCCATCATCAATACTACTGGATACCGTGGCTAGGAATCCAGTCAGTTTGCATACCAGGACATTTTTTAATACAATTGCGAAATTCTGCCTTGTTTTGATTGCCGCTGGACTGTTCACGTTCTTGTTGACTGTAAAGCTTTCTATTTAATGCAAAAATTGAAAATCACTGAGGCCGCCCTTTTGAAGGATTCTTTTTGTTATATAGTTAATAAATTGTCCAACAGATAAATTTAATATTCAGTTTTAGGGGGCGCGACGAGGATATATTGTTTTAATTAAAATTACTCATACGCCCCGTAGGCAACATAAATTATTGCAACAATCAATACATTACTACATTGTTCTGTTTGTAAATTTTGGAAATCTGTCAAAATACTTCCATTTTGTTTAGAGAACTTGTTCAAATATGAATTCCAGCTTATTCTCAATTCCTGAATCTAAAGCCCACCGGATAGAGCGTCATGTCAGACCCTGATGTTCGCATACCGGAGACGGTGGTTCGAATCCCATTTTTTTTTGTACCATCCCCAATTTTTCCTAAACTATAGGTATAGTTAATATCAGAGTTGCCTTTTGGAAGTGTAAAATCATTGAAACCAGTTCTGCGTAGTAAATCAGAGTAAGCTTTGCAAGTTCGAAATCATATAGTCCCGATTTTTCTCTGATATTTTATAATCGTGGTAAACGAAAAAATCTTGTAAAAATAAAAAAAAGTATTTTTTAATAGTGACTCCCAATATGGTGGGGGGTGTTGTGTGGTTTTCTTTTTTTGGGTGGTTTCGTGTGTTGTGTGGTTTTTTTTTTAATTTGGGAGGGGGGGCGTGGAATTAAATAAAGTTTTAGTCAAATAAATTAAATTTTTCGAGGGAGAGAGAGGAGGTTTGTTTAGGGTGGTTTCGTTATGCAAACAAAACTCTCGTGAGTATAAAAAGGAAGAAAACGAGCTCAAAAAAGAGGGTGAAAATTATTCAGCTAATTAAAAAGTTATCCCAAGTTTCAGTCTAAAAATCTTTTCATTTATAGGATGTTGGGCCTAAACTCATACTGAAACAATTTTTGAATTATATATCAGAACCCCAAAGTAAAAGGATTTTAGAACAAAACAATGGTAATTTCAGTAAGTAAAAAACTGTAAATAGTCTTATTAAATAAACTTTTTTGGCATCATAAAACAAATACTACTCACAACATACAATAATGTATATACTTGATCCTATAAAATTGGGGTGGAAAGGCATAAAAAATTATTTCGGTTAAAAAGGTACGTGCCAAACCTCAAAATTCAAAAAATAATAGTAACAAGGGTTAAAAATCAACAACACTAAAGATATTTGAAAAAACGCTATAAAAATGAAAAACTTACAGAGCAATTTTCATTTGCTACTTAAGTGTTTTTACTACTACACAAGTTTAAACCAAAGGCCCAAAAATGATAGGTCAAAAATATCTTTTCCAATTTCTGGATGGAAACTAAGATATGACTTTGCATATCAACTCGTATACGTAGGGAACAGTAATATTTAAAATGTTCGGATACTCACAAAAGGTGTCATTTTGTAGAACTGTGTAATCATTATTTAACAACTATGGTCTATATTAGCAAAACGAGTCTAAATAGTCCTTTTAGGGGTTTACTGAAACAAAAACCATCTTTTTTTTTAAATTGTTACGTTTTTTTATGAAAAAAAACAAACTCATTTGGGTATCATAAGTGACAAGGCATAACTGAGATTAGTCGCTCTTACGCAAAGAGCATGAAAGATGGCTTAATGAAAATTTGAAACCAGATAGAAAATGTTAAGGCGAATCTTTTTGCATTTTTAACCCAAAAATTTTATTTTATGCGTTATGCCGATGTTGAATTAAATGAGCGTTATACAAAAACTCGTTTGAAAGGTAACATACGTACCATAAAAATGTTTATTGATTTCGAAAACGACTTCACTTTTGCGAAACATAGGAACGGAACTTTAAGCAACCATTAATTCGTTGCTAACGCATGCTAAACAAAATGTTTTTTTCTGATTTGAAAGAAATTTCCAAGCGCTAAACACCACTAAAGTAACTTAATTAATATATAAAACATTTGGACAGCAAGCAATGTGCCAAAATGTGCGCACGAAATGAATATTACGTATACGTAAAACATTTTTTAAAAATATTCAAGAAATTTTTGCCCCGTATGTTACAATTACAACCACGTAGCTGAGCAAAAAAAAACATAGAAAAATGACCGACAGTCTCAGTGGATAAATCAAAATCGAAAGCAAATTAAAAATTGGGGTTTTTTGTAAATTTGAAAGTTGCTGTTTTGTTCCCCTAGATGGGCCATTTCACCCAGTGTGCATTCGGGGAGAAAGGCTTAGAATGCAGCGCCGAGCTTGGGAACACATTGCTCTGTCAGCAGGCGAGGGGGGCTGCTGTGACTTTAATTTGCGCCGCTTCTTGCACGTTTTCTTATTTGCCATCTGTTTTTCGGGCGGGAACGGTGCACGGGCAGCGGGGGGATGCTGCCTTTGAGTGCATTACGTGGAATTTTTGAAGCACTTAAGCTGCGCCATAAAATGCTGCCACCTCTGCTGCTGCTCTCTGGCTCTCACATGTGACAGTTGCAGTTGTGCCTGCTCCGAGTCGGCCCTAGTCCTTGCGAACGGCGTCGCTTTTGTCTGCGGCGTTTTTGTTCGTGCGGCATTTTCTAATGACAATTGTTTTGCAATATAAATTGCACAAGTGCGCAATATTTGCCTTTGTTTATGCGAAAACTTTAGCATGGCCTCTGCTGTGGCAGACACCTGCCCACCGAAATAAAAAGATGGGCGAGCTGAGGCAGCAAAGAACAATCGTTTCAGCCATTTGTCTCGCTTTGCACGTTCCTTTCTGTCTCTCTCTATCTCTCAATGAGTGTGTCCCAGTGAGTGTGTGTTTCGAGCATTGTTTGCTCCGCCGGCTGTTTCTTGTTTCATTATGAAACTGCCCAAAAGGCAAAGCGCTTGCCTGCCTCCTGCCTGCCACTGAGTAGCAGTTGCATTCAATGGCTTTTGTTCAAGTCGTGATATTTGCTAAAATTAAATGACGTGAGTTATGAAATGAAATTTCTTTCTGTTTGCTTCCTAGCCTAGCAAAACATGTCTAAGGTAATGAAAGGTGGTTGTGCATATTCATGTGCAAATTGGATCCAAATAAATAGAGTTCTCTTATGATACTATAACATTATTTTCCGATGCTTTCAGAATGATATAAATATTATGTTTGCCCAGAAGTTTGCAACGCATTAAAGGAAGCTAATAAGCAAGTTGTGTTGAATAAATTGCCTTTCAACTTACTTCATGAAAAAATTCAATCGTGTCTCTTTGGCATTTTTTTGGCGATGACCTTATCTCTCAAGAGACTACTTTAGTGACGGTGGGACTCACACAAGCTTAGTTTTGTATATTTACGTGTTAGTATGGGAAGTCTTTTAGACGTCCTGATGCATGATTCCTCTTCCGGTGCCAGGCCTTGGTTGAATCGATTCCAAGACGTTGCGCAGCCGTTATAGCCAATTAAGGCATCGCAAATAAACATTACATTTTATGAATAATCTTTGCTTTAATATACAATTATCTTTCAGTAATCATTTAAGTGATTTTTGTAATTTTAAGTGCATATTTGAAAAGCCGTCTTTGGAAAATTTTCATGTGAGGGTGGTCCCATTTTTTTTTTCGAAGCTGTATATAGTCAAAGGCCGGAATAAAAACTTGGGAATTTTAATGGTAATCGTGTATAATTCTATTATAATAGAGAGAGCAAGTCTAGTGGATCGACTCCGAATTTACAAAAATGATCATGTTATCAGAACGCCTGGGACTTTCACGGTTCGATGGTAAAAACTATTTCAAAATTGCGTTTCTAAACACTTGCAAAGTGTATATAAATTTTGCCTAGAAGTTTGTAACGCATTGAAATATTCATTTCTGACCCCATAAACTTTATATATTTTTGATCAGGATGACGAGCTAAGTTCATTTCCGCCTGTCCGTCCGTTTGTCTGTCTGTTTGTTTCTACGCGAACTAGTCCCACAGTTTTAAAGCTATCGACGTTTTCTTCGCTTAACGCAAATGGCGCATAAGTTTAAGGTAAATTTGCATATACCTTGGAGAAGGAAGAAGAACATCTAATGTGACGATTAAGCTTTGGTCTTGACTTCATTACAATTTACCAAACCTTTCTCCAAGAGTTTACCAATGGAAAATTCGCAGAAATTTCGGTTTTTCTCCTTCTTGTACAAACATTTTAAGGTTCAGTGGTAAAGGGATATATCTAGGAATAGCCCCTACCGAACGACGACAAATCATATGCGAACTTCTGATGGTGTCAAGCGGATTGACCAGGCTTGGGGTTATCCATTACAGTCTTCGGGATAGTTAACGAAAATGCCCAAATTTATTGCTATCTAGAAACTGACTGGCGATTGGCTAACATCTTTTGTACAAGTTCTGGTGTTGCTTTGTCGATCGTTCAGGCCGATGGTTACCCTTAGCTGACTGCCGGATGGTAAACTTTATATATGAGAACGGAAGTTCGGGTCGGGTCACGTGATGACTTACATATGGCAGCACGTAGCACAGAAAAATGAATTTAAAAAATTTTTGTTTTAGATTCTTGCAGTCTAAGTAGCCGATATTTGTATTCTTAGTATTATTTCTATGAGTTTATTTTTATAGATTTTTGTCTGACCTATCGATTTCATAAGGCAACAAAATTTAACTTTTTCAGTTTATTGAATAGGTAGTGGTTATTATAAATAATTTCCCAGTGCTTAACACGAATCTGTTTGTCAAAATGCTCCATCACGTCTGGATTTTTTGTAATGTGAGCTTATAGTTGGTAAAACTGCCAATTCGGAACATTTTGAATCTGTTTGATTTTATAGTAAAGTACTATTCCTTAGCTTTAAAATAAATTATCCCAGATAATTTTGTGATTTTTTAGAAACTAAGATAAACTAAGATTAACTATTTTGAATGCATCTGCTAGAATTTGCATAATGTCAATAATTAATTTTAATTTTGCTGTCTGACTTAGCATAAGTCAATAACTGTACATCGCCCAGTAATTTTTGTGAAATTATAATGAAAGTTCTTAACGACACCCAAAGTAGTTTAGTCAGCTCGAAGACTTGTATTCCAAATGGTATATTTACGGTGAAAACAAGTAAGAAAGTCGGTCAAGCCCGACTGTAATATACTCTGTACCTGTTTGTATATAACTGATAACTTTAAAGTGTGGGGTCTCACAAACTGTGCAAGTGCTGCCCATCACAATTACGGGCAGTGCTGACCAGCGTAATTATTTGATTAGCTTATAACTCGAATATCGTTCATCTGATCTGAATACGGTGTATGGTGAATTAATAAGTAATGACGATTAAAATATATGCCTAAAAGGTGCAAACAATCTGTCTTTAAAATTGTGAATGATATGAGATTTTTTTCAAATTGTGGGGGGTGGCAACTCTACAATCGTTCATCAAATCAGAAAACAATGTATGGGAGTTCGATAAGTAATGATGAGTAAAATATATGTCTAAAAGGTTCGAACAACCTAACACCAAAATTGTGGGAAATTTCAGGTGATTTTCGAATTGTGGTGGTGGCAGGGGGCGTGGCAAAAATAAAAACTAAACTTGATCTGCCTGCAAGTATAAGAATTATATGTTCCATACACTTCAAACCTCTTTCTCTTACCATCTCTGAGATCTCAGTGTTCATACGGACAGACGGACAGATGGACAGACGGACGGACAGATGGACATGTCTATATCGACTCGTCTGTTGATGCTGATCAAGAATATATATACTTTATAGGATCGGAGATGCTTCCTTTTGGCTGTTACATACATTTGCACGAACCCAATATACTTTTGTGTACCTTCGGTATAGAGTATAAAAATCAAAGAATTGTTTACAATAATTAATTTTGAAGCGATAATAAACGTTTCAATGTCATCTTCTATAAAATATCATAATATTGCTTAATATTGCTTTTCAAACAGTTAAGTTATGGATAGTCAACTAAACTGAGGCTGCTCTTTACCAATTCGAAAACCAACACCATGTCATATTTACGGCCCTCAATTGACACTGAAAATATAAGAACATAAAATGCCAATGCATCATACCATTTATTGAGTCGATAATAAATCAACAATGTTTACGTTTGTTGTTGGTGAGCCTTAATGGCATATATTTTTCCATGACATTCAGGACATGCATGATCCTCAGCACAGCCTCGCAACGTCAGCACCCAGAAAAGTAGGCAACAGAAAAGTGCATAGCAACCAGCAAAACTGGCATTGAGGTGGCTTGGGCCGCGTGTGACGAATTTATCCCTATTTGCATATCATTTTGCAAGTTAACGGTGAGTGCGTTTACCACACACACACACACACACACACATGCACACTCTTCGCCTGCGTGTTTGCGCGGCAATGGCAGTTGGCAGCCTGTCCAGCTGTCGGGCCAGGCTGCCAGTGCCAGGCTGCTTTTGAAACGCGCTCCAAACACTGCAAATATGTAAACTTCTGCTAATGTAAATTTATTGTTAAGGAAAAGGAGGGCAAAAAACCATGCAGGTCAGGCAAGGCAACGCACCTCGCCGGGCACCTGGCAAGTGCAGCGGCGTACAATAAATCTAATTTGCGTCGCATTTAATGACTTTGTCCAGGCAGCCACGACCTCGGCAGCAGCAGCAGCGGCAGCAGCAACTGACTCGTAAAAATAGTGGGCGCCTCCAATGTGGCCCCTACTAACGAGGCACTTGGCAGCGGCCAGCGGCCGCAGCGACGACATTTAAGCCGTTGCCGGGGCAATTTTAGTCGGCCATATTTTTAGGTAACGGTGCAAAGTGCCTCATAAAGTAATTAAAAGCGTTAATTAGAATTATGTGACAAAGTTAATGCGCAGATTGTAAATTAAACAATGCGGGCAAAACCCCACATACGCGTCGTTGCCTCTGGGGGTTAACGTGGCGGCCACGGTGAGTACATAAACTGCAGCCAAACGCTGTCTGCGTTGTGGCAAGTAAACTTGCTAACCCTAAAAACCCTATTTAGCTAATCATTCAGGCAAATCTCAACTCATTCTATCATCATTTGGCGATCAAAAGCAATTGCTGACTAAGCGCCAAAGCGTTTTCAATAAATTGTCGCTCATCTGACAAATGAACGTTTGAATGAAGACCCGACAAGAGTGTCCCCAATACACACACACACACTCACACACACACATGAGAAGTATTTATCAACATTTAAATAAAAAACCAGAGGGTACTACAGCCAGCTAGTAGCACGTGTCCCGGCTCCCTTTCATCCTCGATGACGGAATGAGTCTGTATAACATTTGTTGCGTCGTGATTTAGCTGATTTATGTGCCCTGATAAGTGCTCACAGCCCGACTATAATCGGGAGACACCAAACGAAACGCAAAGGAACGCTTCATTGGCCCAATAGGAATGCATGAAACGACTTTTTCCCAATAAATTTATGACAAGGCACGCAGCAGCAGCCAACAGACAATGAGAGATCAACAACAAGAATTTACAATTTACAATTTGCATATTTGATGCTGTCTTTCCTTTCGCTTTAATATTTTTGGCAATGCGCTGGCATTTTGATTTACAACCTAGCGCACAAATATCCTTGGGCATTTTTAAATGCTTCCAACCGAAATGATGTCGTCCGCCTTCAACCCCACTAAGCACCCCCTCAAAGACTTCGTCGCTTTGGCATTTTTGAGTCACTCAGTCAGGCGGCATTCATTCATTTCATTTGATTTTATTTCGGATCCGCATTTCATGCGAAATGATTTATTAAAATTCCAAAACGCAACATTTGAAAGATTTACAGTAAAGCTGAAACGACATTAACAATGAAAATGCCTTTTATTTCCTCTCTCTCTCTCTCTGGCCAGCGGGCATATAAGCAACAGTTTGACATTTGATTTTTCTAAAATATTTACGACTCTTTCTGGCATGCCGAACAACTGACCTCGGCTTCGATTGGCCACAAAATAGAAGTGGACAAATGTTAGATACTCGTGGTCGGATGGTGTCACTTATTGGCCGCAACGAAGCTCTTATACCCTATCACAATATTGGAGTCCGCCAAGGATGCTTGCTATCTCAACTTTTATTTGCGCGTTAACTGAGGAACGAAATCAACGACTCTTTGAAAGGAAAGTGAATAGTAAGATCCGAATCTATATGGACCTTGATGATACAGCAGGGAGGAAACTGGTTTAATTAGATGGCAGAACAGTATCTTGTGTATCTTGCGACATAATTTGGCTTTACGGATGTAAAAACACGTTTCAACAACATGGAATGAGCATTTGTGAGCTTTGCAATACCAACGAAATTGGGAACATCCGACACTTTATTGGAAGATGCCCCATTCTATCTGAGTATAGATTTAGTTTTCTGGAAAATACCTTTTTAGGAGAAAGAGAAGGGAATTATAATTTTAATGGGTGACACTTGAGAGTTGTCCCATACCTCAATGATTCTGTATCTCGTGACGAGCGGGGAAGCAGTTTGTATTAAGGTTGGGAGTGGCAAACATGTTTCACTATATAAAAGAATATCTTATACATATAGACAGATCCCTTTAAGCAAGATTATAATATGTTACAAATTCCAAATTTTACTGGAGAGCGTTTTTTCAACTTTTTGTTGCAATGGCTGGCAACTTCGCTACCAAATTTTAAACAAGCAACAATAATCGACATATCTGACTAAAATAACAACTATTTTAGATAAAAAACTGATTATTTGATTTTGTTTTAACTCCGTAACCGCAGCGAATATCGCTGATGAGTTAGTGGCTTTAGAACAAATTTACATCAAAAAGTCAATATTCGAAACAAATGTTACATACGATAATTTAACACTTAACTCAAATAAAACGATTTTGAAAAAAGTTTTGAATGAGAAACGAATAAAAATATCGTTTTTTTCGAACCAATCTAGTAAAATGTTATATAAATTATATTTCTATAAAATAAAATGCTAAATACATGATATTTATATACATTAAAAATATCATTTTTTCACTAATTATGTCCTTTTTTATGTATAATTTATTAGGGACAGTGCGCTGATACAATAAACATACACTCAGAAAAAAATCCGTTCAAAATGTTCCGAAAACCATGTTTTTCGTTCTCAATACCCTACTATTGAGTCCGTTTTTCTTGAGAACGGCGTTCCGCGGTTAAGAACTATCCGGTCTTATTATTGGAGCGGAAAAATTGTATTGCTGACCTCACCTGCGCTTTACTCCCCGTCCCAGCCTTTCTTCTCTTATGATAACACCTTTATCTAAAGCAAATTCCGCAGTTAGCAAGTATTCTAATTGCTGAAAGTTTTTTTTTTTTAATTTCTCTGGGACTCGAACCTGGGCCCTCTTTCACGTTTTTGTATATAACAGGAGTCTTTGACTGTTCCAAAGCTCAGTGTTAATTTTTCAAGAAACATTTTAAGGACGAATTTTCTCAGTTCGTTACGTCGGTATAGAACGGATGTTATACTTTTGAGATTGTGGGCTTATGTCAAGAACGAAAAAAATATGAACGGATTGGGTATAAAAGGTAAGTAAATTGTGCTGCCTTTTAGAACGCCATTTTTTCTGAGTGTAATATCGAGTTATATCAGGCGACCCTGAGGTGCCCGTCCAAATATCCAGAGATCAACCTTCAATATCTTCCCGGCCTTGCCAGGTCAGAGGACAGTCGATTAGTGTGAGACAGTAGACGGTGCCTATACCGCTTAGAATATGCCTCAACACTTTTACATACTGATGGTATTACCAAGTCCCGGATGATTGAATTGCAGACATACCGGTGCGCATTTAAAATGCGACGCAAAGTCTTGCTCATGCACAACTCAACTCTGTTCACTGTAGTGTTACAGGCCGTCCCCCAACACGAAATTTCCCAGATAAGAGTTTGGAGAACAATTGACTTAAAAGTCAGATTTTGAGAAGCCAATCCATATTTCTAAGTTTTAAGCGGGAAGAGCCACCGACTCGTTTAACATGGGGCCCCCAATTGAGCCTCCTGTCCAAAGTAACTCCTAAATATGTCACTGTTTCCTTATGTGAGATCCCGACCCCGTCAATGGTGAGTCGAGATGTGTTTCCCCTGCGAAGTGCAAAAGTTGCGTGCTGTGTCTATTCCACCTATATTCTCCAACGGGACACCCAACACTCAAATTCATTCCAAAACGCCTCCGCGCGCCTAGATGCAGACTGGATCTGGGGCTGGAACTCGAAGCCAGAAACACTGTGTCATCACTTCCTTGTGGGACACCAGCACAAATAGGATGTAGCGCGCTTTCCGCACTTCCTCACAAAAGTTTTTTTAAAAATGAGACAAGAAGCTTCCACAGACTCTCCGGTATGATCAGCATTAACATACAAATCTTAACACAAAATACGAGAATTTACGAGCTCTGTCCCCTAGGTCGTCAGTTCGCATTCCAGGCAAGGAGAAGTTAACAATACAAAGTGCTATAAGTTCAATAATGTTTTTAGGAAAGAAGACTTTAGTGAAATATGTATATCCATTCCCTAGCCAACAAGAATATTTTTTTTTTGCTTACATTTTCTGAGTTTCAAAATAGCTGACGATGTAGCATTAGCGAAATCGTTACATTCTTTGCATGAGTTACCTTATTAACGACTGGTAATGCAATGTTGCTATAAGGTGGTGATTAGGCTGGTGACTGGTGCTCACTATTAAAAGCCGAACAACTGGGAAGATACCCGCTCATCATTCTTAAGAGGATCTCTTTAAGAGCAATTCACCAGTATGAGCTTGGCTTTCGCATTTAAAGCGATTATCTCTCGTTAGTTATTCGGTGTCTTTTCCATCGCTCTGCTCGTTCACGGTTTGTTTTTAAAGATCTTCTCTTACTTGAGCCACGGTCAATCCTCGTTTGAATCCAATGCACTAATATCCCAAAGGCTTTGGCATAAAATAGAAAAATCTATTAAAATAGTTATGAAAAATAAAAATATATATTAAAAATGGTGGATACCCCAATTAGCAGCAAAGTTTTTTTTTTTAAATATGATATTATTATTAGGTCTGCTGACTTCCAAATTTACTTTTAAGCAAAATGATTATACCCTTTAAAAGATTAGCAAAGTCAAACCGGGGCTTTGCATAAATGTAATCAAAGTGTCAATTGACTGTCAGATGTCGGTTAAATTAATTTTTCGATAAGTCTTTAGGCTGCTACGACGACTCTTCAATTATCAATTAAATTCGGATTTTACAACGACCTGCGGCAAATACTGACCGACCGACTTCTCACAGGCATTTCGTCTAACTGTCGAATTTGAATTCTCTCTTGAAAGCAAACTCAATCTTTAATGAGAAGCCAACAAAAGTTTTGTCAAGTGTTTGTTGTCGGTTGGTTGTCGTCATTGTTGTGGCTGCATTTTTGTTGTTGCCTCCCAAGAAGCGCTCAGGTGTCGGAAACTTTGTCCCTCATTTAGTGTAAATTTTATTTGGTTTTGCGGCATTTACATTTAATTTCTTATGCAAAGATTTCCCCAAACGCACAGGAACTTTAGTCAAGCAAATGTATTAATTGTTTTGTTTGTTGTTAGTATGTGTATTTGCAGTCATTGTTGTTGTAGTTGCTGTTGTTGCTGTTGGACACTGTCAGCAACGAAGTTTTTAGGGCAGTTAACCGAAAATTGTAAAGTAATTGCTTGGAAACCAAAACCGCACACACAAAAACAAGAGTAATACAAGGCAAACACACACACAAGGCTTTATGTATATGAAAGTGTAAATTACTATCTTTGTATTTGCATTAAATTGATTACATCTTTTGACAATTTCAATTTCGATGTATTGCATTGAACCAGCATTTATTTATTTATTCATATCAGAACAAAAACAGGATCCAGTATATGTAAACAGATATCGATAATTGCTATTATTAGTGAGAAGCCAATGTTGGATAACAATTAATAATTTCGCTCAGTTTAAGTGCTCACTTAAGGGCAATCGTTTGATCTAAATTAACTGGACTTTGAGAATTTGATTTTAATTCGCTAAACATTCGTGATCTGATTTAGCAAACGAAAACATATTTCTCAGTTAACATACAAAGTTATGCATTTTTAATAAGCAATTCAAAGGATAATATGAAAATATTTAGAGATTTCAGTGTCACCACCCAAATAAATAAATAAAAATGTTATGATGTCAAAACTATAAGTAACAAGGCACCAAGAAACGCTAAATTGAGCGGGTTGTGTATCCAGTCTTTTCACGAATCTCCGGCCTACTTTGAGTGTAAAGCTTTAGTAAGCCCTAAAGTTTCATAAAAAAATTCTAATGTGTCGCATTACACCAGGTCAAAATTATTACAGCGAAATTTTTTTGTAGATTTAAATCGATGTCAATAATATTCAATGTTTCTTCCAGAGCTTGTTTATAACTAATAAACTATAAAAGTGCTGCCCATTACGGTTGCAGCCGTTGCTGCCCAGCGTAATAAATTGATTGACTTACCGTTCATCTGATCGGAAAACGATGCAAAGTGGACTCATTTTAAAGGGTCGGAGATGCTTCCTTCTGGCAACTCTTTTAAATTATTGATATAAATACAGGGTGCGCCATCTTTTATGTCGGTACGAATGCATTAAATATAATAATGCCCGAAATGCTTGAAAAAGTGCCCATAAAGGCGACCACTTGATTGATGTTGTATTTTAAAATTAGTTCTATTAAGGGGTTATACGCAGTTGCAAGGCCCAAAAAATACGTTTTTCAATCATTTTTATTAGAAAGGGATTTTATTGTACAGTTGGAAGTGCTAATTATTCAGATAGTATCTTATTTTAAATTTTTTAATGGCAATTAGATCATAATTAAAATATTGAAGGATACGGCTCCTGTACGGCTCCTCTCCTAAGGGTCCTCAAAAAAAGGCGTTTGTGATCACCGGATCACTCTATCTCTGGTTTGGCTTATCAGAAATCAAAAATCCAAATAGAATTTTATAGGGGATAGATGAATGCTGGGATTGATCGAAGGACTAGTATAATTTTTTTTTAGAAAAATGGCTAAAATAAATTGAAATAATTATCGGATATCTTAATCCTTCGATCAATCCCAGTAGAATATATCTAAGACGGTTGTGTGAAAATTTCAGATCGATTGCTTCAGCCGTTTTTGAGATACAGTGATCACCGACTTTGGAAACACAGTTCTGAGAAAAAGTTCACACATAGTTTTAATTTAATTATTAATAATTAATTCCAGGGCCATAAAATGATACCCTCTGCAGCATCAGCATCTTTTAATAGGTCGAATTGATGTTTTCGACGATCTATTCTTTCTTCGCAGAATGATTTTCGGAGCTATTTTCCATATCAACTGATTAAAACTTTATTTTTTTTGTGTAAGATAACCTCACATCTTTCTAATAATTTTTCGTTGATAAGATCTTCATAAATTTCGAATACGGCTTTAGCAACGTCAGTTGGAAAAGTCAGAAAGTCATGTGTGGAAGAAGGTAATGTGTCTGTAGCCCTAAAGTGTCCTTACAAATAGAGGTATATCTTCGGAAATATTTACCGGATTTGTTTGAAATTCCATTCCAAAATATAGAAAAGAATGTTTGCATTTTTTGAAAATGCCAACTGCGTATAACCTTTTAAATTACCGGAGTTTCATAAAGAAGAACTACACACACCCATTATTGTATTGTATTTTTACTCTTTTAAAAGTTATTTAATATTCTACAATTATACCAAAGTTAATGATGGCGCACCCTGTATCTAAATGGAAATACGTTTTATACTTTTGCTGATTTTACACTTAGGATACGCCAAATAATGCTTAAGATAATAGGCTGAAAGTGTGATCTATAAATGTTCGTGCTGGTGAAACAATCAATCTGAGTTTACTTGTTACGGCTGAACATTTCGTTAAATCAGCATGCTTAATTTCATAGTAATTATATTTAGCTTTTTTTGGGGATATAAGCTTTGTCGATTTTCGGCTTTGTGTGTGTGTGTGTCAGAATAATGGGTAATTTTCAGGGACCGTAACGATAATGACTTATATCAAATAAATCTCTTGATAATAATTATTTCTTGATTTTTTCCAATTGCTCATGAAATAACTATTCATTTTTAACATTTTTTTATAATTCAAGAAATAACGATTAATTTGAGAGCAACAAAATAAAAATCTAAGATAAGAGTTATTTATGGATTTTAATATAAAACTCAAGAAAAACCGATTATTAATGGATTCAAAAAATAAAAATCTTAAATAAGAGTTATTTAATGATTTTTAAATATATCAAAATAAAATCATTTTAAAATAACGTCTTTTTTTTGGAAAATGTATGTGGCCATGATTGCATATGGGTATATACTGAAGGTACAGCAACCACTCAAGCCAATCATATAAGCAGTTTTCTTTGCATACATTTGTATTATTTGGGTCGTCATTGGCATTAATCAAATATGTAAAGTCGCTCTATAAATTAAAAACACAATATAAGTGCGAATTTAATAAGGCTGAAGGCGGATTAGTTGAAATTGTAATTCAAAACGAAAAAAAACGAGAAGGCAAAGCTAACTTCGACTGTGCCGAAGTTTTAATACACTTGAAAAACTTTACTCCAACTGATTTAACTGGAAAAATACATATAGGATATAGATATCAGATATTTAAAATTTTTAAATTATTGATAATAAAAATTTGACACCATAAAAAAAACTTTTCTTAGTAAAACACATTTTCCGACCGATCGTTCCTATGGCAGCTATATGCTATAGTCATCCGATTTTGATAATTTTTTTCAAAATTATGTGAAAGCATATAAAACTAATATATACCAAGATTGGGGACGCTACGATAAAAAACACAAAAGTTTTTCTCACTAGAAGTAGTTTTTTGACCGTCCGTTTATATGGTAGCTATATGCTATAGTCATCCGATTTTGATAAATTTTTTCAGAATTATGTGGAAACATATAAAACAAATATATACTACGATTGGAGACGCTACGATGGAAATCAAAAAAGTTTTTCTCACAAAGACTTATTTTTCGACCGATCGTTCCTATGGCAGCTATATGCTATAGTGATCCGATTTTGATACATTTTTCCAGAATTATGTGAAAGCATATAAAACTAACATGCACCAAGATTAGTGACGCTACGATGGAAAACAAAAAAGTTTTTCTAACTAGAACTTGTTCTTAGACCGATCGTTCCTATGGCAGCTATATGATATAGTTATCCGATCCGGCCGGTTCCGACATATTAGTTGCGTGCAGTAAAAAGAAGACTCTGTGCAAAATTTCAGCTCGATAGCTTTAAAAATGAGAGACTAGTTCGCGTAGAAACAGACAGACAGACAGACAGACAGACGGACAGACAGACGGACGACAGACGACGGACGGACAAACGGAAATGAACTCAGCTCGTCGTCCTGATCAAGAATATATATAGTTTATGGGGTCGGAAATTAATATTTCTATGCGTTACAAACTTCTGGGCAAAATTAATATACACTTTTCAAGTGTATAATTATCATTGCGATTTTTTTTACACTTACATTTTTATACACTTGAAAAGTGTATATTAATTTTGCCCAGAAGTTTGTAACGCATAGAAATATTAATTTCCGACCCCATAAACTATATATTTCTGATCGACGACGAGCTGAGTTCATTTCCGTTTGTCCGTCCGTCCGTCTGTCTGTCCGTGTCTGTTTCCGCCTGTTCTACGCGATCTTCTTATCTGCGTTTAACGGTCTAAGAAAAGTTCTAGTTAGAAAAACTTTTTGTTTTCCATCGTAGCGTCACTAATCGTGGTATATGTTAGTTTTATATCTTTCCATAATCTGGAAAAGTACGAAATCGGATCACTATAGCATATAGCTGCCATAGGAACGATCGGTCGAAAAATAAGTCTTTGTGAGAAAAACTTTTTTGATTTCCATCGTAGCGTCTCCAATCGTAGTATATATTTGTTTTATATGTTTCCACACAATTCTGTAAAATTTATCAAAATCGGATGACTATAGCATATAGCCGCATATAAACGGACGGTCAAAAAACTACTTTAGTGAGAAAAACTTTTTGTTTTTTATCGTAGCGTCCCCAATCTTGGTATATATTAGTTTTATATGCTTTCACATAATTTTGAAAAAAATTATCAAAATCGGATGATTATAGCATATAGCTGCCATAGGACCGATCGGTCGGAAAATGTGTTTTACTAAGAAAAGTTTTTTTATGGTATCATATTTTTATTATCAATGATTTAAAATTTTTTAATATCTGATATCTATATCCTATATATATTTTACTGGTTAAATCAGTTGGAGTAAAGTTTTTCAAGTGTATTAAAACTTCGGCACAGTCGAAGTTAGCTTTGCCTTCTCGTTTTTTTTAAGATATCAGGGCAACAAAATGACCACTTTTGTGAGTTCTGGCCTTCTCGATGCAAAATTCTGTTCCTGTTCTGTGCCCTGATTCCAAAACTGGTCTCGGTTTTTTTCCATCAGCTCTTGTTTTCGAGAAATCGCGGAAAACCCATTTTGCTGTTTTTTTAGCTTATGGAAAATTATGGGGTTCACCCCAAGCACAAATTTTTAGGTTTATAAGTTGTATGCGATACGTATACATACATCAATGCAGCCATAAAAAACCAAGCGAGCCGCATCAGCAAACCCGAAAGTGACTAAAATGGAAAAGTGAATTAAATTTTATGGCAGGATTACTAGATTAATTCACAAAATGTGTATAGGATTTATCAATTTATCTAATTACTCCCACAGGATTATCAAGTTGATCTTGCAATTTTTTTTTTTAACAATTTAAAGCCAACATTTTGGTAAAAAATTTTATAATTATAATTTTTACAAATAAGAAATGTTTATTAAAATACTGTTTAAAGTATCTCACGAAAAATTCTCAATAATCGTTTTTTTGTGGTCCACCTAACAGTATGTCACCACTTAAATCAAATTAAAACTAAAAAATTTGAACTCGGGGGAAATTTTTTTTTAATCTAGTACTGCCGGAATGTTATTGTACATTTGTTTGACTATTAATGTAAGAGCTATGCTAAATCGAGCCTTTTTATATTTCCTATACACATTTTGTGAATTAATCTAGTAATCCTGCCATAAAATTTAATTCACTTTTTCGTGAAAAAACGGCTGTAGCTTAGTTCAACAAGCTGATAAAAGTGCAACAAAATTCGCAAAAATAGCGGATATGTTAGGCTATATGCTAAAATAGTTGTTTTAATTTTACGATTTATGCACTAGGTTGTAGATGACGGTTTATTTTGAAAAACTTGCTATAAATTGAGAAAAAATTATCTTCAAGGTCCAATTTAGTCACTTTCGGGTTTGCTGATGCGGCTCGCTTGATTTTTATACCCGTTACTCGTAGAGTAAAAAGGGTATACTAAGTTCGTGCAAATGTATGTAACAGGCAGAAGGAAGCATTTCCGACCCCAAAATTATATATTCGATCACATCAATAGCCGAGTCGATAAGATCTGTCGTTGTGTCGTCCGTCCGCCGTGTCCGTGCCGTCGCGTCGTGAAAAGATCGGCTATAAGAGTAGAGTAAAATTTTTGTGTAGACTTGTATTGTCTGCGGGCAGAAGTTTGATTCAAATTTTTGCCAGGCCCCCTCACGCCCCCGCAATTTGAAAAAAACCTTATATCTCCCACAATTTTGAAAATAGACTGTTCAAACCTTCTAGACATATATCTTAATCATCATTACCTATCGATCCGCCATACATCATTTTTCGATCGGATCAACGATAGTAGAGTTGCCGCCCCCGCAATTTGTAAAATACCTTATATATTCCACAATTTTGAAAATAGATTGTTTGACCCTTCTAGACATATATTTTAATAATTATTACCTATCGATCAGCCATACATCATTTCCTGATCAGATGAACGATAGAAAAGTTGCCACCCCTGCAATTTGAAAAAACCTCATATCTCCCACAATTTTGAAAATAGACTGTTCAAACCTTTAGACATATGTTTTAATCCTCATTACCTATCGATCCACTATACATTAATTCCCGATCAGATGTACGATAGTAATGTTGCCACCCACGCAATTCGGAAATACCTCATATCTCCCAGAATTTTGAGGATAGATTATTCGAACCTTCTAGACATATATTTTAATCATAACTACCTATCGATCCGCCATACATCGTTTCCTGATCAGATGAACGATAGAAAAGTTCACGCCACCGCAATTTAAAAAATACCTCATATCTCCCACAATTTTGAAAATATATTGTTTGAACCCTCTAGACATATATTTTAATAATTATTACCTATCGATCAGCCATACATCATTTCCTGATCAGATGAGCTATAGTAGAGTTGCCTCCCCGCAAATAAAAAAACTCATATCTCCCACAATTTGGACATGTTGATATCCTGAGTAACGGGTATATCGAAGTCGAGCAGGGCCGACTTTAACTTACGCTCTCGTTTATGGCTGCATTG
The DNA here is from genome assembly GCA_018904225.1 of Lordiphosa mommai. Classification (NCBI taxonomy): domain Eukaryota; kingdom Metazoa; phylum Arthropoda; class Insecta; order Diptera; family Drosophilidae; genus Lordiphosa; species Lordiphosa mommai. Next base: position 31,956 of record JAEIFT010000519.1, on the reverse strand, counting down.
ATGTATGTAGTATCGCATACAACTTATAAACCTAAAAATTTGTGCTTGGTGTGACCCCCATAATTTTCCATAAGCTAAAAAAACAGCAAAATGTTTTTTCCGCGATTTCTCGAAAACAAGAGCTGATGGGAAAAAAACCGAGACCAGTTTTGGAATCAGGGCACAGAACAGGAACAGAATTTTGCATCGAGAAGGCCAGAGCGAAATGGCTGTTGCCCTGTGTAATCGGTATTTCTTGAGTTTTATTTTAAAATCCATAAATAACTCTTATCATAGATATTTATTTTGATGCTCAAAAATTAATCGTTATTTCTTATGTTAAAAAAAAATGTTAAAAATTAATCGTTATTTTTGAGAGTTCTAAAAAAATACAGAAATTTGAAAATCATGGTGCAAATGGACAGATAAGCCATCTGGAATTTGATTGGTATATTTTCCACTCTCATAAAGTGATTCTGAGCGATTGATTTTTTTGATGAAAAAAAAAAAAAATCTTTATTTACAGTCCCTGGTAATTTTCCCCCATATGATCTCAACAATCGACGAGTGAAGGTCCACGAAGGTACAGTCTTTGCATTGATTCGATCGATGTTTAATTTTTGTATTCTGCACATAAACTCGTTGTTTCTAATTCTGACACGACCTCAAGCATTGCTCTTTATATTCAGCTATTGGAAAATTAGAAAAATGTGAACACAAATATTCATAGTAAACCCTCGACTGTGTTGTATTGCATGTGACAAATTCTCACACCTTCTAAGTCCTAAGCTCTACAAATGCGATTCAACTACGCAATTTTTTTCAATTCTTTCGAAAAAAAATTCTAAAAAAATATTTTAACAATCTCACACAGAAACATGTGAATATAGAAATATTTAATGCTGAGTGATGCCAGCTGACACTGCTAAAGTGCCCTCGATTTGGGTGTGTGCTGTACTTTATTACCGTGACTAAGGCAGCAACAACAACAAAATGGCACTAATAACAACAATGCTGCAACACAGACAAAAACAATAAATAAATAAAAAGATGGCATGGCTTTGTCATTGCTGATGCTGGCAAAACCGCAAAGGGACACACACTGCATGTTCCAGCTCCCAGGAAAAGCGAGTCAACTTTTCGTTTTATTTGTTTGTACAATTCCAGCGTTTTTGTGTCTGTGCAATATTTTCATTTTTCGCTGCCTCGCGCCAACACATGCAGAAATTTGTCTTCACACGCCTGTCAAACCGTTGCACCGCTGTCATCCATTGGCTAGGCTTACCCGGGGTCCACTTAGTTGGCATGCGCCGCCATAGACCGAAACTCGTGGTCGTGTGTTGTGTGTCGTGTGTACGTGGACACAACAAAATATTTCTGTCGCAGCTCTGAATTTTCGCGAAGCTAGCAGTTTTCCTTTTGTTTTGCCCCTTTTTTTTCTAGACAGCCGCTGACAATGTCCAGCGGTTGCGGGCTTTGTTTGCCTCTGCCTGCCTGGACAACGGGGTTGGTCTGTCCATTGGTTGTGTTGTTTGTTGTTGTTGCCGCGGCACGATTAAAATGTGCTCGACAAAGGAATTATTTAATACACGTTTCACCTTTTTGCCAAGATTTTTATTTGCACTGCGTCGCAGCTGGCGCTGCATGTGTGTGTGTGTGAGTTTATCTGTGTCTGGCTGTTTGCCTTGAGCAAATAGCGTGTTGGTTACACATTTGTGTGCCCGTTTTTGGCGCTGCTCAAATATTTGACTCGAGCATAGCGCTTACATTACAACATTTGCAGCAGCTGAAAATATAACGTATACGCAACGGTGGCAGCAGCAGCAGCATTAGCATGCATGCCCGTTCATGTGTGACAGCCGGAGTGTTTGTGTAGGTGTGGAGCCTTTAATGCTTGACAGCGTGCCTGACTCTGATATGGGCAAACTTTTGGCCATTACAATAAATGCAAATGTTAAGCAAATAGGAAAATGGGGCTGGAGACAAGCTAGCTACCACAGTTGCCTAGCAAGCCATAAAAATAACAGCGAAACACACACACACACCTTCACCCATGAGGGAAAATTTATTTATACTGCCTGCTAAAAATCCCACAGATAATAATTTAATTTACGCCTGCCATAAAAATCAACAGAGCCGGCAAAGCGATAAGTCTGCCATCATTTCATTGCCCCGATAAGTAGGCTATCAAAAAGAGAGCAAAAAGTACGACTGCTGCGACAGGTAAACTCAACCAACTGCCATGAAATTAGATGAGAAAAAAGAAAAAGAAAACATAACAATAATAGAAGAAATCACAACATGCTCATCAATTCAACTTTCAAGTACATAAAAAGTAATGTTAATGCTCGCGAATTGCCACACACTCACACACTCGCCTGTTTATTTACTTGTGAGCCATTTATAGATTTTCCACTTACAATTAGCCATAATACAACGCTTATCGCCCCCACAATTGCCCAGACGAAGGCAACTGCTAGGCCGCTATGTACCAGACGAACGTTATCATCTATTAGCAAGGCAAATCAGAGCATATCAAATGCTTATGGCCGGGCCAGCAGCTCGTTTTCCTGTTTGCCCAGGCCGTCAACAGGCCCAGATGCGGCGCTAAAAAGCGGCACATAAGTGCAGCATCATTTCCGTTACATATAAATACACTTTTCTGCTTCAATAGGGGCAGCCCCGGAATGACTTGGCCAGCCAGCCGGCATCGATATCGGCATCTTCCGCAAGGCAGTCAACAGTCAACGAGCGCAATTTAAACTTGTTACGTGCTTCGACCGAACGTAATGAAATGCGGAGCACTCACACACACACAAACACTTAGCAAAGCATATGCTTACTTACTGCATAAGTGTACACTTAGATCAAAATTTTGTATATTTCATTAAGCTGACTCCAGATTTGTATCTCTTAAATGACAATTTCCTTAGATTTCAATGAAAATATGCAGCCGGACTTTTAATGAGTATGCACTAAGCCGTCGGAAAGTATTGATAGGTGCTCCTTTCGAACGAAATAGATTTATCTGAAAGGGGTTACTTTCTCCATGAATTCGCAATATCTCCAGAGATGCAATTCTCGGAAAATAAAAGTCAGTGGCTGTGTATTCGGTAGTCATGACAAAACCAAACGAAATCATGTTCCTAATCGAAAGATGTTTTTTGTTTTCCAAACTGTTGCGGATGTCAACCGATTTGTGCCAAAAGTCGCAGTCTTAAATCCGTTGTTACAATAGAGAAGTTCCAAGACGTCTTTTGGTTTTTTCCAAACCCAAACTGCTCATGAAATACATGAGTGACACAAATTTTAGGGATTTTGTTCAACAAAAAATGTTTTGTGTTTCAACAAGCGTGTCAGATGGTGCAGTGTTTAGTGCAGGGTCACGAAATCGACCCAAACTGGTGGTTATTCTTGGTCCAATGGAATTTATGGAAAGCAGCAGGATATTGTCCCCTAATGACAGATATAATTAAACACTGAATAAAAGATTAATATCTTTTATGCATAAAAGTCATTTGCATATATCACATTGAAAGAGCCATTGAAGACCAAAAGTTAAAGTATTCTTGATCAGCTCGACAAGGGTAATCGAGAATACGAATACGTCAGACTCTATGATTATGTATGTTACGCAATGCACTGGTCATACATAATGCTGCGCTACGTTAAACTTTGTTTGTGGTCCTTAAAAGGACAGAATAAATTTTAAATAAATTTTGTGATCGAGAATATGATTACCTTTTCGTCCTCAATGGTTCCATCAATGCGATATATGCAATTAACTTTTATATTATGACTTAAAAAATAAATGTCTCTGAATAATTTTTATTAATGACTTTTATCAAAAAAAAGTCATCAATAACTGTTATCATATGAAAAAAATTTATAAAAATCAAAAACAATTGTTATGAGCTGAATAATAAAATAACTGGTATTTCCGGAGTTTTAAAATAAAAAATTTATTAATGATTCTTGATTCAAAAGTTTTATATTAAAATTGCAATATAACTGCTTATTTATATTTTACCTGTTACCAGTAACTGTTATATCCGGTCCCTGATTGATACGAAAAAAAAAAAAATATCGAAAGATACTAATGTCAATTTGATATGAAAATAAAAAAAATTATTAAAAAGAGAGAGAGAAAATCGGACAGCGTTGGGACGTCATTCCATTCGTGAAAACGCAGAGTTTGTAAATATAATAATACATGGATCGCAGGTGCAAGTCGTACAAGAAGATCAGAAAAAACAAGCATGCCCTTCTGATCTCCAATTGTTTACTTACTTCGTTAGAACGAAGTTAACTTTAGGTTATTTGCAATACCTAGTACTGGAAGTACAATAGGTACAATATACCACGATTGGTGATGCTACGTTGGAAAAAAAACTTGTTTCCACTGGAGCAAGGTTTTGGTCCGATCGTTCCTATGGCAGCTATATGATATAGTCATCCGATCCGGCCAGTTCCGACAAATGTGCAGCCTATGCGTATTTAAAGACTTTTTGCAGAGTTTGGTCAATATAGTTTTAAGATTGAGGGAGAAGAAAGCATAGAAACAGACGAATAGTCGGTCGGAATATAAATATATTCTTTATGGGGTCGGAGATGCTTCCTTCTATGCGTTACAAACATCAGCACAAATTTAAAATATCCTCCGTAAGGGTATAAAAATGGAGAGAAGTTAACTTATTTTCTATACTTGTTTCGACTTGTGTGCTGCGTATATTGGAAAGAAAACCATGCTCCAAATTTCATCTAAAAATATAGCTTTAGATCTGAGAAAGAAAACTCCAAAAAAATTGCCTGTATCAAAAAAATTGTCTATATCAACGGAGCTCGTCACGCTGATCATGAATATATATACTTGATGTGGTCAGAGACGCTTCCTACTTGCGGTTACAAACATCTGGAAAAAATAATAATATCCTCTATAAGGGTTTTTAAAATTTAACACAAGAACGAAAGACTTGGACAATCCTAAAATTCTTGTATTAAGCCAAAAAGGCTTATTTCAAGTTCATAGCCTCCTAAAATATTAAAAGGTCCAGTATTGAGATTCAAATAAATACGAATTTCTATTGTCAAAGCAAAAGAGCTAAAAGAAACGGTGAGCCAGTTACAAATTTTTCTCTAGGCCACTTTCTTTACATTACGCTTTGCTGTACGGATGCGAAGTTTTAATATTCAAGTGTAAAAAAAATTACGCAAAGCTTATTCAGATTATGAAGCCTCTCTACTTGAAGTAGATTAGAGTAGTAGTTGGATAACCTTCACTCTCAAAGCCAAGAGTCGCGAAATAATGAGCTAAAATTAATTCCGTGCGACGTTAAAATATGCTTTTTTGAGCTTAAATGAATTCCACCCGAGCTAAAGACAAGAATTCCGGGAATGATAAATTCGTATTCAAGTCAACTCATTCGTAAAAGAAAATCAGAGATCGACCTACTTCTGACATTGTTATGGATTGATTTTCGTCTGGATATCTCGGATTTATTTTTCTGTGCAGAGGTTTCTTATTTGGTACACTCAGAAAAAAATGACGTTCTAAAAGGCAGCACAAATTTCTTGCTTTTATACTCGACCCGTTCTCGTTTTTTCCGTTCTTGATATAAGCCCCCGGTTTAAAAAGTATACCATCCGTTCTAAATCGACGAACGAACTGAGAAAATCAGTTCTTGAAACGGTTCTTGAAAAATTACCGAATTTCTTTAACACTGAGCTTAGGCACGACATATTAAATCGGTACTGTGGTGGAAGATGCCTGTCATATATAAAAATGTGCAGAGGGCCAAGGTTCAAGTCCCAGGGCCAGCGAAAAAAAAAAATGCAACATTAAAGAACTTGCTTACTGCGAAATTTGATTTATTTGAGAAGTGTAAAAATAAGTGAGAGAGAGTTTGGTGTAGGGTGGGCTGGGTGGTCCGGAATAAATTTTTTTCCGTTCCGAATTCAAGACCGGATGGTTCTTAAACGCAGAACGTCCGGTCTCAAAAAAGCGTTCTTAACTTAAGCCCGCCGTTCTCGGTTTAAGAAAAAACGGACTTACCCTACTATTGAGAACGAAAAACACGGTTTTCAGAACATTTAGAAAGGATTTTTTTCTGAGTGTATGTATACAGAAGAAATATTCGAGATATTCAGGCAAAAATCAATCCTAAACGATGTCAAAAGTAGCTTGATCCTTGATTTTATTAAAACTAAGTACTGAAGGATTGACTATGAGCCTTTTCGGATTGATCTAAGGATTCTAGGATTCATCATCCAATTTTTCAATCAATTTTTTGTAAACCTGCATTGAGCTCCCCATTTTATGTTTCTGTGTATTATCTTTACCAGCTACAGGGTACATTACAGACGGACTTGACTGACTTTCTTATTCGATTATGCTAAGTTTTCACATTGTTCTCTCAGTGTAGAGTTAAAGCTAGTTAGACACGGCAGCGTTTTTCTGCCTGATTTGAACGCCGTTCGTTCGGTCTCAGTCGAGTTTGCCAAGTGAAGCGTTGCTATTTATTATTATCAAAAGAACAAGCAGCGTCATGCTTAGACAGAGACTTTGTTGTCGTCCTCATGTGCTCATGTGCTTATCGAATGTTAGAAATTATGAGTGTTGTCCTTATTTTTTGCCTGGTTAAGTTTAAAAGCTTTTCACGCAAAGAAATGAGTGGGAGCGTGGAAAACAGTTGGAAAATCATCTCGGATTGGTGGTTTGAGCGATTGGATCAATTTGGGATACTGCTGATTGCCAAATTAAATTCCTTTTCATGTTTCCCTTGTTGATTGTGTCGGCATTTCATTTGATATGCAATTCAATTACATTTCTTACAAACTGCATTTCCAGCTTCGACTCGCACATAAATGCCAATAAATAACCAATTAAAAGCAAATATTGCCGCAAACACAAAAACGAATAATTGAATTTTAAAACTCTGAACTGTGCACTCGCCTGCGCATTCTCCCATCAGCTCAATCAATCTGAGGCAGCGGCAAACCAATTTCAAATAAGCCACCTTGCCGCAGCCACGCGAAGCCATCACCTCAGTCTCGTCTCATCCGCAACCCATCCCATCCATAACTCAGACCAATAAATTCCACGCCTTTCACTATGCGCGACCTGATTGCAACCATTTGATGATAAATTAAACCGTGTGTCTACGGCTCGAATTTATTATGCGCCAAAACGCCAAATGCCTGTCAGCCCTGCTGCCGCTGCCGCTGCTAGCTGGTGGGCCTGGGGCAAACCGCGAAACCTTTTAAACTTTAAATCCGCATCAATGCATCATCGGCGAAAGCCGCCAGCCGCCCGCCGCCAGGCGATGGTGTCGGAGTCGGTGTTGGTGTCGGTGCGGTGCCAAAGTAACAAACTTTGCTTTGCTTTTTTTCCACTGCCATAAATTGTAAAAGTGGCTTTTGCCAGCAGCTAGGATCCAACTCCGGCCAGGCCAGCGAAACGGCTTGTTTATGCGCTTCACACGCTTGTCTCTCGCGCTGCCTGCCTGCCATATGGGTTATTAATGTTTATGGTCGAGCCGCTGTCATCATCTGATCTGTGCCAGCGACTTGGCCAATCCAATTTATAATTTAATTTTGTGTCCATTATAATAATTCACTCGGGAATCGAGAGACTCCTAAGATGCACACACACACTCACACACACAGTTGCACATGTGGATTTTTTTGTATACGCCGTGAATAGTTGCCAGTCGTGCTTTATTGGTTTCATGTTTGCTCATATTTCGTGCACCTAAAAATATACGAGGACAGGTTCTAAATTGTGACAAGTTGCCAACGGGGCCTTAAATTTCAATATGCCTGGATGCGGTGCCATGTCATCGAATGACCACCTCCGCTGCCAATGGTCCGGGTTGCCTATGCGGGTGTCGAGTGCCAAATTTATGGCGCTATTGAAATCGGAAACTGCCATGTTTTGTGGTGAATTTTAATAAAGTTTGCCTTTGTACAGAGTTATTTATTGACAAATAGCAGATAATTTGATTTTGTGCCAATATATAAAACAATGGGACACACACACGCACGGACACAGGGGTCCAAAGAGACAGATGGCACGAGAAGCTAGAATTTTTGTTTGTCTTTTCATATTTTGAGCTCAAAGGTGCAGTTTTAATTAAATAAAATTGCAGAATAGGATTGGATTTCGTTTGTATTACGGCCGCACTCGGTCAACTGTGCGATAATTTAACTAAAAATCGTAAATAGTTTTGCATCCCATTGCTTATTGAATTAGATGCATGGATATATTAAGTTCATGCACATCATCAAATATGAATTCTTGCCTGACTTTAGGTAGAAAACGGCCAGTTCCGCGAAACTTCTGGGAGGAAGAGTATGTAAATTGTCTTTCCACTTACTTCATGAAAAATAAGCGCCAAGGTATACACGAATCCACGTCCTTATATATGCTTGTACAGTAGAGTTGAAGAATCTAATTCATTTTAATGAAAAAGTTCATTAGTTCATTTTGTGATGAACTATTCTTTTTTGAACTCGTTCATATTTTGAAGTAGAACACGACAGCTGACTTTTATTTATCCGTGCAGTTTTCATCAAGACAGGCAGACGGCTGGCCAGATAATCGTCAAGTTGATCAAGTATATGCGTAAGCAAATAAATAAACGAGAAGGCAAAGCTAACTTCGACTGTGCCGAAGTTTTAATACACTTGAAAAACTTTACTCCAACTGATTTAATCGGTAAAATATATAAAGAATATAGATATCAGATATTTAAAAATTTTAAATCATTGATAATAAAAATTTGATACCAAAAAAAAACTTTTCTTAGTAAAATACATTTTCCGACCGATCGGTCCTATGGCAGCTATATGCTATAGTCATCCGATTTTGATAAATTTTTTCAAAATTATGTAAAAGCATATAAAACTAGTATATACCAAGATTGGGGACGCTACGATAGAAAAAAAAAAAGGTTTTTTTACTAGACGTAGTTTTTTGACCGACCGTTTCTATGGGAGCTATATAATTACAGTCGTCCGATTTTGATAAATTTTTCCTGTATTATATGAAAGCATATAAAACTCACATATACCAAGATTAGTGACGCTACAATGAAAAACAAAAAAGTTTTTCTCACTAGAACTAGTTTTTTAACCGACCGTTTCTATGGCAGCTATATGCTATAGTGATCCGATTTTGATACATTTTTTCAGAATTATGTGGAAACATATAAAACTAACATATGCCAAGATAAGTGACGCTACGATGGAAAACAAAAAAGTTTTTCTCACTAGAACTAGTTCTTAGACCGATCGTTCCTATGGCAGCTATAAGATATAGTCACCCGATCCGGCCGGTTCCGACATATTAGTTGCGTGCAGTAAAAAAAAGACTCTGTGCAAGATTTCAGCTCGATAGCTTTAAAACTGAGAGACTAGTTCGCGTAGAAACAGACAGACAGACAGACAGACAGACGGACGGACAGACGGACAGACAGTCAGACGGACAGACGGACGGACAAGCGGAAATGAACTCAGCTCGTCGTCCTGATCAAGAATATATATAGTTTATGGGGTCGGAAACGAATATTTCTATGCGTTACAAACTTCTGGGCAAAATTAATATACACTTTTCAAGTGTATAATGACAAAGACTTCGTTGAATACATCAGATCCATCAGACGGATAAAGTCTAAGGAATATCAATGTTTATTTCACAACTTTATTAATGATAAAAAAGAACAAAATATTCATATTATAGTGCAAAACTGTTAGCGCCTTTACATTATCCGGAAGTAACAAAAGATAATATGAACTAGTTCAAATATTAAACCATGGTTACAAAAATTAAATACAGTTATTTCAGAAAATTACTATAGTTTATACACTGAGACCTCGTTCATTAAAAGTTTAATTGAACTAGTTTACGAAATTCATCCGATAGAATATATATAGGATACAGATGTCAAATATTTATTAATTCAAAATCATTTAGAATGTGATTGTTGACTTCAAAATTTGAGCACACTTCCATAAAAAACAAATAAGATTTCTCAGTAAGACACATTTTCCGACCGATCTGATCTATGAAAGCTATATAATACAGCCAAACTTTGCAGAACTGTTTGAATTCATATAGAATTTATAATTTCTGAGTTAAAGAACGCTTTCTTTAAAACCCAAAACCTTTTTTCTACTAAAACGCATTTTCTGACCGATCGGTCCTATGGCAGCTATGGGATATAGTCATCCAATTTTGACCAAATTTAGCAGAATTCTGTGTGACAAAAAAAATTTAAATCAGGGACCGTAACGGTTATAAGTTATATCTATAAAAATCAATTGAAATTAATCATTTATGATTTATATTTTTAGAAAACAATCGAACATTTTTTTTATTAAAAAATTTTTTTAATATTAATTTTTGATTTAAAAAAAAATCATTTATAAAACTCTTAAGTGATTTGTATTTAAAAAATCAAGATTGATTTTTAAAAATAAAAATAAAAATCACTTAGTGATTTATATTTTCTAGATCAGGAAAATAAAAATCAACCAGAGTTTAATATTTAAATTTAACAAGTAAGAAAGTCGGTCAAGCCCGACTGTAATATACTCTGTACCTGTTTGTACGTAACTGATAACTTTAAAGTGTGAGGTTTTTTCAAAATCTGGGGGTGGCAACTCTTTCGACTATCGTTCATCTGGTTGAAAAACGATGTACGGGCTCGATAACTCGTAAAATTATAAAATTTGTATATAATTTCCTATTAACATAATCATATCTATCATATTTCTGACCGCAGGCCATCTCAATTGCATCGCTCCTCTCATACTTCGTCTTTGCCTACTTACACAATCTATTGGCTGCAGTGTTGTTGTTGCCGTTGCATTAAATTTTCTTTTACATATAGCGCCACTATTGTTCATCTGATCGGAAAACGATGTATGGGGGCTTGATAAGAAATGATGAGTAGAATATATGTCTTAAAGGTTCGAACAACGTAACTCCAAAATTGTGGAAGATATTCAGTTTTTTTTAATTTGCTGGGGAGGCAGGGGGCGTGGCAAAAATCAAAACTAAACTTGATCTGCCTGCAAGTATAAGAAATATATGTTCCATACACTTCAAACCTCTATCTCTTACCATCTCTGAGATCTCTTCGTTCATACGGACGGACAGACAGAGGACAGACGGACAGACAGACGGACAGACAGACGGACGACAACGGACATACCGACTCGGCTGTTTGATGCTGATCAAGAATATATATACTTTATGGGGTCGGAGATGCTTCCTTCTGGCTGTTACATACATTTGCACAAACCCAATATACTCTGTGTACCTTCGGTACAGAGTATAAAAAAAAAACAATATTGAAAAAATTTTTAAAACAACCTCAAATTCGTAATTTATACATATATTTGAAAAATACTAAAAAAAAATCGAAATATACAAAAATTCAAAATCCCCAAAGCACTAAAATATGCCAATATTAATACCAGATTGTACTAAACTATATAAAAAGAATAATAAATTCATATAAAATATATTTTTTTTTTGGTAGATTAAAATTTAGAACCAGTAATTTTTCAACAGATTCTGCAGACAAATTTAAATATTGATATATTTAACACAGATTAGAATCAGGATCAGGATCTGGATCAGGAAATAAAAATCAGTGAGTGATTTTTATTTGTATTTTTAAAATCAATCTTGATAATTATTATTGATTTTTTTAAATACAAATCACTAATGAGTTTAATAATTGATTTTTTATAATAAAAATCAAAAATGAATATTTAAAAATAATTCTTAAAACAATAATCAAAAATTATTTTTAACAATGATTTTTAAAAATTAAAATAAACAAGTAAGAAAGTCGGTCAAGCCCGACTGTAATATACTCTGTACCTGTTTGTACGAAACTAATAACTTTAAAGTGTGAGGTTTTTTCAAAATCTGGGGGTGGCAACTCTTTCCACTATCGTTCATCTGGTTGAAAAACGATGTATGGGGGCTCGATAAGTAATGATGAGTAGAATTACCCTAGAACATAACTCGTATAATTATAAAATTTGTATATAATTTCATATTGACATAAACGTATCTATATTAGTCACGCGGGAATCACGCGTGATTTCTGACCGCAGGCCATCTCAATTACATCGCTCCTCTCATAGCAAGGTCCAATTGGGAAATTACCAGTTAGCTATTGCCTTCTCGCTCTCTCTTTGTCGTTGTCGTTGGTTTTTATTTTCTTTTACGTATAGCTCTTATATCGTTCATCTGATCGAAAAACGATGTATGGCGGGTAGATTCAAAATAAGTAGTAGAATATATGTCTAGAATGTTCGAACTATCTATCTCGAAAATTCTGGGAGTTATTTCGTTTTTTTTAATTTGCGGGGGAGGCAGGGGGCGTGGCAAAAATTAAAACTAAACTTGATCTGCCTGCAAGTATAATAAATATATGTTCCATACACCTCAAAACTCTATCTCTTACCATCTCTGAGATCTCTTCGTTCATACGGACAGACGGACAGACAGACGGATAGACAGACAGACAGACGGACAGACAGACGGACAGACGGACATGGCTATATCGACTCGGCTGTTGATGCTGATCAAGAATATATATACTTTATAGGGTCGGAGAAGCCTCCTTCTGGCTGTTACATACATTTGCACAAACCCAATATACTCTGTGTACCTTCGGTACAGAGTATAAAAATAACGGTTCATTACATATCTCCAAAGTCCATAAAAAACAAATATATTCATATATTTTAAGTATGTGTAGGACATCTGCATCCAAATGATTTTTTTAGCTTAAAATTATTTTTGGTCTTTGATTTAAATCGCTTTAGAATCTTTACATTATAAGTTATGAAGTTTTCTCAGTAGGCGTTAAATTTAGGGAAATTATTTTGTATACCTAAACTCAAAAAGAAAATTGTTTTAAAAAAAATCGAAATCAAGCACATTCGTTAACAAAAGTAGAGAAATCCCGCTTTTTCTTGAACCGTGAACGGTGGTGTCATTTCATGAACAAAATTTTTAAGCTCGCTTTCGATAATAACATTTTGTGCTCAATTAAGGAACGCGTTGGGGTCGTTTTACGACCATTTTGGGCACATTTTTAAAACAATTTTATATAGTTTGAGAACATTCACAATTTTTTGTCAACATTTTGGTCATATTTGTGAAGCATTTCGCGCTCATTTTAGGAAAATTATGGATTATTTTAATGTAATTTTTGATCATGTTTAAAAATTAATTGGCAATTTTTGACATAAAAGCAAGTGACAAACTAGCAAGTTTATGCCGACTCGAGACCAAATAAGTTAAAATTTATTTTATAACTTATTTCAAAACGGGTGGCAAACCCAAAAAACCAAAGGGGAGGGAAGTTAAAAGTCTTTGCCCAATGATCGCGTGCGAACAACTGCCTTTTCATGGCAGCATTGCTATAACTGCTTGGGAATTCCAAGTCAGTAAGAGTGCAAAACCGAATGCATTCGAGATAAGCTATGAACGGTTGTTGTGTTTTTTGTGAAGGTCGGGCTTGTTTTGTAAACGAAAAATCACGAACGAAATGGTGCGAAAACGCGAATAGTATAGAAATACATTTAAATCTCTCGCCTACAAAGAAAACTTAAAAATGTTTGCTGTATCATGTAAATCTTGTGTGAGTCTAATTAAATAAAGTTGGATATGAAAACGCCGTCCGTTAGTTCCAATAAGAATTGCAAAATTGAGACAAAAATATAAGGAGAACAAATAAGAATTTCAATAGATTTATAGAACCATATGCTTTGAAAACTAAAGAATGTAATGCTAGTTCGATTAGATGATTATACTTATTCACATTTTTTGATATACGTACCTACTTTTACCCGATTTAACTCGGCTTATAAATGAACCGCACCGAACTGTATTCTTTGCGGTTTTCGGCTCGGTTTACATGCACGAATTAGAATTAGAACCAGCATGCATCCCTGGAATATCTTTTGCTTCCTTTTGCCAGCCCCTACGAATAACAGGAATGCAAACCCAAGTAAAACTACGACAAGGAATTGTTAAGCCACCAGTATTTGAAGCAGCGCATTAAAGATTTATTTTTTTTAATATATATATTAATATAGTGATATAAAATAGACTTTACCCAATCTTGTAAAAGGCAGCAGCCACACTAAAACGACTGCTGATAAGTAAAACTAAATGCTCGTAAGTATTAAGCAACAACGCGTTCGTTCCCAGGGAATGTAAAACTGTCTGTCAATGCCCAAAAATGGGAACGATGGCATTTTTATAACTACAATACGCACACCCACACAAAAACACAAGCACACAAATAGATTCGAGCACAAGTTCAATTTCAGAGGAAGCCAATAAAAGACAAAGACCCCGTCCAGCTGTGCCAGCTTAGGCATAAGATATGGATGTATGTTTGTATGTATGTACGACTGCCGCTGGGCCGGTGAGCTAAAAAAGAGCTGACGATGGCCAACTGCCATAAAAGTCCATTAAACAGCAGAGAAGCTGAACGCCAAGGACCAGCAGCTGGTTAAGTTAAAAAAAAAAAACAGAAACAGGACAAGTGGCCATGTGGCAGCTTTAAGCCAAAGACTTCAGTTCGTCTGTCCAACGCATTGAGTTATGACTTTAATTTCAATTTTAGCCTGGCCAGACATGTGTGTGTGTGTGTGTGTGCCACCTGACAGTTGGCATGAGCTGAATCCATTGGCTATAATTCTAAAGTCAGTGACGGATCATAAATTTAAAACTTGCTGCCAAACTGCAAATACAACAACACCAGCCTGGAGATGAGTGCTGAGAGATGAAGCCATTCGGTACCATGGTGGTCAATGACGACAGCATCGAATGAGAAAAGAGATTGCCATTATATGGTTTAAAGAAAATATTGAGTTCAACATGTAATACTCTGCTTTTGAGTCGGCAACACTGAAGTTTGGAAACAAAACTAAAGGGTATGGAAGCTGATTCGATTTTGAAGTAATAACCTAAGCAGTAATTTGTCCTGAGCAAGGCTGCAAACCTCCATAATTTTAGCTGAGGTTCGGTTCGGTTCGGGGTTCGAACCCGTGAGGAATCTATAGGTCCGATTTCTACAAGCCCTGAACCCCAGGTTTTGGTTTGAACCTTGGTTCACAAGGAATAGTATTTTTTCGACTTGTTTCAATTTGTTTTATAATTGGTTTTATAAAAAATAAATAAGTAATTATTATCATTGCTTTGTTTAAGTCGCGAATAAGGATATTCAATACAGACCTTAAGTACAATTATAATTTTTTCTGACCGCCAGGCTATAATTAAGTAGCTTGACGCGATATCCTGTAATAAGATGCAGACAAATTCGCGATAGGCAGAACTCAGGTATACCTATGGCAACGTGTATGCTGGTTTTACGAAATATCTTCGAGCTCAAAGCAAACGTAACCAAATCAATGCGCAAAGCGCTCAACAAGACTAGGGGCCATAACAGGGTATTGGCTGGTCTCGACGACGGGACAAGGAAGTGAAAGAGTCCGTCTTCCACTACTTCTGTTTCTGCCTCAATCTAACGGAGACAAAAACATCTTGGATCTTCTAATAGACGTCACTGATTTAGCAGAATCAATCTGAAACAGCTGAAACCTATTTATCTGGTTTCACCCAAGCCTCCAAAAAAAAAGTTAATCTTACTTTTCAGACTCATTTTGGACTGAACCGAATGCGGAATAGACAGTAAGGTATGCCACATCACATAGGGCCAAATACTTATGGCCTAAGTATGCTGGGTGAAACGCCGCTCTAATCTAACTTAACCCAACAAAGTTTAAATTAGGCATTATATCTTCCAGATTATATTTGACTAGCTCGTAGATTACAAGCAACAAACTTTAGTGTTGAAAATGATCGTTTTCGAAATATTATTTATTCTTCGATTTGAAGACATATCAAAAATTTTAAATCATTTGGCGATGCTTGCTACCAATGGACAATTTTCGAAGAAATTTATAACATCATTGACGGAATTCATATTTGTATATCATATTACTTCTCTCAAAAGCTTTAAAGTTTTTTTTGAACACTGCCATTAGGAATTTCATTCTATGGAAATATGACTAAATATGATGAACCGAAACTATTTTGTTGAATAAACGGTCCGGTTCGGGTTTAGGTTCGAGGGGTCAAAAATATAAGAGGTTCATTTATAATTATATTTAAATAAATTTTTAAAAATAAATTTTTTAAAAAAAATAAAAATATAATAATAACTTGGTGGTTTAAAATTCGGACAACAAAAAAAAAAAAGTTTATTTGTCTTCCTGGTTCCAAGCCTTGTTTGGTTTTATAATATCAAACTTACTTTTTTTTTTAAAAATGAGTCGAAAATAAAAGTAGTTGTGAATTGCAATGAGTGCAAACGTCAAACAAAGCTTATGCTAACCTTTTGCTAGTTTTTGGCAAACAACTGCTTTAAAGGACTTCCCACAAAATTTTGTGCAATAACAAATTAATATTTTGCGTTGGCAGAGAATAAATAGCTAACACTTGCCAATGTTAGTGGATAGTTCCCACACTGACTGACTGGGCAATGAGTGGAGTTGATTAAAAATGTGAAATTCGGATTCGGCTTCAAAAATGTATTGTATTAAAAAAATACAAGAATTATTTTGAAACAAATAAGAAAGTCGATTAATACCGGCTGTAAAATACTGAGTACTTGCCAAAGTCTGTATATAACAAATAAATTTTAAGTGTGGTGCGTCACAAACTTGCAAAGTGCTGCCCATCACAGCGTATTTATTTGATTTGCTTATAACTCGACTATTGTTCATCTGATCGAAAAACGATGTATGGTGGAAGAAATGAGGTTTTCAAATTGCGGGAAAGGCAGGGGCATGACAAAAACTCAAAATAAACTTGATCTGCCTACAAGTACTTTACAAACCTTTAGCTTTAACTATCTCGGAGATATAATCGTTCATACGAACAGAAAGACAGACTTGACTATAATGGCTACATTGACTTGGTGCTGATCAAATATATATACTTTATAGATGCTTCCTTCTGGCTGTTACATACATTTGCTCAAAGTCAATATACTCTTTGTATCTTCGGTATATGGGGCATTCTTTCTCAAACGTCCCAGTCAAAAAATGAAAATTTTTGGATTAGCTTCATACTTTGGTGAATTGTTATCCTATATAAAAGTAATAAATTCCCAAAATATTAACTCATTAAAAAAAAATTGTACAAATTAGGGGGGTGGAAGTTTTGACATTTTAAGGGACATTGGTATTTTTAAAATCGTATAACTATGACAAAACTTTATCGATTTAAAATTGTGAGTATGTCATTTTAAAGCATTTTTCATGTACTTTTGAAAAAATAACAAAAAATAAAAAAAAATAAAATTCACCCCTATTTTCCAAAATTAACCGTTATTTTTCAATTTGCCCAAATGGGTATTTAAAAAAAAAATTTAGATTTTTTTTGAAAATCTTAGGTCATTTCCTATCAAATGTGTAAATATGATAGTGGGACTACAATAACTTTAGGAAATATTGAATAAATAATAATAATTTAAAAAATAAACGTTACCAATTTTAAATTGTGAATATGTCATTTTAAAGGATTTTTAATGTACTTTTTGGAAAATAATAACAGAAATAAAAAAAAAAAAAAATTCACCCCCCTATTTTTCCAAAATTAACCGTTATTTTTCAATTTTGTCCCAAAATGGGTATTTTTAAAAAAAACGAGAAGGCAAAGCTAACTTCGACTGTGCCGAAGTTTTAATACACTTGAAAAAAACTGATTTAACTGGAAAAATATAAATAGGATATAGATATCAGATATTTAAAATTATTAAATCATTGATAATAAAAATTTGATACCATAAAACAAAAACTTTTCCTAAATTAAACATATTCCGACATATCGGTCCTATGGCAGCTATATGGTATTGTCATCCGATTTTGATAATTTTTTTCAAAAATTATGAAAGCATATAAAATTAATATATACCAAGATTGGGGACGCTACGATAAAAAAAAAAGTTTTTCTCACTAGAAGTAGTTTTTTGACCGACAGTTTATATGGCAGCTATATGCTATAGTCATCCGATTTCGATCAATTTTTCCAGAATTATGTGGAAGTATATGAAACTAATATATACCACTATTGGTGACGCTACGATGGAAAACAAAAAAGTTTTTCCCACTAGAACTAGTATTTGGACCGATCGTTCCTATGGCAGCTATATGCTATAGTGATCCGATTTTGATAAATTTTTCTAGAATTATGTGGAAGCATATAAAACTAACATATACCAAGATTAGTGACGCTACAATGGAAAACAAAAAATTTTCCTAACTATGATATAGTCATCCGATCTGGCCGGTTCCGACATATTAGTTGCGTGCAGTAAAAAGAAGACTCTGTGCAAAATTTCAGCTCGATAGCTTTAAAACTGAGGGACTAGTTCGCGTAGAAACAGACAGACTGACGGACAGACAGACGGAAATGAACTCGGCTCGTCGTCCTGATCAAGAATATATATAGTTTATGTGGTCGGAAATGAATATTTCTATGCGTTACAAACTTCTGGGCAAAATTAATATACACTTTTCAAGTGTATAAAAAATTAATTTTTTTAAAAGCTTAGGTCATTTCCTATAAAATGTGTAAATATGATAGTGGGACAACAATAAGTTTAGGAAATATTGAATTAATAAAAATAATTAAAAAATATACGTTACCGATTTTAAATTGTGAATATGTCATTTTAAACCATTTTTCATGTACTTTTTGAAAATAATAACAAAAATAAAAAAATAAATTCACCCCCTATTTTCAAAATTAACCGGTTTTTTCAATTTTGACCCAAATGGGTATTTTTAAAAAAAAAATTTTTTTTTTGAAAAGCTTAGGTTATTTTCTATAAAATGTGTAAATATGATAGTGGGACAACAATAAGTTTAGGAAATACCCTGCAGTTTTGTATATTATTAAAAATTCCATAAAGCTATACGCTATAGTCATCCCGATTTTGATAAATTTTATCTTGATTGTGTGAAATCATATAAAACTTATAAATACCAAGTTTGGTAACGCTACGATGAAAGACCAAAAGTTTTTCTGAGTATAACTAGTTTGACCGATCGTTCCTATGGCAGCTATATGCTATAGTCATCCGATCCGGCCGGTTCCGACAAATGTGCAGCGTACTTGCATTTAAAGACATTTTGGAAAGATTGGTCAAGATAGCTTTAAAACTGAGGGAGAAGATAGCATAGAAATAGACGGACATAAGGACATTATTAATTTTGTAATTACATTTCTCCTAAAGTAATTGTTGTCCCACTATCATATTTCCACATTTTGTAGGAAATGACCTAAGCTTCTCAAAAAAATTAATTTTTTTTTTAAATACCCATTTGGGACAAATTGAAAAATAACGGTTCATTTTGGAAAATAGGGGTGAATTTTAATTTTTTTTTTTTTTGTTATTTTTTTCAAAAGTACATGAAAATGCTTTAAAATGACATACTCACAATTTCAAATCGATAAAGTTTTGTCATACTTATACGATTTTAAAAAATACCAATGTCACTTAAAATGTCAAAACTCAACCCCCAATTTCTACCATTTTTTTTAATGAGTTAATGTTTTGGGAATTTATTACCTTCATATAGGATAACAATTCACCAAAGTATGAAGCCAATCAAATATTTTCATTTTTTTGACTGGGACGTTTGAGAAAGAATGCCCCCATATATATTATTTAACATTTGCTTAACAATTTTATCTGTAATCAACATATGCCATTTTAAGCTGGTCGCCTTTTTGGGCCTTTTATGACTTCTTTGTGATTCCTACTATTTTAGTCTCATTCTTGGTAAATTAAACTGCACGTCTTGGTCATTAAATCTTGAGCGTTTAAGTAGACGGACACTGGTATATTCTATTCATCTGCTGCTCGAAATTTCTGAATTGGTGCTGCTTGGGTCCTCCGATTTGAATTACCGGGGAATCAAAGAGGCTTTCTCACATGCGTAACAAACATCAAATCATTTGTTTTAAAACCCTGTGCCAGGAAATAAGAACAACGTACAAAATGTATTGTTTATGGCAGAGGTGCCCAAGCCCTATACTCTCCGCGGTCTCGTGTCATACGCCGAGCAACATCAAATTGAGAACCAACAGTTAAATGTCTGCCCAAAAACAACAACAACTTTGTTGTTGAGTGCGAGTGTACTTAGACTTTGTTGTTGTTTCCGAGATTCTATATATGTATTGATGCTTACTCTTCAATATGCTTAGATTGGGCATCCCTTGTTTACGGTAATGAAGTAACAAAAAAAAGCACAATAATACGAAAATGATCAGATTTGTTAGCATTGTGGAAGTATTTTGTTTGTTTTGATTTGAAAGAGTTCGAATCGCTGTGGTGGAAAAGTTGTGATTAACTTACTCAATTCCTAATGGTGTTTTTGTTTCAAAAAATTCAAGCTGAATTTCTAATTAGTTGTTCACAAATGTCGTGACATATTCTGCATACCCTTACCCTTCCACTCAATTGTCTAGAACAAAGCAACTTTTGTCAGCAAAATAATAACAGCACGCGCAACAGCAACTGCAAATTACACTTGAGTGGAACACTGAAATGCAACAACAACAACAAGAGCAAAAAAAAAGAACAACTGCAACTACAAAGAGAAGAGCAAAAGGTAAACGGCAAGAATGCGTGATTGAAAAACGATTTTCATTTCTGCAGCTAATATAAGCGACAAATCTAAGCTTTGGGGCTGGCTGGTGAGTGGGTGTGGAATCACACTCACACACACACACATGCGGGGCAGTTTGGGAATCAATATTTATGACTGCCCCAGCAGATTTATTGCAACTTGCTCCCAGAAGTGGTAAGAGGACTAGAGGATGCTGCTCATTGCAGCACTGATTTTGCCTTTGATTTGCACGATGGCATGTATTGTGCTGAATTTTTTTGTATCTGCCCCTGTTGGTGTTGCTTTTTGCAGTGTTCAAAAATAATATATCCTTCGTTTGATTTTCGCATGCACATGCTCTCACATTGCTATCTGCCTATTGTATCTGTGTTTATACATATCTTTGTTGGATGGATGATTTATGCATTTTAAAACGCTGCACTATAGGAAATATTTCAGTTTTTGTGGCAGAAAGTCCATTTTCAAAAGTGTCCAAGTCCACAAATTTTGTTTGCCCTTAGTTTATAAATTCATCAATCCTCAATGTTGCATACCAGAAATGTTAATAGACTGCAGCCCTGGTTATATAACAGCTGTTAAAGTTAACATTTGTTATCGATTGACAGCTGGATGTAAAATGCGTATATTTCTGCTGCGATTTAGAATTGTTAAATAGTAAGAAAAACATCAGCTTTGGTCAAATATTTTTGTTGGAATCTGATCATTGTGGCTTATATTACGTGTCTGTACCTTTGGTCTGTAGATATAAACCGTGTTGTCATAGTTGTCAATGGTATTCGTGAGGCATCTCATGATATGAAATTTTTAAAGAAAATTTAACTTCACGAAGGCCTGCAAAAAATTGTTAGCATTTGTTAGATCTGAGACTTTTTTTACCTTGTAGAGTCATCAATTCTGCGTCCGATGCACTTTATCTCAATGTGCATTTATTTGAACTTTTTGCGAAATTTAATTTTTTATAACATAACCTCAATTTTATCAATACCGACTTGTTTGCCATTTGGATAAAAGCGACTGGCCGAACTGACAAAGAGTATGTTATTTTTAATTGCTTCATATGAGGGTTAAACCAAGCACCTTCAAAATCATCGAAAATATTTTTAAAGGAAAAATCCAGGATGTTTTAAGTAAATTTGGAGGCAAAATGGCAGAAAAGTTAACGAAATCTGAAACTTTTTAAGCTAAAATATGCTGTCTGGCCTAAGGCAACACAATTGCACAACATAAAAAAATCCATAAGTTCAGTTGATCGTCCGGGTTTGTTATTTTTGCTTAAGGTTAGAGGTCGGAGGGAACAAGCTTCCAAGATTTCTTTATCTGAGGCGAAAAATGTGCGCTTATTAATACAAGCAGCAAGCATGGTTGCTCGTAAAAGAGGGCAAGATGACCTTGAAGTAGTTCTTAGGATACTATCTTTATGTCCGCAAAAGGCGAAAAAAATAAGGAAATACGAAGCCCGTTCGCGTATCCTCAGATTATGCATTGACATTAATATAGGATCATGATCTTACAAAAGAGCAAGATTGCGCATATAAAGAGGACTGCAGGAACAAAAACTGTGATATTTATCCGATATATATGGAAGTGGCGGAAAGGATTAGCCATTGAAGACCATCAGGCATCCTTGTTTCGGATGCTAATATAAAAGTCAGTCTACAGAAGCTTCTGCACAACTATGAAACTCGGCTTGCTGGTTTGAAAATTGATGTTATAGCACACGCAGCGCAAGCTTAGGACGCAAATTATATTGTATTGTATATAGTATAGAGAGACTTTCAGAAAATAAATAAAAATTAGTAATTTTTTGTTTTGCAGGCAACCAATTTTTCATTAAAATCGCTTTCAAAAAATATTTCTCTGATTTCGCGGCAATAATTTGGCTGTTTTATATGACAAATTGAATTTAAAATAAACAAAAAAAAATTTTAAATTAATGTTTTCGTCCGGGAAAAATGGTGCCAGGGAAAGAGGGCAATCTGACCCAGGATTACCTTTTTAATGACATTCTGTTAATACAATACTCATACGTTTGCCCTTAAATGTATGCTATAATTTAAAAAAATCCATTTTATAAACCATGGCCAAGTGCAGCCACGCCCATTTTTCTCAAATACGTAGCACAATGATATGAATGACATAAAGCAAAAAACCGGATCAAAAAATCTCGCTTACTTTTTAAGTTATTAATTAATGCCACAAAAATTGAAATATTTCCTATAGTGCAAACACACAAAAACACAAAAAAAAAAAAAAAAAAACAAAATTGGGGTCGAGTAAAGTGGGGTGGGGGGGGGGGCCTACGGCGGCAACGCCTGCACACTCACCTGGGGAATTTGTTTGGTTTTGTGCTCCCAAGCACAACATCAATTCGAATTCTGAATTTCAAATTTCAATTTTACTTCTTTGCCCGGCAACAACAACAAAACAACAGCAATAGGAAATGCATAAACAAACAGTAATTGCTACCTAACCAATGCTCGAATTTCTCGAAATGAGTAAAAGGCCTCAAAGCGGCTTTGTTTGTGTTCGATGGCCACAGACGCAGCCGGCCAAACGGTGAAATTAAAATCCTTCGGCCTGGAATGTAATGTTCATCAGGGTTTTAAGCTGTGTCTACCGCAAACACAAGCCATACCGACGCAGTCATACTTGCCTCATAAAAAGGCCCAAATCATTGCATCAAATGGAAGGATAACCCCGGACTCTTGCTGTTATCTGCAGTCATGATCAACATGGTCGATTTCAATTAGTCCCTGCATTTGCATTGGCCTCTGGGTCTGTCCGGCGGGTCCGTCCGTCCGTCTCAGTGTGTGATTTTGCTTCTGTTTTTGTTTAATTTCAAACATCATATTTGATGTGATTGCTACTTTTGGATTTCGATATGTCCTGTGCAAACATATCCTGAATTTGATTGACAATTTATTAATTTTCCCTCTGTGTGAGCAACCCAGAGGGGGGACAGGGCTATGAAATTGAAGCTATCGTTAAAGCTTGTCAGGCTTATGTCTAACTAGAAACAAGGCAGCACAAGTTTTGACCACTTAAGGAGGCACTTTTAATGAGCTGCAAACACATACAATTTGTTAGAACAGCAGCAGCAGCTGCAGAGGCAGCAACGGAGGAAACATGCCACAGATTGATGTTCAGCCTTGTCACAGGTAGCACAAACACACACGTGCAGTTTTGTCCCACGGCAACTTTGGCAACTTTAGCAAACAACACACGCATACTCATAAAGCAAGAGCTGGCAAGGCAGTCGGATGTTCGTACATCAACATTTCATTATTTGACAGCATCAAGTAAAGTACATGGTTCTTGTCTGCCTGAACCCAAAACGCCAATGGCTTTTTTGGTAGTTAGCATTTACAATTTGGCTTATGTGGCCTTGTTTGACAGTCAGTTGAAGGGGCCAAAGAATTAATATATTAAAACAAAAAACAGTTTCGCAATTATCCTATTTGAGAACACCTGAACCTAGCTGGATCACATTTAAAGCTATTAGCGAACAATAAAATCAACTTAGAACTCAATCTTATAGCCGTAATCCCTCTTTATCTTACTTTTTTAATTTCAGCTCTAAAGCTCTTGATATTCTTTTACGTTTTATGGAAAATGACACCAATGTCTGTGACTACATGGAGCCTAAAAAAATGTAAACTGCCACGAGGACCAAAGTCAAACTACTTTCCATTCTTGAGCGCCGACGCCAATAGCCGATAAAGGCCTGTTGTGTATAAAAACATTTTTGTTTTGCCTTTTTATCGAACGCATGTCACAAAATTTATTGAACTAAACCTAACGACTTGTTTTCAGGACATTCAAATAGAAAATCATTAAATCAGTCGGGACAAACATTTTAATAAGCACCAGGAAAAAAATTTATTCGACAAGCGAAATTATAACTGAATCTAGTATGTTTTTGTACTCTGTACCGAAAGTATAAAATATCAGGGTTCGTAAAATTCACAAAAGACTATTTGCCCATGATAAAACCATCAATGTAAAAACGAGATTAATACACTTGAAAAACTTTACTCCAACTGATTTAAAAAAATCAGTAAAAAAACGGTAAAATATATGTAGGATATAGATATCTGATTTTTAAAATTTTTAAATCATTAATAATAAAAATTTGATACATAAAAAACTTTTCTTAATAAAACACATTTTCCATTGATCGGCCCTATGGCAGCTATATGCTATAGTCATCCAATTTTAATAAATTTTTTAGAATATGTGTGGAAGCATATAAAAACAATATATACCACGTTTGGTGACGCTGCGATGGAAAACAAAAAAGTTTTACTCACTAGAACTAGTTTTTGGACCGACCGTTTATATGACAGCTATATGCTATAGTGATCCGATTTTGATACATTTTCCAGAATTATGTGGAAGCATATAAACTAACATATACCAAGATTAGTGACGCTACGATGGAAAACAAAAGTTTTCCCCACTGGAACTAGTTCTTAGACCTATCGTTCCATGCGCTATTGATATAGTCATCCGATCCGCTTTAAACTGAGGGACTAGTTCGCGAAGAAACAGACAGACGGACAGACAGACAGACGGACATACGGACGGACGGACAGACAAAATTGAACTCAGCTCGTCGTCCTGATCAAGAATATATAGTTTATGGGGTCGGAAATTAATATTTCTATGCGTTACAAACTTCTGGGCACTTTTCAAGTGTATAATAATTATTTTTGAAGTAAAAATTTTTATATATATGGAAAAAATTATTTTTGATGTAATTAAAACGAGAATTTTTGACACGATTGTTTTTTACAGGCATGTCAATAATTTGGACTGCCTTCTTTACACCTGTAAAGAACAGTCGTGTGATTTTATATTTTTTATTTCTTGCATGTCTGAAAATCATTATTTTTCACAGCTTGGATATTTATCTTTGTGTTAATACCATGCGTGTAAAGAAAAATATGTGATATTTTACGAACCCTAAAAATATTATATTTTAAAATCCAGAAGGAATCATCTCCGACCTATGAAGTATATATATTCTTGATTAGCATCAACAACCCAGTCGGTATAGTCATGTCCGTCTGTATATTCATATAAACGCGAAGATCCGTGATAGTCCGTCTGTTCCGTCCCTCAGTTTTAAAGCAATCTTTAGGCTAGGCTAGGCTGCACATTTGTCGGAACCGGCCGGATCGGATAACTATATCATATAGCTGTCATGGGAACGATCGCTCAAAAAACTAGTTCTAGTGAAAAAACTTTTTTCATCGCAGCGTCATCAATCGGAGCATATGTTATTAAAATCTGATCACTATAGCATCTGGCTGCCAAAGGAACGATCGGTCTAAAAACTAGTTCTAGTGAGAAATACTTCTCTGTTATCAATGGTAGCGTCTTAAAAATCTGCAAGGGTATTTAAACATCGGATGTTAGCTTTCTATTTTTTAATATTTTTCTGTTACAACAACACCACAATTCCGCTAAATCTGTCATGTTAAATAGCAACCAGTTTTATCTGAATTAATTATAAGCCTCTGTGAACTGAGGAATGCTTATGGCCTTATGACACGACATTAATTGAACGTATTAATAATGCATTGATTTCAGTTGATATTGGTTTTGCATGAGTGAGAGAGAACAAACACATGTGGAAATTAATGAGGTTTTTAAGGCCGCATTAACGCGTTACTATCGGTTATCGGAAAAATACTAACTTGAACAAAATCCTAAAAAAATATACAATTTCGATTGCCATTGGCCGATAGATTAATGCATTAAATCCTACTTTCAAACTCATTATTTTGTCATTAAAGCCGGGTATCCAAGCGTTAAAAATTCTAATACTCGCCAGAATTCTTTTTCCCTGTCATTGGTATCCAGCAACATTAACGAAATCCACAGTTTGTTATCGATAGTTGGCCTATCGTTTGCGTGTGTGTGGATGCTAAAAATTCTGACACACAACACAGGAATATATTTTCTGAATTATTTTGACGTGATGGGCGAAAAGATGGAGGCAAATGCTGGGTGCAAAACAATAAAAATGAATCCAACGCTGGAGAGCAAGCATGCAGAATGTTTATATCGTTATCTTAGTAAAAAATAATTTGATATTTTATTATTGCTGCACACCAGCAAATTCATCTTGCCAAGATACTTATTTACAGTTGACAAAGTTCTAAGTATTATTTGAATATATTAGGGGTAATCCTTTGGGGTATACGGCTAATTGGCTATCACTAGAGGGCCGGGTATTTTTTGGGCTTCGTCGTTTTGTGGTTTGGCCCAGGCCCGTAATAAGCCCGGATCGATTTACTCGGCCCATGCACACATCTACATACTTCCTACTTTGGATATATCTAGGCCTCCGGCTTTCTATGGCCTTTTCCAAGCGAACAATGTGGGACAATGTGGCTGAAGAGGCCATATCTGTCTACGGTTTCTGATGCTACATTCTCCTACAAAGGCTGCACATATGTGGGCTGCACATATGTGCAGTCGCTAGGCCGAATTGACAATTTCGTTCATAATTTAAATTTATTTAAATTAAGGCGCCTTACAAAACACAACAGATTAATAAGTGTGATCTTGCACCGTTTAGGCCTTTTTTACCTTTCTTGGTCTTTTTTACCGTTTCTGGTCACACTGTTTTAGTTGAGTTCCACACACTTTAATAAATAGCAAATTCAGGAATTTTCCGCAGTGGTGATACTAGCCTTAATTTGTAGAAAAGCCCCTCAAAATAGATAAGACAGGGACCAATTTGTTCTATATTGAGCGGTATTATGAAGTTGTATGCGACAAACATATTATTAAATAAAAATAATAAAAAAATATAACAAAATTTTTGCTACTTGGCTGTTGCGACGCGAGGAAAACGGTATTGTGCTTTATTTTTAATGATAAATAAATGTGGAATAACAATAAGAAAACTGACTACAGGTTTCCGCTCATAAATTGTTGCTGGGGTCATGGGCGAGGACACGAAAATTAAGAAAAACTATTCTTCGTAAGAAT
Source organism: Lordiphosa mommai (assembly GCA_018904225.1). Taxonomy (NCBI): domain Eukaryota; kingdom Metazoa; phylum Arthropoda; class Insecta; order Diptera; family Drosophilidae; genus Lordiphosa; species Lordiphosa mommai. The sequence continues at coordinate 4,230 of JAEIFT010000519.1, read as the reverse complement.
TTATTTTAATTGATTTAAAATATGATAAAGTCGCATATTCAGAAGCAGAACACAGTGAGGCGTAGTTGCATTGGTCCCACAGATGGCCCGCTTATCACATTGCTTTATCTGGCTACAGTAAATGACAACATTCTTTTATACAAATATTTTCATAATTCGAAATCTATATTGAAGGGAAAGTTGGAACTCGTTGCATCGTCGATTAGATTCACTAGTCAACCATTTCCAAAATTTTTAAAGGAGACAATTGAATCTCAAGAAGTACCTGGCATTTCCATCTTCGAACATGGAATGGAAAAAGAATGCCAAAAATTTTATGAATTTCCAAATTTATTGTAGAACATATTGTGTTAAAATATATATTTTGTTTAAAAAAAACTATTTATATTGAAAATTTGAACAAGCAAACATTGCAAGATACGAGCGGTTCGATCTTAATTAAAGATGCACAACTATTAAATTTGTATAGCTATAATGCTGATGCTAATCATAATTTTATATTTTATAAATTTCAAATCGGGAGGGAGCGAGTTCCTACGACGATAAACAAAACCAAATAACAAACGTATATAGCTGTACCGTAATTAATTAATGAAAAGATTAATATCGTGTACAGATTAGACAAGTTAATTGCTAATAAATATACATTTATAACAAACATATTTTGCCTCATGCTTAAATAACTTTTTATTAAAGTGGAAAATAAGTTTTATTTAATTTGATAATGTGGTGATAAATTATAGTGGGAACTTTATCAAAAACAAAAACCTCCTCAAAAGGTCAAGTTACCGCTTAAGCTGGATATAACCAAATAATTGTTTTATGGCCACACAGTCAAAAATATTTATGCCTAATTGGCAACCAATTAGGCAAAAGTCCGCTGTTGTTGCTTTTGCGGCTGGGCATTTTGTTTAAACTTTGTGCAACTTTTGGGCAAGCGAAGGCAAATGGCATACTCAAAAATAAACCAAAAGCGAAAACTTAATTAGACTGTCAATTGGTTTCTAATGAAAGAATACAAAGATGAATGGGTTATAAGCCTAATTATGGCTACCAAATGCAAACACACACACTTACGAGGGCTGTCACATAATAAATCGGCCTGATGTACAAATAACTGTTCTTCTTATATACAGTGTTGCCAATTTGTCCTTTTTCCGGATAGATCTGTCCTTTTTAAAACTGGCATTTCCGGAAAAATGTTGATTTGTCCCCTATCCGGAAAAAATGCCTTTTTTATTTTGTTCTATCCCTTTTTCATCCTTTTTTTTAGTTTTATAAATTAGCTTTATAAATTCACACCAATTGCCTACTTTTCCTGAAAATCCACAGACTCGGGAAACGTACTCAATATAGAATTTATATGTTTCGCTAAAAATATGTAGCGAACTCAATTTAATTTGAATTAAATTCTTTTTGCTTTGAAAAACTCCAAGCTCATCAGTAATTTCTATCAAGAAGGATACCGCCATAGTAAGGTCCTTTTCAGTTGTTTCAAAAAGTTCATAGTATCCAGAGAAGAAACTGTTTGAAACAAAACTTTGTGTTTTCTTTAGCCACATATTAATTCATCCTTCATAAAGCTTTTGAGAATTCTTTTTCGGATCAATTAGTTTATTAGGAGATAAGAAATTTTCTTGCTACATCTAGATGTTTGCCGAATTTATTGTATTAAAAATATGCTTTCCTGCATATGGACTTTTATTTTGCTAAGATTTTGTTATCCATCTGCTGATGAAGAATTTGCTACTTTTCTCCCAAAAGGCTATAAAATGCTATCATTATATATCCTGGATAAAAAAAGTAAAAGATAAAGAATAATAAATGTATCTGTTTAGATAAAGTTTATTTATCGAACAATATCTAATTAAATCTTCCATAACATGGTGAAAGACACGATCAACAATGCATATATAGCCAAACCGATCTTAGTCTAATGAGATCTTCAAGAAGTTTTTTAACATTTATTTTTTTTTAATTTTACAACTTTAATCATGTTTAATATAAAAGTGGTACCCCAACTAAAAGTCTACAATAATTGAAGTTAAAATTTCGCAGGATTTTGTAAGTCGCGGATTGCATTTTAAGATTCAGAAAAATTCTTATGGGGGAGTCCTGACATGCCAGCTATTGCCATACAAATTTGGAATTTTTAGAATGGGTAATGTTCAGCAAAACGCTTGTGTTGGAAATGATAAAAATCTAAAATTCTGGGTTGGTACTAGATGTTTATAAAAGAATCAATAAATTACTTTCGTTGATGTACTCAAAACTGCATACTTAAAAATATGGATAGAATTGGGGCCGATACGCCTAGTAAGCCCAGCTTTACCATTTGTCCTGTTTTTTGTCCTTTTAAAAAAAATCTGTCCGTTTTCTATATTTTTTTAAGGGTCATCTGTCCTTTATTTTGAGGAGGCGTTGGCAACACAGCTTATATAGGCTTTTCCAGTAAGTAAAACTGAACTTTAAGCTCCTGCGCTAGTTGGATATTGTACTTTAATACTTTCGAAGGTTATTTACTGAAGTCAATAAAACCCGGTTTTATCTCAAAAAAAAAAAAACAATCAAAGAAATGGCCACTATTTTGGTCACCTAGGTTCAAAAAGTACGTTTTTCAAAATAATTTGAATGCATGCAGGGTTGATATAGTATACATATATATATAAGCGGAACCCACAACCCAATATGAATGCCATAGTTGAAGCCAAAAGTGAAAGAAGATTTTTTTAACTTATCATTTCATGTTTTTAAACATAAGCGCTAAAATTAACACACTATCGAAAACTATCGAAAACAATCGATGTTTATCAAAAAACTATCGTTGACTACGATGGTGCCGACTATCGATATTTATCCACCCCTACAGAAAACCATCGTTCTAAATGTACCGAAAACCGTGTTTTTTCGTTTTCAATGGAACCAAAGGTACAAAGAGTATATTGGATTTGTGCAATGTATGTAACTGACAGAAGCGAGGATTAATCCCGAAACGAATATCGGTTTTGGTTCCGGTTCCCCGCTACGTACCGAAATGAGAATATCGGTTAAAGGTTCCATTCGGTTTTCAGTTTATTTTGGTTTTCGGTTCCGATACGGTACTCAGATTTTTTATTTCGGTATACCGGTACCGAAAAAAATAATGGATGTATTAGAACTACAAAAGGGTTCTAAGAATATCCCCTCATAAAAACGTTTTTTTAAATATAGATTTTTAGCCTTTTTATTATTGACGAACAATTTCGTTAAACGTATATGTCCAGGTTTACAGTGGTATCCCTACAACCTACAATTAAATTCTCTATCTTATGTTGCCCTTAAATCAGTATCTCCAAAAATAGAGATTATTAGTGATTTGGATAGATTTTAGCCTTACTATAAGACGTACAAAAACAGCTTATAAAACTCTAAAAGACACAAAAACATTTGAAAAACATAAAAAAAGGGGTCTGCCTTAACTTAACCTGCTGTAAAATCTTCCAAAATATTAAACCATATTTTTATGTAGAGCGGGAACAATAAATCCAGAAACTTCATTTCTAAAATTTATATTTTTAAGCAAGCATTTTTCTAAGACTAAAAATTTTTGTTTATTAGAGCTTTATTTAACAAATAAAAGCTTTCACACTTTTTAAAATATGTTCTTTATCTTATATATATCTAATAGCCTATTTCACTGCCACATATATGTACATCAACAAATTTTGCTGTTCCACTACAAAAAGTTCCATCAATGTTAACTTTACATTTTAACTCTAATGTCATGTTAAAATTTGGATGACATCTGGGATTTGCATAAGCTTTGTATACCTATTTTTACCTCTACAAGAAACGGTAATTTTAAGTAGAATCATAAACATAAAGATAAAGCATAAAAAAAAAACAATAAAGAAAAAAGAGACCAACCATTACCCGATTCGAACCAGCATATCAAAAAACAAGGCGTCAAGCCTATCCACTCAGCCAATGCCTTTTTCCGTAAATCAGGTAGCTTAATTTTTATATATAGTTGATCGATACCTAATGTTAAAAAAAATGTTCTTTATGTTAAATTTTCTCGGATACCAGTTTGTTTGGGGCGAGTACCAATATCATGAATACCGTCTCCACTCTAACATTTATTTTCATAGAAGGCCCTGTGAAAACTTATCCTCATCAACATCAGCTCGGAAAATATATGTAGCAGTGAAATAGGCTATTAAGAGAATTTGGATTCTGGTTATTCTTTAA